>JAULUF010000081.1:3775000-4202500 GCA_031834385.1 Semotilus atromaculatus
AAATGTATTATCTGCATGCGTTTTAAAGCCATATCATTCTAAACTTCTGATATATGGTTTTATGAGCACACACACTCGAAGCACACAGAGATCTGCATGTCAGGTGGAGTATTAAACTCACTCAATTCCAGAGATGGGGGACTCGAGTCACATGACTTGACTCGAGTCAGACTCGAGTCGCAAATTTAAGGACTTGAGACTTGCTTGACTAAATTAAGAAAATGACTCGACTTGACTTTGACTTGAGATCCAATGACTTGAGACTTGACTTGACTTGAACTGTATGACTCGAGAATGACTTGATATACATTTTTATATAAATCATCGCAACATCAATTGACGAACAAAATGAAAGCAACGGAACCATTGACGTCAGTCATCAGATTCTGCGCGATTGCGTGACGGTGCACAAGCCCAGAAAAACACAGCCTACATCGCGGTGAGCGCGCTAAATACAAAAACATCTCCCAGCATCGTTTCTTTTTGGATATAAACACTAGAAATTGACCATATTCATACAAGAAGATTTGTTGTACGCATAATAACTGGCAATTGGGATATCGGACGACCATCACAACCTCGAACAGTCGAACTTCATTCACCACGTCTAAAAGTAAGCTATGACTTGTTTAACCTGTTTGTTATAGTTAATTTGACTATCTTTAAATCTAGAGAGAATATTGGTCAAAACAGCATGCCTCTTTATACACAATTATGTTTTCAAATGTAGCTTAATGTTGTCAATATTCAAATGATAATTAATGATGGCATATGTTTTGTATAACATTTGCCACATTTCTTTTTAAATCATGCTTTAAAGCCAAAAATTTCGTTCTTTCCAATGACGAAAAACAATATAGAAAACTGTTAGTTTTGTCGTTTATGTTTCTCTTAAAGCAGGGTTAGATGTTATCAGGGGGTTGGTGGCAAAAAATGCCAGCAGAATTAATATGCACCCAAAATTCAAAATGTGGTGGAAAAATTGCCCTAGTATGAGTTATTTTCATAATTATAACATATATTAAAAAATATTTCCAGAATATTGGCGCGATTGCAAATGTGATGATTTTATAAAACAGTTCAGTAAACAGAGTGAATATTGTGATGTGACATTTTAGACATAATATTCCAAATATTCTCTGTTTTTGCTCTATTTCTTTAATGACAATAGTTCCAAACAAGCCACAGAAAGAGTTATGCGTATTTGTGATTCAGTGACCTAGTTGCTTAGTTCCAGAACGAATCTGCCGTTTTGAACAAATCAGTTGACTGAATGCTTCTATGACTCGTACATTAAGACGGTGATTAGGCGCCACCTATTAGTGGTTTTAACTTCATAATTAAAAATATATAACTTATATAAACTGGATGCCAGTTTGAAGAATGCCATTTGGTGGCATAGGAACCATTATACTTGAATTGTGAATTGTTTAATACCTTTTAATGGTCTTCTGCAATGTTTGAGGCATCTTTATTTTTTCATGCTTTAATGTTGGCCTAATTTCAGTTACATTTACATTTTAGGCTATGTAGTTTGAAATTGTATTTATTTTTAATTTTTTAGATTTTTATTGTAGTAACCACTCAGCTGTATGTGGAAATGCATATTTAAACAAATGTATGTTGCAAATAAAACCATAGTCCACAACTTCTGTAGTTTTAACTTATTTTAATATATAAATTCAGTGAAATCATCAAACGTTTGTATGACTTGCCAGTGACTTGTGACCCAAGCTACGACTTGACTTGACTTGCTTGACATAAGGCAGTGACTTGACTTGACTTGCTTGCTTTTATAAAAAATTGACTTGGACTTGCTTGAGACTCGAAGGTTAAGACTTGAGACTTGCTTGTGACTTGCACATGTGTGACTTACTCCCACCTCTGCTCAATTCTCTTTCACGTCTTATTGCGCTTAAACTGTCAACGACGCACATGGTTATGCCAAAAACACACAAAGTTCACAAAAACAGTCTGTTATGTCTGTGAACGTACACAGCAGGGAAAGAAATCGCATGTGTCTATTAGATCTGTGTATTATAAAGTAATATACAGTACCCACTGCTATATATGATGTTAATATGAATCGAACAAAAGAAAAACCTCACTGCTCTTGACTGAATAGCCTAACTAAGAATACATTTCTAACTTGAATGCTGCTGTTAAATGCTCTAGTGAGGAGATAAACATGGCGGACTGTGTTCAGCTCCCTGAGGGCGGAGTCTATGCTAGTAGGGCGGAGTCTGTCATCAGTTGTGGGCGGGGCCTGTGCAATGTGATGTCACATTGCATGGAATCTGCAAACGGCTTGTTCTGAGACAGTGCTTATAATTTATGGGGATTAAAAAAAGGAGTGGGTGGATTTTTACCAGTATAGGCTGGTTGTGTACACACACTGCCTGACACACATTTATGTTCAAACACCATGTAAAAGGGATTTTTTCATAATAGGTCCCCTTTAAGAGAAAAAGTTGGATATCCTACGCGACTCCCCACAGGCCTGATTTTTTGCGAAAGAAAGTTCTAGTCTATCTTTAGAGGATTCATGTGGTGCTGTGAAACCCAAACTGAGAAGATATCGCCTGGAAACATTCAAGTTCATTCAAGTCACAGGCAGATAGTCATTCTGCTCAGAACAGGAAACAGTTGGTGTCTGACATCATTATCTAGGCTGACATCTCAATCACGACCAGCCCTCTCCATATTGTCCTTACTTTACTAAATAAGACAACCGAATCATGCCAGATTTAATTAAAAAGTTGAGGTCTCGTCTGAAAGTTTAACTGAGGAATTTGAGATTTAATGAAAAGTAAGAAGCTCATCATGCACTGGTCAGGAATGTGCACAAATACAGAACTAATTAAACTCATGTCCTTAAGATATTGACACAGCGGTCACATGCACACAGCAAAGAAACTAAATGTAGGAGTGAATCCCATTAATTACCAGTTTCAGATGTTCAAGTGGGTTTTTGGAACATGAAAGCTGGTTTGTTGATGGTCTACTAGTCCTAACCAATTCACCATCTGGCAATCCTTATAAAAAAATATTGTATCAACTCGACTTCATAACTTTATAGCAGAATGTCCAAGTTGCTAATTTCAATACAATGAAAGTGAATGGCGACCAAACCGATCAAGTACGATTTTTTGTAGATAATGACTTAAATTTCACTCAAAGCTATCATAAGACTTCAGAAAAAAATGCATGTGGACAATTTTATGCTCCACTTTTGTCCATTTTTGCATCTCAGTTGGTGTTTTCCATGATATAAAAAAGACTCAACAGTTGAGTAAATAACAACAAAATACTATACTATGAATACTTAGAAATACTATAAATATTATACTATCCCTTTAACCGCCTAAATTAGCTTAGACCAGCTAATGACCAGCTACAAACCATATAAAACCACCTTGATCTGGCTTTAGCTGGATTTCCCAGCAGGGACAGCGGCCCAATCTCATCTGCTCCAAAAACGGAGACATTTCCAGGTTCACGTCCTAGATTCCCTCCACTGCGAGTTCAGTTGCACACACACACACAAAAAACTTTCTGCATTTTTACATTTCCAAAAACCATCAATTAGTATGATTTATATGCTGTTTTCCTCATGGGGACCAAACAATGTCTCCACAAGGACAAGGATTTCAGATATTGCTATCTTTGTGGGGACATTTGGTCCTCACAATGTAATATAAACATGAGCACACACACACACACACACACACACACAGATATGTGTTTGCAAGGCCCACCCTCAAATCCAGCCAGACTCCACTTGCCATAAACAAATTACTGAAGATAAATGAGCACCTGGTGTCCTCTCTCTCTCTCTCTCTTCCTCTTCCTCTCTCTCTCTCTCAACCCGTTCATTGAATTAAAGTGCCCTGTAAAGCATGTTTTATTATAAGTTTGTACGTCGGGCTCCCGAAGCGGGCTGTTATCCCTGCACCTCATGGCCCAAACACAAGAGCATCGACTGTGGCAGATCAGGGGACGGCCTGGGAGTCTATAAAACACATCGTAAAGTGATCGTCTGCAGACACTACCGTCCTCGCATGCATGTGTGTGTTTCTTTTCTGTCTCACTTTCTCAGTTTTTCAGTGTATGACTGTCTGACTGAAGCTACATCAAGGAGGTCTTTAATACCTGGAGATAGTGTTCTCCAAATGTTTGGGACAATAATAGCAGTATAAACCTCAACATTTATAGGTAACAACAATAATTATCATTAAAAATATCTTTCTGAGCACACAATAACAGCGATATATAGATATCACATTCAGACGCCATTTTGAGAATTGTGATACTTGGCACTGGTTTCTTTTTCCGAAAATTATTCGATCAACACATCTAATTATACCAATTAGAACATAGTTTAGAGGAAATATAAGCTGACTTGCTGGTTTTAGCTGGTTTAAAATCCTCAAAACCTCCTTAAAACCAGGCAACAGCCAGGCCTGACCAGATTGGGAAACCAGCCAACAAGCCAACTTAGGCTGGTTTAAGATGTTCAGTCACCATGTTTTACTAATTTGCTTCCTCGTTTTCAGTAAATCATGCGCACAAAATAATAATGTTCCCACGTTCTACTACAATCTGAACATCTGAAACCAGCTTAAGTTGGCTTTATAGCTGGTCTCCCAATCTTGTCAGGCTGGTCTGTTGTTCATTACGAGAGAATGTTTAATTCGTAACATTTAAATCTTAGTTCGTGACCACGATATACATATATTTTTGTACTACACAGAGCTACAGTTAATACTTATCAATGCAAAGTCCTCAAAAATGCTGAGGATTTATGCTGATATTGTCCCAAAACATCTGACTGGGACCAAGATATTCCCACACTTCTTCACTCTTTTTCTCTTCGAGGGCACGCCTGAGGGCCGGCAGACAGAGTATGACATTTTCTCCAGAACAAATCACGGCTCTCTCTTTCCAGCGCTGGGTTTTCTTCAACCCTGACATTTGGCAGTAATTGGTGGACTGTGTGTCTGCGTCCCCCTCTTCATTCTGAGCAGGTTTCATGTCCGGAGATCACCACACACTCACACACTTGCACAAACAAGAACACACTCACAGACTCTTAGACGTGTTTGTCAAAAATAAAAAACTTTTCTCAAGGCATTTCCACTGCAAAGGGCTCTTTGAGGAACCAGTTCTTAAAATACACTAGTGTCCCAACTGTGTCCTTGAAGAAACTACTGAGTGTTTGAGACACGGCTGATGGTTTTTAATATACTTATTGATCTACAGAAAACTTTTTAAAAAGTACTTTTTGTTTGTGCCTCCAACAAAAAAAAAGTTTGTCCATAAAAAACTAAACATCTCCAGAAACTTTATCTGGAATTGCTTTGTTCCTGAAACCTAGTGACCACCCTACCTAGACAGCATTTCAGGTGCACTCTGTACCAGGTTTAATATAATCGTTAAAAATTAAATTACTAAAAAAAGAATTATTAATTGAAATAAGACTGGAATTGATGAAAAATGTAAAGTTGAAGCTCTATCACTCTACTAAATTGCTAACTGGAAATAAATAAAAACTAAAACAAAACAAAAATTACACAAATCAACTAAAAAAAAACTACATTCCCCAAAAATTTGCTAAAATTAAAATGTAAACTGAAAATATAAAAGCTAATTCTAAATATTAAAGGCACAATATGTACTTTTTCTGCTTTAAAAATAGCAAAAATAATTGTATCTATGTTATATATTTCTTTTAGTTGTGTACAGAAATTTATAGTTTAATTCGAAGACACGGGCCGTGTCTTTGGCTGCGTCCCGATTCGCCTACTTATACTACGCCCTAAAAGTATATACTCTTTTTGTGAAGAAAAAGTACATACTTTTGAGTGTGTAGCAAAAGAGTAGGCAAGCTTTGGGACATAATACTCCGTCATCTTTACGGACAGCTCTGTCGCGTGCGCCGTCACCTTAAACTGCCCTGTCAATCATCTTGTCACAGTTAAAATCCTCCATTCAATCTAATTTAATTTTCTACCGTTTCTGAGAGAAGTGTAATAGCTCTTTCATCTGCCCGTCGCGGGTCTTTATGCGGAGACTCTCCTCGTGTGTGTGCAATTTGAATGTAATGATGCATTTTAAAGTTAATGGTTAAACGTATCTTTACAAAAGTTCCCAATGCTGATGCAGATGCAATATAATGTAGACAACATTGAATAAATACATTTTCGTCAGGTTAGATACTGGTAATTAATCACTCAAACCCCTTTATCTAAACCTCTCTACATAACCGCCGGACTCGTGCTTCCTCCATGTCTGTAGTTTTTCAACACTTTTCACTCGTGTTTGTAGTTCTAATCGAACCCTCGTCCAACGCGCGATGGGTTGTGGGCAATATCAGCCGTTAGAGTCCGCATCGATCTACACTTCGGATTCTGACCGGATATAGTAGACCATCCGGGTATCTTTGGAACACTCATTTCAACACACTACGATTTGGGACGTACTAATTCTACTTTCGAATACTATTTAGGACGGATAGTATGCGAATTGGGACGCAGCATGTATTTCCGTTTCGTCGCCCGTCTATGGCGTCATATAACCTTTGACTCCTCCAAGTCTCTAACTTCCTGCGGAACCCGGCGAAACTGCAAACACAAAGCAGGGGAACACCGGACACTAGGGCTGCAGGATATTTTTTTCACCCTGCGATATTGCGATATGTCACCAGATGTTGATTACTAAGCGCGAGCGTGAGGCAGAGAGAGCAAGACAGCGCTCGTGTTGTTTGAAGACGGTGAGAGCGCGCGCGCGGCCGGAGCTCGCTCTCCCTCTCTCTCTCTCTCTCTGCTCGCTCTCATATGCGCCCTGTCCAGCGGCATATATGGTTAAACTTAGCAATTAATCCGTGAATCACAAGCGTTACAGGACAGGAAGCAGCTGACCCGTACTGATCATGAATCAGATCAACTACGATACCTATCGCACGTCATTGACAACGACAACAACTCCCATGAGCCCACGCTCTTTCCCGACGTCATCAAAGTACGTCTTTTGTTATTATTTTGATTGAGTGACCCCTGGTGGCCAAAAATTACATACTGTACGTTTAATATAAACTTTTATAGCATATAGCCTACTGTAAATAAGGCTAAAATAACACTGTGAAAAGGTAATCCCATAAAATGATGGTGGTTGACGAGTAGCTAAATATTATTAAAGGGTCATGAAACCCCCCTCTTTCAGCTCAAGTCTAGCTCAATCTTTTTGAAAAATGTAACATGGGCGTGGATGGCTGTGAGAATAAGGGAGGGAGTGGCTGTGACCATGGCCATCACTGTCATCGCCAGTGGCCCGGTCATATACCGAGCCATTCATGTCGACGGTCACTAAAAAGCAGTGGTAAAACGTGAGGAAATGCTAGATTTTTTTTTATAGCTGGCAAAGTTAAAGTCTAATGAAATACACTGACACTTTATTATTGTCCTTTCAAAAGTAACTGAATGCCCTGCTAGTACATACATAGGCCTAATTAGCCTACAGTAATCGTAATTCTATTTGAAACATATTAATGTAGGCTACATTATATATAATTATAATGTCATTATAAAATATATAGTTGTTTATATAGATAGCCTACTATAAATGCATATATTTGAAAATAATTATTTTTTTGCGCTTAAAAAAAAAAACGTTCCGTGCATAGCCTCGATCTACGCGCCCCCTGAACCCCCATAATAAAGATGGCTCTGTGGAGGTGAGGACTTCTCATTTTAGACACACACACACACACACATACCTCTGAAGTGATAGAAAAGTCCTCGGGACATGGTATCGCATCACTCGCAAGACGCAAACTGCATTGGTTGTCAACAAGGCGAAGTCCACCATTCTCCAGTTCTCGAAGCTCAACTGAAAAATGTTTCGGCACACACTATAGTTTAGATGTGTCCGTGGTTGATGGCAAACCAACCGCCCAGAGCCAGAGTCTAGCCCTGGCAGCATCACGGGGGAAACATATTCAACCCACTTGGACTTTTGCACATGGAAAACAAACACTTGTAGCGTCCCATGTTTGTCTCTCTCATCTACTTCGCGATATCACAGTTTGACATGTCATTGGAAAGATCCACGTGGTGTCATGAATAATTAAGAGACAGTGTCTTCTCATAGGATATGAAAACTCAGTCTCATTAATAATTATGAGACACCGATGACGATGAGTCATCAACGCACCACGAAGAAGATTTTAAACCGGAAGACGAAAAAAGCGGAAAAAAACTAAAATTGACCGGTAACCATTTTAACCATATTAAATCTAACATATACTAACATTATCTTCTATGGAGTTCAACACACATACCTCTGTTAAAATTTAGAAAAAAAATTCAGAAAACTTGGCTTGGGGTTTCATGACCCTTTAAACATAATTTTTCTGCCTTGTAAGAGACCTATAGTTTTGTCCAAATGATAATAGGTAGGCCTATCCTTTGTGCGACAAGAAATACATGTAAAAAGCCCAGTGTAATAAAAATTGTTAAACACAATTAAATATGGGTGATTTTACCCAATATATCCATGTAATGCATCTTTATGTCTATTGGAGTACCATTAGCTTTGCAACATGCAAATATCAAACTCTATTGGAATCAATTGTGAGTGAGGAGTGTGGAGTTTCTTTCTATGTAAAGCGTTCGGAATCAGTCACTTATGAGGATCCCTCGGGTACAGTTACATTACATTTCCCTTAGAAGGCAGCTGCCTACATAGATAGCAGACAGCACTGTGTTTTCGAACAGACAGAGGTCTTTATAATTAGGCATATCAAGATTCATTTCAGCTGACTGCCTGCAGGGGGAAAACCTGGAGTTGTGAAGCTTCTGGTTTATCTGTTAAAAACACACCCGCCTGCAGGAGAGACAAATCACAAATGGGATCTCAATTGTTTCTCCTAGACATCAATGAGATTAAATAGAGAGCAAATAGAGACTTTTTGCATCAAGGTGATGCGTTTCCTGACACTGACTCTGGCGCTTTGAATTCATATGCTCCATTTGTCAACTTCGGGACGAGATCCCTGCGTGTCAATGTCCGTACTATCCATCCTAAACAGTATGAGATTAAAATAAGTGTGTCCCAAAGCATTTATGTTAAAAAGAGTATGTCGTCGATGAAGTCCCCGGATGGTCTACTATTTCTGGTGGATTTTGAGCACATATTTTTAGGCCGTAGTAAAAGTCGGCGAATTGAGACGCAGCATATGTTTGATCCAGCAATGGAAGACAGAAGACAGAAAGGACGGGAAGAGAGTTTGGAAACAATAATCACCAGCCCATTCTATTTGGTGTTGTTAATGGAACAGAAACTGCACACTCGAATCCAAAGTCAAAAAATCATTTGAAGCTGACTATTTACTTTCTAAATGGTTTAATTGTGCATTTTTCGCTGGTGCATGTTATTGTTAAGAAACAAAATGTTTGTTTTAGAACTCCTGATTTTTCTCCCAACAAAGGTCCCAGTAATCTCACATGTGTCTCCATTAAGTCTCTGAAGCTACGAGAGAGCAATAAACCTCTCTTCCGGGTGTCTAAATTGCTCGCTTCTGAAGGTAATAATGGGAAATGTTTAAAGACAAGCAAAGGCGTTGTGGTTCCAAAGCAGCAAAGAAATCATTTCCTTCAGCGGTACGCAGGCGTTTGCGAAGCTTGTAAAATAATTACGGCTCTTGTGCGTCTGACCGGCCAAAAGACAAATTATAATAACACCCTGTGAATATCCAGTGCTTATAATGCATTAAGACACTACGAGTGCTCATAAAACAAGATGATTGTTGATGGTCCTTAAATAGATGAGAGTTAATGACAGGAACATTATTAAGATAACTCAGTTTCTCTCAGAGACAGCGCTAATGTCACAATGCAAATGAGGCTGAATGGAAGTACGGTTTGTTCAATGGCTCACCCTCATTTCCAAAGCACAAGACTTTCATACATCTTTGAAACACAAATGAAGATTTTTTTTATGAAATCTGAGAGATTTCTGTCCCTCCAATGACAGCTACGCAACTTTGTCATTTCAAAAAGTTCATAAAGAGATCGTAAAACTAATCCATATGCATTGAGCGATTTAGTCCGAATTTTCTGAAGAGACTCGGTTGCTTTCTATGATGAACAGATTTAATTTATTTCATTCACATATACAGTAAACATTGCTCAGCGAACATAAACCGTACTTTCTTGACGTGTGAGAACAAACCTCAAAGTGGTAGTTGCGTAGGCTGTCAAGGGAGGGACAAAAATCTCTCAAATTTCATTACAAATATCTTAATTTGTGTATTAACGGAAGTCTTTACGGTGAGTCATTAATTACACAAGTTTCATTTTTGGGTGAACTTTCCCTTTAAGGTAAGCAGAAAGTCTAGACTTACAACATAGACTTGTGTTCTGTGACTTTTAAAGAATCTAAGGACACATTTGATTAGAACATCGATATGAAACACGGCCATATGGCTCTGGTTTGCAATTACACCTGGCTGGGGAAAATGGAGCAGCTCTACAATATGTTCCATTACTGTCAACATTTATGATGATGAATTCACAGGTGAAGGTCGATTATGGACCAGTAAATAGTTTCAAAACATCCAAAGGATGCATGGATGTTGGGTTTGTCAAGGCCTTCAAGCTCAGTAGCTTACAGACCCTGCCTAAAACCCATTATATTTGAAGGACCGTCAACTGCAGAACAGCTTTACTGTCCACTGTAAAATCCACAGCTTTATAGGAGAATCATCTTTACACATAAATTGTTACTTTCTCACATATGACTCAATGGACTAAAATACTAAAACTGTCCCTTTTAAGAAGCATTATTTAAAGGTGTTTACGCCTAAAAAAAAAAATCACCAATTTCCATTGTCGCCTCACACGTACATGCAATATTCCACTTCAAAGCTTGAGAAATCGAGTTTTTCCTTTTGGCGACAGGGACTTCATTTTAAATGCTAAATCCTTTCCTGTTACTGGACACCTCAAAGCCATAATTTGGACAGCTAATCTGCTTTAATTCCTAAATGTTTTTTTCCTGGGGAAACATGGACAGAGAGGCCGCCTACACAGTAAAGTTTATGCCGCAAATCCACTGACTTGAAAAAACACAAGAGATTGCAATATGTGACGACCAAGTTTTCTAACTTTTGCTTCAATACATTTACACCAACTAGAATATTAGACAGACAGGTCTAATTGTGCTTTTAGAAATCCAATTTACTGTATCCCCACTTGATATTGTATTTATTTAGACTATTTTTACATTTAGATTATCTTTGGCGTCATAGAAAAATACTCACTCGGACAAAAAACCCCATTAATTTAAGGTTAAATTTAATTGATTAAATTTCCATACAGTATATAAATGTTAAAATGTAATCTTTAACAAATCTCACAATGAAATGTCAATTTTCACACTGATATGATTTCACATTTCAAAAAGGATCCTTTTTGCATTATAATCCATCAAATCATATTGTGCGCCAGTGTTACCCAACTTAAGCTAGAACTAGGCTGTACCATCAAATAGTGCCATATTTAAGGGTACAGGGGCGATTTTGGACATAGCCATGTCTCTTTTTAAATATAGCTAAATATTTTTTAAACGCTGCTTTTAGTCATTGTGATGATTGCTAGTGTTATTAACCTAATTTAGTGTGAATTTATCTGTTAAAGTTCAATGCATTCTAATTGAGATCCTCTGTGCCAAATAAATTCAGCCCTGATTGTAACAAAAAATTATATAATTTAATATTCTATATATAAAAATAAATAAAAAATTAAACCTTTTCAGGGCAGATCCAATATACTTTCTTTATCTATACCTTTACGTTGTACTATACCTTTAAATGGTGGTTGAAATTATGTCAACATTTAATGCTTGTAAAAAGCTTAACAAAATACTTAAAAATACTTGAAATTTGAACAAGATCAGTACGAAAAGTAAGACGTTGAAATAATGTTAAATATTAATGTTCATCCAATTTGAAAACTCTGAACAAAATTCTACAGGGATTCCACCATAACGTTGATTCAAATGTCCACTGTATCTTGTTGGTTAAACCCTAACTATCCCTAACCAATGGGTCAAGGTTTGGCTAGTTAGCTAGTAAATGCTGTATCATCCATCTGCAGAACGCCAATAATTATCAGTGTAGTTTTGTCTGGTGATGCTGTCATGCTAACAAATAGCTCTCTCCAGGTAATACAGACCTCCTTGGCCCAGACAGAGAAAGAGTGGACGGCTCTGAGAGGCTCTTGTCCTTCAAGCTTACCGGCTTTGTCCTGGTCACAGTGAGACAATGGCTCTAAACGTGAGGCTGAGAATGATTTGTTGGTGACTTGACCTTTCCAGCACTTCAGAGGGGCTCTTTTAGCGACAGAGAGAAAGCAAGAGAAAGAGAGAGAAGGCTATCTGTGCGGCACGGCGGCTCAGCGGAGAGCTGTTTGGCTGCTATCTGGATCAGATAAGATTCCCCTGTATTCAGGACGGCACAGCCTGGGGAGAGAGACGCGGCCGGGGGGCAGAGAGGGACTGCTGCCAGACGGGGAGTGAAATAATGTTATGTGCGTGCGCTAAACAGAGGACGTACATGCAAACATGGATGTTGAGCTGTTGTGTTGCATCATTCTGCCTCATTCTGCAGGAGAAAAACACAAGATGTTGACGTAACTCGACCCGCTCCAAGAGGGATTTGAATAAGTGTCTCCGGCGTGGGAGGTGGGCACGCTAACAAGGACGCTTAAGATCGTAGGCGCTAGCGTCAGTCGCTAGCACACCTCTTGAGGCCAGGGGAGTGAGGTTTACTTGCACAGCTCTTACTGGCCAACGCTATGCACACCACCCCTAAACCTCACTCCCATCCAGGTCACGGCACCAAATTTAACCAGTCCTATTTGACCCTCTCTGAGCCGGATTCGCACCGGGGTCTACGGAATGGGAGGTGGATGTGCTAACAAGGATGCTAAAGACCACAGCAGCTAGCGTCAGTTGCTAGCATTCCTCTTGAGGCCAGAAGAGTGAGGTTTACATGCACAGCTCTTACTGGCCTACGCTACGCACACAACCCTTAAACCTCACGCCCTTCCGGGTCACGGCACCAAATGTAACCATTTGGTGGTGGTTGAGGAGATTCCCCGTTCCATATGTAAAGTACTTTGAGTACCCAGAAAAGCGCTATATACATGTAACAAATTATTATTATTAGTCCTATTCAACCCGCTCCGGATATCCGGCGTGGGAGGTGGGAACGCTAACAAGGACGCTAAAGCCCGCAGCCGCTAGCATCAGTCGATAGCGCCTCTTGAGCCCAGGGGAGTGAGGTTTACACGCACAAATCTACGTCCGTTACACTCGTCGTGTTGATATATAATCTATAAGCATTGATTGTACACAACCTGCAGCTGCTTTAAGCCTGGAACACACCAAGCCACACCAAGAAATTGGTCCTCGTCTGCTTATTTTCGGCCGATTCGACATGTTGAATCGGCGTCGGGCCGTCGGAGAAAGAGGGAACTCTGATTGGCTGTTTAGCTTAGTGAACAAGTCAGTGAATGATAATAATAGCAAAACAGCGAGCAAATAAGTCAAAACGGTACAGATAGATGGCTGTTCTAATGTTACACATATTACCTGAGTGTTCCTTGGCGAATATTTCAATATTAACATCAGTGGAGTGGAATAAAGAAAGTGTTTAGCAGGATTAATATTCAAAACGGTAAGCACGCACTGCTTTGTTTGCGGTATGTGTATCTGCAGCCCGTAGCATCGGTTTCCCTTTTTGAATGACGAATATAGACGAATATATCTGCAGAAATAGACAGTTGTCTCATTTACACGCAGGCGCAGAACGCGCATTCTAGCTAACAGTCGGCAGTAGTTCTCTCGGTGTGTTCAGTGCAGCTTTTTACCCCGACGCGAGGCGACAACACAGTCTGCTTTCGTTGCCGCTAGTTCGTTGGTGTCGGCTTGGTGTGTTCCATGCTTTAGCTACACAAACATTATTTATCAGACACATTAAAGAAACACAGAGGGAAACGTTACAGCTCAGATGTTGCTCTTTCATGGCTTATCGGAGTATTGCAGCTAAGATCATTTGCACTCTGAAAAATTGGTGAGTTCATATTGAAATATCTTACTTTTAATTGTAGATTCGGTATGTCTAAGCAGTTTGAGATGTTGAGAAGATCTCTTCTGAAACTCTAGCCGAGACATATTTGAAATCTTTGTTAATGAAAGTCTTCATTTTATCAAAAATTTGAGAAAAAAAAGTGAGTCTCGCTGTTTCAAAAGAAAGTTAATAAGGTCTTTAGATATGTCATTTTTTATTTTTCTTTGCAACAATGAGTGATTATTCTAAAATGTATGTATGTGTCTAATTGTTCAGTCAGGTGATAAGGGTGTTCTGTGTCTTTTAGTCCATGTCTGTTAGCTTTGAGGCTAACGTCTATATGCTAGTGCTAATAACGTTTAGCTGATGCACATAGTACACAATCAGACATCATCCTGCACTCAGGGGCTTATGCAAATTTTTGTCCAATAAAATGCTGTGAAGAATGATAGTGTCCCACTAACTAATACATTTTAACTAGAACCAAAAGCAAGACATCATGGTTACCAGCTGTGATGTTAAATAAGGCTGTTGTCTAATAAAATGATGAATTTCACCCCATCATCTTTCTGTTTCAAAAAGTGGTCTTTAGAGATTTTATACGTGACTTTTCTTTCTAACGAGGAGTGTTTATCCTAAAACGACTGTGTATGCATGTGTCTAATTGTTGAGTCAGGTAATGAGAGTAATTTACATATGTTTTGAATGACTCTGAAGTGATTTATGAGTGGTAATGAAATAAAGAGCGAGATGATAACGGTGCAGAGAGGAATGTGAAAAGGAAGTGAAGACAAAAGACAGTGAATGGAGCGCAGAGAGAGATGCTTCAAACGGAAAAGGAAACAAAAAGAGAAAGAAACGAATGTCTTTGGCAGCCGGTGGCGTCACAGGTTCAGGAACGTTTAAGCCGCGGCTCTGGGAATATTCCTGGATGGAGTGATGCTTCACACGGTGGGAGATTCTCTCCTTCCTGTGCTTAGATCGGATGACAAGGTCACACTAGCGGACATGAATAAACCCGGTTCTGCTCTACGCTTGGAGTCGAGTCCAGCCCAACTCAAACAGAGAGAAGTTGGCACACAACAATGCAATGTGTTAGTTATGCCTGTAGCAGATGCTGGCTGTTACCAATGCTGGAAAACAGAGGAAAAATCCTCGCTAAAGGGCACTGGAAATTTACTGGATTTTTTCTGAATACTGGAATTTTTAAAAGAATAGCCTATGGACTGAATTAATAATCATTCTGTATCGTAGTGAAAACAAAGTCTCTTGGTGTGGGTTTGTGCGTATTGTGCATAATTGTACTCATTCCCGTAGATTTTGTGCTCACACACCCAAAGTGTGGCACATAAAGCCGCCTCTCAGCACTAAATTGAGTTCAGCTTATTGTGCTTAAACAGTCAAATACACAATTTGGCCATTAGATATATATGCGCCAGCTCCAGTTTGAATCCAACCTTTGTGATGAGTACAGCCAACTTTATCAGAAGATTGACATAGAAAACTATTATCAAATATAATCCTTATACTGTATATTGTATTCATTATAAGCACAAGTTGACGTTTGTTGTGTCTGCTTAACTAAATATATGATGTTAACTAAACACATAACATTGCTCTGTATCACTGCTGTGTGGATATTACTTTGATATGCTCATCTTTGAAACAAGCATTTTCCATAAAGCTACTTTGAATCTGTAATGTGAAATGCGCTATACAAAAAAAAAAAACTTACTTTCAACCCTTTGAAATGTACCATTTTTTTTTTAAAGTGAGCATTTTTTCTTCTTATTATTTTATCATACAAATTGGACAAAGGACGAGTTACGTCTTAGCAAACAAAACTAATGACAGTTTTCAAACAGGTTTTGTCCTCGTCTGACATTGTTTGGACAAACACGGTCGCCCCAAACTGTTGCACTCTGTTATTAGAGAGTGTTTATACTCTTCAGGAACTCAACAAACCAGTGGTTTACTTCAAGATGTCTCCGCACATTAACCACAATGGGAGAAAATAAGTATTTTAAGTCCGAAACATTACACACTTCGCCTTTAAACATATATTACTGCAGGAAACTCCACATATTTCAGACACGCTAGTCAAAAAAATTATATTTCTTCTCCTCTGTTCCATCTGGTACATTTATATTTCATGCAGTACATGTTTTATAACCAACGGCTCTGCCTGTGCACTGTTCCAGACGGCAGCTGTGATTGGCTAATCTTAAGGTTAGCTGTGCTCTGATTGGCTGGTTTCACATTAACAGTGATCTGTATTCTAGTTGGATTAATGGCCCACGCTTCCAGACCCTAAGACCCCTGTCATTCGCTGTCTTCTGCTCCATCCATCCGTCCATTCATCCATCTGTTCTCACTATCCTCCCACTACTGGTTTTTATTCCGGTATTTTGTCTTGACATGTATTGCTTCTAAAGAAAAATACGAGTGGCATTTTCGCTGCAAATTTCGCTGCCACAATCCTACAGTGTTGTGATTAATCAATCAATACATTTCCTCAGCAAATTACATAAAACATAAAGCATTAATCTGAGGGAAAATGTTTCATTCTATAATTTTTATAATCAAATACCATTTTTGGACTGCTACAGTACCGCGGTCAATTTTTTTTTGAGATTCAAGTCAAAATGCTCACCAAGACAATTATTTGATCAAAAATAGAATAAAATCTGAAATATTGTGAAATTATTACAATTTAAAACACATGGCAAAACTTTTTTTTAGCATCATTACTCCAGTCTTTGGTGTCACATGATCTTCACAGTTGTTGCTGCCTATTTGTGTGTGTGTGTGTGTGTGTGTGTGTGTGTGTGTGTGTGTGTGTGTGTGTGACCATGATGCACTACTATTCAAAGGTTTGTGATAATTACTATTTATTAAAAGTAATAATACATTTATTTGGCAAGGCACATTAAAAATCACAGTAAAGACTTTTACATTATTACAAAAAATGTATCAAGGTTCCCACAAAAATAGTAAGCTGCAAAAATGGATATTAATAATTAAGAATCAATAATAATTGTGCAAAAAAAAAAACAGCATATTAGAATGATTTCTGAAGGATCATGTGACACTAAAGACTGGAGTAATGATGCTGAAAATTCAGCTTTGAACCCCAGGAATAAATTACATTTTAAATTATATTAAAACAAAAAACAGTTATATTAAGTTGTAATAGTATTTCACAACATTACTGTATGATCAAATAAATACAGCCTAGGTGAGCATTTTTGACTTCTTTCAAAAACAATAAACAATCTTAAATGTATATTCAAATTTTTATCAATGACTCATAAAAAAAAGTGAAAACTGCTAAATAAAACCTGGAGAAATATCTTTTATGCACTTTATCATGGAGAGTGTCAACGAGTGTACATACTATAGACCAGTGCTATATATGGAATGAGTGGGAATAAAATGTATGGAATAAAATGTACCAACACTACAAAACTAAAATAGCTCAAATAGTTACAAAGCAGAACAACATGAAACGTCATTCATAACCCATTTTACTTCTGTAATCAGTACTAATGGTGACGCTTGGCTTAGCAAACATTGTAAATGCACGGCTGAATTACTCGTAGCTTCCTCTTCACACATCAGCCTCTTTTCTCCTGCTGTAAGATTTATCCCTTCTCTTCTATCCCTGAAGTGCTCCATCCCTCCCGATGTCTTCCTCTTTCTCTCTCTAAGCGGTTTTATGGCTCCGTGTGAGCTGTGCGGACAGCATTAGATGTCAGTGAAGCTGTAAACACCATGTTATGGAGAGAGGAAAGAAATAACCGCCAGCCTTCCAGGAATCATTCCCATCTTAAACTTAGTTAACCTGTGGGACCTTTCCAACCTTTTCCGTTCAGATCCTCTCTTTCTCTTTCACTCTCCAGCAGGATTATTAGCTATCAGAAGCAGGATCAGATGTGGAGGTAAATGCAAATAAGAAAACGGATTAAATATATAGATGTCATATTACAACGTGTAAATATCTCATGGGTGTGCACGGGTTGTGACGGCATTAGTTTTACATCACAAGCAGGAGCTGTCGTGTTAAAGGGGGATGTTGAAATGAAGCTTAAGAATAATGTGTGCTGTTTTATTGTCCGCCAGACAAAAAAGCTTAAGAAGAGAAATGAACCTGTCCTCGACAGAGCAGGATTAATTATGCACTGAAGTTAATAAGTACACCAAGAGCAGTAGTTATGCACGCCTTAACAAACAACAATAACAATTGGTTCATAAATTAGAAGCTAATTCGTTTGACCCTGTGACCTTCACGCGGTTGTGTTAATGAAGACCTGGATTGTCAATGCAGGTGTGTGTGTGTGTGTGTTTGGTCTCAAGAGGGCTGTGACCCAGTCAGATCAGTGTCTCTCCGCATGTAGCTTGTCCATGAATTAACACCATCTGTCCTGAAATATTCATGAGGTTTCACTGGTACATATGGATTTTGTCTGTCTTTAAATATCATCATCTCTCTCCATGTATCCTGAGGTGTCCTCAAAGGAAGGAAAAATCACAAATGAGATATCTTTAATGTCTCAACTGATCCTCCCAGACAGCAATGCGATAAAATAGACAGCGAGAATATGTAGGGCGGGACAATGTTTTCAGGTAATTTCTGTAATATTATGTTTAAACCCAAACACAAAGGACTTAGACTCACAATAGGAAAGAGCATATGATTGTCTCCTGCTAAGACAGGATTGGTCAATAATGGTTTATGGTGGGGTTTCGGGCCAATTCATCAGATTCTGATCGCTGGATCATTAAAGGGAAAGTTCGTCATTACGTCATGCGTCGGGTCAGAGGTCACTCTTCAGCCGGAACTAGACTCGCGTACGGCTGTTACCGGAAGCCAGTGATTATTGTTTATAAAAGTTATAGATACAAAAACGCATCAGAAGGATTTAAATTTTATTAACCCCATGGAGCCGTATGGGTTACTTTTATGATGGATGGATGCGCTTTTTTGGGCTTCAAAATCTAAGTTGCTATTCACTCCCATTATAAAGCTTGGAAGCCAGGATATTTTCTAATATAACTCTGATTGTGTTTGGCTGAAAGAAGAAAGTCATTTACACCTAGGATGGCTTGAGGGCGAGTAAATTATGCGATAATTTTCTTTTTTGGGTGAACTATTCCTTTAAGGACAGGAAGATGCTTTTTCACCTTTAACATCGCACATGTGAGGGATTCATGATGACAAAGATTTAAAGAGATGCTAAAGCTACTAATATCACTCACACACCTTTATATCATGCTGAGAACATTCCTGCATTTTTACAGAATCATTAACATTATTTAGCATGTCTACTAAGCCGTTTTCCTCAAGGGGACTGTTCTGCACAAAGAAGGTGATTTCAGCTTTTTCTATTCTGGTGGTGACATTTGGTCCCCAAAACATAGTCAAACCTGACCCGAACAACACAGACCCATTATGTGACATGTGAGCTGTATCATGGCGAGTCCACACAGCACAAACATCCCTCTTACACAGATCATATTCACAGTGCAATTATACACTCTCTCTCTCTGTGTGTGTGTGTGTGTGTGTGTGTGCTGAGCAGTTATGTAATCTCTGTTCATTTTACGTTCTCGCAAGTGTAGAACTCGCACAGCTTTCTGCTTTCTCCGTCTTTCTCATCTTCTGTTGTCTCTCGCTCTATAAATACCGAAGCCAAAAACACACTCACTCCATCCCATCTGCACCTACAAGACTCTTACAAATAATAAACAAAACAAAGAGAAGGTGGACAATGCACAGAAACAATTGTGCAAATGAATTATCATTATCTTTTTATAATATATTTGATAATGAGGACTCATGTTCAACGAAGGACAAAAGGAGAAATAATGAGTGTGTTCTGCATTAGCATCAGATCGGTCTGATTTTCCCAGGCATGCACGTTGCTTTTTGTAAGTGCAGTGTGACGCAGATTCTAGGTCAAGAGTAAATATCCTTTTGTAGTCAGCTTTATGAGTGCGTGCGGAACAATTGCTTGAGCAAATATACTCAGCTTTTAAGGGTGTGTTATCTGAAGCAAATCTCAACAACAAGAGCGTTGTGGAAGAGTCCCTGGATGAGAACACGTGCCCCGCCCCTTTTCCATCACGAGGTTTCGTGCTGAAGAAGAAATGTACGTTTATTAGAATAACATCTGCTATAGCAAATCAGTATCGATTCAAACGAACCACACGTTCAAATGCTATATAATGCAGAGATGAATCCGAATCAAATGCGAGTTAAATATGAACTGAAACCTAAATAAAGTTTTATTTTTGAATAAGATTCAACTCAGATTTGATTAAATTGCAATTACATACAGATTCAATTTAGATTAAAAATGAATTTAATCTGCATTAGAAAAAATCCTAATTGAATATGAATCAAATCAGTATTGAATCTGTATCAAATTGTAATTGAATCAAATCTGTACGTAATAATAAGATTGGATACAGATTTGATTCAATTACAATTTCATACAGATTCAATTCAGATTAAAAATGTATTGAATCCGCATTGAACAAATCCTAGTTGAATATGAATCAATATTATAAATTAAATTAGAAGCTAATCTGAGCTCTGAAGTTGATATGTATACAATCCTACTTAAATATGAATAAAATATCCCATCTGAGTTGAATTAACTAAAAACTGACTTGCACTTTTCCCTGTTTGCTGTCTTTGAGGTCACAGCTCAGTCGCTAGTGAAGGGTTCATGACGTTTTTGTGGTGCCATTAGCGTTAGTTTCCTGTGGCTGTAAACTATGCACCATCTTAGCAACTTCCATTTGCATGAAAGGGAATGCTAATGCATTGCTCCCTCCAGGTATTACAGACCCCCTTGGTGCCAAACATGGATGAGAGGAGATTGAGAACAGAGCTGCCCAACTGGTGTCGGATCAAGAGAAGGAACAAACAGGCACATGCAAATGTGTGTGTGTACGTGTTCTCTCTTGGATTGGGTCTGCTTTGACCATATTGTGCCTGTTCTTCTGGTTTTCCCTATCTGCGCTCACATCTGTGTGTGTTCATTTATCTTTCACTTTAATTATGGGGAGGATAACAGCAGTGTGTGTGCAAACAGTACACAAACACATACACTCCTGCCAAGTGCTCTCAGGATGGTGAAATCTCTTTATATGTCGTCTGTTCGCATCGTGCATCATGTGTGTTTCACTCCACAATGGCATGCATTTCACATGTCAGCTGTCTGTCACTCCACTGTTTTTCCTCCTATAGTTTTAGCTCTGACCACCAGGGGGCAACAGAGTCCATTTTAGGGTCAGTGTGTGTTCAGAATCAATAACTAGAAGCATTTACAACAGTGACAGAAAAGGCTGCAACACTTAAAAACACATCATTTGAACTGGACATGGACAAGACTTCATTTAGGTTCATGACATCCATCTTGATCTCACTGATCTAGGATGCTTTACCAAAGGATTTATGGGAAAAGGGAAAATATTTATTTTAAAAGGGCACTTCAAAAAGTTTTCCCAGTAAAGAAATGAGTAGTGCTTCTGAAAAATGTTTAAAAGCATATACATCTCACATGAGATTAATTGGCCCACAAAATGTTCATTTCACATGAAGCGGTAGCCTCATAACATAAGAGACACCATTTTGAGATCAAACGGCCAGCTGAACAT
Organism: Semotilus atromaculatus; assembly: GCA_031834385.1. Lineage (NCBI taxonomy): Eukaryota > Metazoa > Chordata > Actinopteri > Cypriniformes > Leuciscidae > Semotilus > Semotilus atromaculatus. Next base: position 3,796,800 of record JAULUF010000081.1, read on the forward strand.
TATTCACTTTATCTCAGACTATAACCTGACTAATATCAGACACTTTCACTCACATATAATATATTAACTATGGCTTACTGTGAATAATAAATTTCTACAATGACAATAACTGTAGCTTAAATGGCACCAGCAATGCCAAGGCCGTGGGTTTGATTCCAAGGGAATCCATGAACTGATATAATGTAAACCTGTAATGCTGTAATTGCATTGGGTAAAAGCATCTGCCAAATGCATGAATGCAAACATTTCTGAGACGTTGCATAAACGTTGCAAGACTCTGGCTGGCGTACACATACATGCTAAGTGCAAATGACTGGATGTCATTGAAACTTGCCCTTTGATGGACGGCTTCTGTTAATGAGAAGGAATAATTGACTAAACAAATAAGCAAACCCCATTCTTTCAGCAGGGGTGCTGAAAATCATTATCACTTGCTAACTGCATCTATTCACGAAACGTATTTCTAGCGTCAGGACTCATTATTGCGTCTGAAGATCTATAAATAGACTCCTGTGAAAGCAATTATCCAGCAAACTGCAGGTATGAGGCGCGTGAGCCAATGGCGGGCCGGTGGAGAAAGCGAGAGGTGAGGTTACTGAACGCAAGATCGCATGAACGACAGACTTGTTGGAAGCAAGCATACGTGAGCTGGAATATTTGGCCGTGGACGTTTTAGAAAGGAATGACATTGAGGGCAGAGAAAATCAAACTATAACAAGCTACCCGGAGGGGAAATTGAGAGCGACGGCCAGTTGACAGTAGTCAGTAAACAAACATGATGGAATTGTGAATGTTGGTCGTGTTCATCCTCCACCTGCTGCTCATTATGCATCCGACGCCTCAGAACGTTCAATATTCATTGAGATCATGAATATTTAACGACCCCCTCAATTGATTCTTATTGATAAACATTTAACAGGTGATCGCTGGGGACGAGTACAAAGGACAATGAGAAATGAATCTGTCAGGGCGTTTAAGGAGTGTAATGGCGTGCTTTTCTTTTGATCCCCGGCTCTTTATCGCTGCTTTATTATTGCCAGGTGTATTGAAAGCAAGACAGACATGATAGACAGACGGACAGATGAGTGAGTAGATGGAAGAACAGACAGACGGATATACGGACAGACAGATTGATTGATTAATTGATAAAGAGAACAATAGAATGGTAGACAGACAGACAGACAAGGACAGACGGATAGATGCATAGACAGAGAGGCGGATAGACATATTGCTTGACAGATAGATAGATAGATAGATAGATAGATAGATAGATAGATAGATAGATAGATAGATAGATAGGAGTTATACTGAGAAAGACAGATCAAGTTATAATGATAAAAGAACATGATGGAGGTAGAGGAATGAAGGAATGAACAGACTCTGAAGACATGGCACTCATTCAGCACAATCTGTCCATCTCAACACATTGCCAGATTTTAACACACACACACACACACACACACACACACACAAACATGCATGAATCTCTTCTAACAATCTTGATTAAACACACACATGAAACTGATGAATTTCCAGACTGAGTTTTCCGCATCATTTGTTATGGATGAATGTCCACTTTTGTGTATTGCTGAATGCTGTATTATTTTATTGAGGGTATTTGTTTATCGTCTCATTAGCCGTCAGCTACACTCAGACTTCTGGAGATACGGTTCAACCGCAGCTACAGCTGGATGATGCAATATACATAAATCCTGTGCATAACATATATGACGTCCTATAAATAAACACAAACACACACACACATGCCTCCATCAACTTACAGAGAAAGCACAATCTCACACACATTCAGTTTCTTTTCTCTTGCTCAGTGAAACACACACACACACACACACACACACACACACACACACACTCCCTCTTTCCACTTAGTACAAAAATATCAAACATGAATAGTGAGTCACACACACACACACACACACACGCTCTCTCTCGTTCTTGTCTCCAGCCCTCTGGAGAGGCTCTCTGCTCTCCGGAGAGGCAAGTGATTAAAAGATTTTTCCCTGTTTTTCCTTTCACAGCTCCTCAAAAGCTCAGCGCAAAACATGACAGGCCTTAACACACACGTGTGTTTGTGTGTATGTGTGTGTGTGTGTGGGGGGAGGGGTGTTGTGATGTCATTCCTCAATCATTATCTAGTTGTTGTCACTGTGCTTTTTGCTTGTTTTGTTTTTTTGTCGTTGTTTTAAAAAAAAACTATTTTTAAACGGTTCCTGGTTTTCTGTTTTACAGATTATTTTGTCTTCTATTATGCTCTTCCCATAATTCCACTGTTCCATTTTCTTAGCTGGAGTTCTCCAAAGCAGAAGAAGAAAATTATGAGATGAGATGAGATGAGATGAGATGAGATGAGAGATATATGAGATGAGAGATATATGAGATGAGATGAGATGAGATGAGATGAGATGAGATGAGATGAGATGAGAGATATATGAGATGAGATGAGATGAGATGAGATGAGATGAGAGATATATGAGATGAGATGAGATGAGAGATATATGAGTTGAGATGAGATGAGATGAGAGATATATGAGATGAGATGAGATGAGATGAGATGAGATGAGATGAGAGATATATGAGATGAGATGAGATGAGATGAGATGAGAGATATATGAGATGAGATGAGATGAGATGAGAGATATATGAGATGAGATGAGATGAGATGAGAGATATATGAGATGAGATGAGATGAGATGAGAGATATATGAGTTGAGATGAGATGAGACGAGAGATATATGAGATGAGATGAGAGATATATGAGATGAGATGAGATGAGATGAGATGAGAGATATATGAGATGAGATGAGATTAGATGAGAGATATATGAGATGAGATGAGATTAGATGAGAGATATATGAGATGAGATGAGATGAGATGAGAGATATATGAGATGAGATAAGATGAGATGAGATGAGATGAGATGAGAGATATATGAGATGAGATGAGATTAGATGAGAGATATATGAGATGAGATGAGATGAGATGAGAGATATATGAGATGAGATAAGATGAGATGAGATGAGATGAGAGATATATGAGATGAGATAAGATGAGATGGTGCACAGGAAAGAGTAAAGGAAAAGGAAACGAGGAGAGGAGAAGAGAATCTTTTATGCTGCTCGTATTGAACCAAGGGATGATTGTATAACACGATCCATGCATTAAAGCACACTTCCTGTGTATTCACACACACACACACACACACACACACACACACACACACAGGCACATAACATGTAGCTGTATGATGAAAGGCTTTTATGTCTCTGTTACTCCCTGTGCTCCTCTCCTCCTCAGTAAACCTGCTCTCACCTCTGAGTTTGCTCTCGCTCACACACACATTCTCCCGCTCTCCTCTAAATGACCTTGACTGAAGTATCACTCCAGGGGGTTTCGCTGGCTCTCCTTCTCTCCGTCACTCTGTCCTGCACATTTTGACATATTAATCCTGCTTCAAAAACTTCAAATTGTCTGAGAGTCTGGAGACATTCCTGAGAGAAGAAATGAGATGAGACTAAAAGAGAAAATGAGTGGTGGGATGAGGTGAAAAAAGGTGAGATAAGAAGAGAATAGACAAAAAAACTAGAGGTGAGGTTAGGCTAGACTACGTGATGAGAGATGAGGCAACATGAGATGAGGCAAAAATGAGAAATGAGAGAAAAGATGAGAAAATGACAGGAGAGGCAGAAAGTAGTCAAGCTGAAAACAACCGGGAAAAGAAAACAAGAAGAGGCAAGACAAGACAAGTCGAGTTGAGAAGTGATCAGAAGAGAAAAATAGAAACAGAACAGAAAAGAGGAAAGGAGAGAGGAAAGGAGAAAATGGAGAGGAGAATATGAGACATAAGGCTGAAAAGAAACAATCAAACAATAGTTGAGGAAAGACAAAATAAGAGAAAGATGAGGAAAGTAAATGAGACAAATGAGAAAAGAGAAAATGAGTTGTGTTGAGACAAGATGAGAAGAAAGACAGGCAGAGAAAAAACATGCAAACAGAACGGAACAGAACAGACGAGAACAGAACAGAAGAGACGAGAATGGAAGAGACGAGAACAGAAAAGACGAGAATAGAAAAGACGAGAACAGAAGAGACGAGAACAGAAAAGACGAGAACAGAACAGAAAAGACGAGAACAGAAGAGACGAGAACAGAACAGAACAGAACAGAAGAGAAGAGAACAGAAGAGAACAGAACAGAACAGAACAGAACAGAACAGAAGAGAACAGAACAGAAGAGAACAGAAGAGAACAGAACAGAAGAGACGAGAACAGAACAGAACAGAAGAGACGAGAACAGAACAGAACAGAAGAGAACAGAACAGAACAGAAGAGAACAGAACAGAAGAGAACAGAAGAGACGAGAACAGAACAGAACAGAACAGAAGAGAACAGAACAGAAGAGAACAGAAGAGACGAGAACAGATCAGAACAGAACAGAAGAGAACAGAACAGAAGAGAACAGAAGAGACGAGAACAGAAGAGATGAGAACAGAACAGAACAGAAGAGAACAGAAGAGAACAGAAGAGACGAGAACAGAACAGAACAGAACAGAACAGAAGAGAACAGAACAGAACAGAAGAGAACAGAACAGAACAGAACAGAACAGAACAGAAGAGAACAGAACAGAACAGAAGAGAACAGAACAGAAGAGAACAGAAGAGAACAGATGAGACGAGAACAGAACAGAAGAGAACAGAACAGAAGAGAACAGAACAGAACAGAACAGAACAGAACAGAAGAGAACAGAACAGAACAGAACAGAAGAGAACAGAACAGAACAGAACAGAACAGAACAGACGAGAACAGAACAGGCGAGAACCGAACAAACAGAACAGACGAGAACAGAACAGAACAGAACAGAACAGAACAGAACAGAACAGAACAGAACAGACGAGAACAGAACAGACGAGAACCGAACAAACAGAACAGACGAGAACAGAACAGAACAGAACAGAAAAGACCAGAACAGAACAGAACAGAACTGAAAAGACGAGAACAGAAGAGACGAGAACAGAACAGAACAGAACAGAAGAGACGAACAGAACAGAACAGAAGAGACGAGAACAGAACAGAACAGAACAGAAGAGAACAGAACAGAAGAGAACAGAAGAGACGAGAACAGAACAGAAGAGATGAGAACAGAACAGAACAGAAGAGAACAGAACAGAAGAGAACAGAAGAGACGAGAACAGAACAGAACAGAACAGAAGAGACGAGAACAGAACAGAACAGAACAGAACAGAACAGAAGAGAACAGAACAGAACAGAAGAGAACAGAACAGAAGAGAACAGAAGAGAACAGATGAGACGAGAACAGAACAGAAGAGAACAGAACAGAACAGAACAGAACAGACGAGAACAGAACAGACGAGAACCGAACAAACAGAACAGACGAGAACAGAACAGAACAGAACAGAAAAGACGAGAACAGAACAGAACAGAACTGAAAAGACGAGAACAGAAGAGACGAGAACAGAACAGAACAGAACAGAACAGAAGAGACGAACAGAACAGAACAGAAGAGACGAGAACAGAAGAGAACAGAACAGAACAGAACAGAAGAGAACAGAAGAGACGAGAACAGAACAGAACAGAACAGAAAAGACGAGAACAGAAGAGACGAGAACAGAACAGAACAGAACAGAAGAGACGAGAACAGAAGAGAACAGAACAGAACAGAACAGAACAGAAGAGAACAGAAGAGAACAGATGAGACGAGAACAGAACAGAACAGAACAGAAGAGAACAGAACAGAACAGAACAGAAAAGACGAGAACAGAAGAGACAAGCACAGAACAGAACAGAAAAGACGAGAACAGAAGAGACGAGAACAGAACAGAACAGAACAGAAAAGACGAGAACAGAAGAGACGAGAACAGAACAGAACAGAACAGAACAGAACAGAAAAGACGAGAACAGAACAGAACAGAACAGAACAGAAGAGACGAGAACAGAAGAGAACAGAACAGAAGAGACGAACAGAACAGAACAGAAGAGACGAGAACAGAAGAGAACAGAACAGAACAGAACAGAAGAGAACAGAAGAGACGAGAACAGAACAGAACAGAACAGAACAGAACAGAAGAGAACAGATGAGACGAGAACAGAACAGAACAGAACAGAACAGAACAGAAAAGACGAGAACAGAAGAGACGAGAACAGAACAGAACAGAACAGAACAGAAGAGACGAGAACAGAAGAGAACAGAACAGAACAGAACAGAACAGAAGAGAACAGATGAGACGAGAACAGAACAGAACAGAACAGAAGAGAACAGAACAGAACAGAACAGAACAGAACAGAACAGAAAAGACGAGAACAGAAGAGACGAGAACAGAACAGAACAGAACAGAAAAGACGAGAACAGAAGAGACGAGAACAGAACAGAACAGAACAGAAGAGACGAGAACAGAACAGAACAGAAGAGAACAGAACAGAACAGAAGAGAACAGAACAGAACAGAAGAGAACAGAACAGAACAGAACAGAACAGAACAGAAGAGAAGAGAAGAGAAGAGAAGAGAAGAGAAGAGAAGAGAAGAGAAGAGAAGAGAAGAGAACAGAACAGAACAGAACAGAACAGAACAGAAGAGAAACAGGGATGAAGCGTCTTCCGTCCCTCTCTGAATGACAAGTGATTCTGGACCGAACTCAAGTCCACTCTGCTGGAGTGCTGCGATCCCTATTTTAGACTGAATTAATACACTCGCTCTTGTCAAATGAAGGCTTTCAGCCAAAACCATGCTTTAGAGCTGGAGTAAAATCAAGAGGGTCATCTCCATTACTCTACACAGGAGAAACTACATCTACATCATAACCCCCATATGAAGACAGTCATCTGACTGCACATGCATTAGATGCATTCAGTTCTCGATAGTCTTTCTAAATCCCTTTGCCTGCTTCAGTACTGACTGCTGACAAGAGTATGCCCTAAAATCTCCTCCGTCGTCTCATTCAGTGCCACGAGCCGAACGTGAGGCTATTTGAGGAGCAGAGACTCTATTTCAGGTGCCCTCACACAACGGCTGTAATTAGCTCCCGTTGTAGTAGTGTAGTAGTGTGTGTGTGTGTGTGTGTGTGTGTGTGCGCAAGATCTCACCACCAGCTCTTTACACCGAACAACATGGGTCATGTAAACAAAGAGCTGCTAGCATCACAAAACAGACAATCACTTTCACATCTCATGAAGCCTATTCTTCATGTCATTTTACTGGGGTGGTTTTCCTGCTAATGAAAATGGAGTACGATCACACACACACACGCATTTTCCTCTCTCTTTCAGCGATCCATTTAAATTACACCCATCCAAACAGACTCAAGCATTAGTGTGGACTCGCAGGAGTCGTTCTGTCTCGATCCTGCCAACTAAATCTTGTCCAAACACAAGCGGGACACCCAGCCCAGCAAGACGGGCCAGATGCTGGCAATAAGACTTCGGGATAAATACAACAGATATTGAGGAGCAAAGCCCCACTACTACTGATGGTTTTGAATGGCTTGAAATATGATTGGTATCACTTTAAAAAAGAAAAATTCAAGTAATATACGCTACATAAAATTATAATGAGAACATTATAATAGTGTGCTTGAGACATGGCTTTTAATGGTGAGACTTTTGTTTATGTAATCAGGCTCTCAAAAATTATATAAAAATTTGATTTAGATTTATCGGCCATTATATCGGTGATCTGCTTTCAAATATAAAGAATTATTGGTTATTGGTATCGGACAAAATCGGTGCATGTCTAGTAGGAAATTATAAATATATATAGCTATACTTAGTTTGAATGCAATGTAAGTCGCTTTGGATAAAAGCATCTGCCAAATGCATAAATGTAAATGTAGAATTTGCATTTACATTTCTGAATGATGCGATTAGAATATATATATTCATCATATTTGGTGTTGCATGCAAGTGATTAAAGCCAATAAAGGAAATAAAATGCATTTATCCATACATAAAATAGGTTAACCATAACTTTCTGGATTCATAGTGCTCAGGAAAATTTGCCAAATTGTTTTTTGACCACATATATTCTACATTCCATTTGATTTGGGTGTGAAAAAAATGATCACTGATGAGATGTGTGAATATTATTTTGCAAACTTCTCACTTACCTACACCATTTGTAGTATAAATGGTGAGAGAAATGTGCATGTCCAATTAATTTAAAAAAACACTTCCTCTAACTGGAAAAGTATCCAATTTGAGCATTTATATATTGTATGGCAGAGTAGTGTACAGTAAGTGCATCGTACATCATTCGGGACACAATAAAATCTTTGTATCTTCCGCTCAAGATAAATCAAGTTGATGTTTTCAATCAGAGATGATGTTATACACAACCAGCCAAATGGCGTTTAGCTTTCATGCTGTTGTACACTTTAATTTAGCTTGGCATGCACTGCTTTTAGTGCCGACCTATTGACACCGCAGCATTTGAGGTTTTAGGATGATAGCTGCAGAAAATAATTTTGACTCATTCCACAGTTAAAAAAAACAAGTCACAGCACTTGAAATTGAAGTACACAGAAGCAAGCACTTTGAGGGTCTAAAAGTAGATATGCGAAGCTCATATTTTTGTTAAAAGCATTTAAAAAGAACTTGAATATCATTGTCTAAAAATCATCCTTTTTGTGACTGAACTTCTGGTAACATAATTCCTGTGCAGTTTGCTTTTGGTATTCTTGCACAACGGTATCATAAGAAAATGACAGGGATTAAAAACTTCACATGTTCATAATATAATAAGAGTTGTGTAATATAACTTGCTAACTTGAGACTAATGTGAGAGTATAACTAACTAACCTTTATTCTAAATGTCTAAATGTTCATTTTCATTGCAAGAGCCTTCCTGTAACCATGAAACCAAACAATCACCAATTAGTTTCTGTGGTTAGCAACTGCAAAAGCTTCATGTAGATATCAAGCAACAATGTTGTTCTGCAAAGTCAGACCTCTCTTTCTCCTCCTTTCTCTCTCGCATGCTCTCGTTTCCATTGCTTGCTAATCACTTTGATGACTCTTACATCATAACCTAGATCGCTGTAAATTACATTAATGGCCAGCAGTGCCACTGATTTGTGAAACAATAAATATTGCTTCAGAAGATATGATTTCTCACAGTCACCCCGGAAATATTTGTCATTGTGCACTGTGTTCAGGCCACTGTTTTGATTCAGTCCGACCACGGGGGTCGAAATTAGCATTAATCAATAAGACAGACGGACCTTTAATCGCTCATCAGACCGCCTTATCTGAGTGCCATGTTTTCTGGCATTTTAAAGGAGACAACTTATGAACAATAATTCCATTAAAGCTGCACTTAAAATTCTCAAATTAAAAACTTCTGGATTCAGTGTCCTCCAATGGACCACTTTTGTGTTGCCATCACGACAACCGGAATAGAAAATGTAAAACTTGATAATCATAAGGTCACACAGTTCTCTCTGTTTGTGCCGAGCATCTGTGGCAATAATTGAATTTTACTGCAGAAGAATGTGCCTTAAGAAGAATGAAAATGAACCTTCGCACTTCATTCAAGGTCACGTCCACACTCTCATTTGCCAATAAAATCAATCGCCTTTCTAAAGAATCGTGAGAGGCCACGTTTAACTTCGATGCACACGGACATATTCATTAGCTGACAATTTTGGCATCTAATATTCATTATGATGAAGAGGCTCAAATTCACAATCAATTTCCTGTTTCTCATAAGAGCAGGGTAAGATCCAACAGAGCTTAAAATCAATGCTCTTCCCTCTCACCTCTATGTAATAGCTCGGTACTGGTTTCCAATTACTCTCCCTTGTCGTCCGAGCTCAGGTACTGTGAGTAATATTCTGAACAACGACGGGTCAGAGGAGCGACTCTCAAAGGGTTCTGTGACCATCTTCGACTTGGCTTTTCAAAGGTTTTTAAAAGCTCTTGAAGCTGGAAGTAATACATTTGTGGTGGAACAATGGCTCTGTAGCTCTTTGGATGGTGCTGAGACAGAATTAGGACTATCTGTGTTTCGATCGCGCATGATTTTTTCGTGAGTTTTTTTAAGTGAACAAATCATTCAACCCAACCTTCCTTTATAAAGTGCGTGACTGCTTTGGTGACTTTATCCTGCACTTCAAAAACTGTAGAACAAGCAATTTCAGCAGAATGTGCACATATTTCATTGGTTGGACCCACTAAACGAATACGAGAATCTAAGCATGAATATACATATAGCACGTGAACAAACTGTCTTTCGTTCAGTCCAAAACAAGTTCAATAGGTATGCAAATAGCAATTTCTGACTGATGAGCAATGCACAATTAAAATAGCGCTAATTGCCAGTAGCCTATTGGGAATGCATTGCTTTGGCGTACAACTAGTTTGCTCAACACTGTTAAAGGACATTATGATACAATTATCATATAACTCATAATTCATTTAAGCAGTCTATTGTTGTCTTTTTTCTATGAATAGATAAAAAAGCCAAGCTCAGCAGTCCCATAAAATGATTGAAGCAATAATAGTTTGACACTGTTTGTCTTTGCAGATTTGCAGACATGGCAGATTTACTCATTCATATTATAATAATATGTTTTGGTTGTGAACAATTCGGTAGGGTTCAGCCTCAGCAGTCAGACCCTGCTAGTAGATGCTATAACTACATCATTATTCGGTCAAAAGGCATGTTAATCAATTGACGTCTATTAAAAATGTGCAATGTACAGGGGTTGGACAATGAAACTGAAACCTGGTTTTAGACCACTGTAATGTATCAGTACAGTAGGGCCTCCTTTTGCTGCCAATACAGCATCAGTTCATGTTGGGAATGACAGATACAAGTCCCTCACGGCGGCCAGAGCCTCTTCCAGAACAGTGTCCGTTTTTAGACTCGCTCCTCCAAAATACCCCAACGTTGCTCAAAAATATTTAGATCTGGTGATTGTGCAGGCCTTGGAGATGTTCAACTTCACTTCCATGTTCATCAAACCATTCTGTCTTGCTGTGTGTATTGGTGCATTATCATGCTGATACACAGTGATTGAAGCATTAGATGCACACGGTCCTCCAGAATGGTTCACTAGTCCTTGGCAGTGACGCATCCATCAAGTACAGTAGAGAAAGCCACGATACTGAAGCCCAAATCATCACTGATTCATCCCGCGCTTCACTCTGGACAGCAACCGTCCTGGTTCACCCACTTTGGGGTTTCTCACTCCATTTACTCTCATGAATGTGAGAAAGACAGTGAAGGTGGACTCATCAGAGAACAATACATGTTTCACATTGTTCAGATTTTCTCTGTTGGCACCATTGAAACTGACATTTGGCATTGGCACAAGTGACTAAAAATTTGGCTATAGCAGCTCGACGATGAATATTGACTCTGAAGCTTTTGACGAACAGTTTTTGTGGAAACAGGAGAGTCGAGGAGGTGTATATTTAATTCAGCTGTGGTTTTATGTTTTTTGGATACAGTCTGGGTTACATCCCTCCCAGCTTCCTCTTGTGTCGTCAGTTACTCCTGTTGGATGTGGTTTGTCCTACATGGTGGTTTGCCAATATTACCCTGTATAGCATAGCTCTCGATACACCACAAACACTTGCTGTCCCGGTCACAGATGAGCCAGCGAGACGCACACCAAAAATATGTCCTCTTTTTACCTCTTATGTGTCTGCCGTCATGTTGTGTGGATTGTCATATTTTATGTGCTGTGCTATTGCTCTGCTAATTCAACCTTCACACTCAGCTCTTCCTGATGTAATGTAAAATCAGAGAAGATTGGACACCAGTCCACGCATATACATGCGGGAATCCTCCAACACTATATTGGCCAGTGTTTCAGTTTCATTGTCCAGCACCTACAAGCAACATTTAAATTGCTTTCATTGAATGTTTCACCAGTACCATATCTTTTTGGAGGGTTCTTAACAGAATAAAATTGATTTTTCCATGTCTCTTCCATGACGTTTACAGCTCAGGTGATTGTGTGCTCATAAAGCAAAGATGGCAGCATCCAGATCAATCAAACTTATTGATGCAACCTACTAAAGACATCTGAAATAAAATCAAAAGAATCAGTGAATCATTTACCAAAATGAATCAAAATCCACAATACAATTACATATTGAGCATGTTCGAGGACTTAACATCTGTATTGTATTGTTGATTTGACACTGCAGTCACGCAAGATTTAAATACAGCTGTTCATCAAGAAAAGTCTATGGAGGTGAAGACAATTTGTCTATTTTTATTTATTTTTCTGTTTGTCTGTGTCTCTCCATCGCTCTCTCTCTCTTTCAGATCAACAGGATTGCATGAATAATACATGAACTGTCAATCATTTCAGCACATTATACCCCTCCTGTCATCTTCTGTGCCTCTGTGACACATCCATATTTACACACATACACTTTTTTCACCGTTTGGTCCATTCCCTCACTTATCATCTGCAATCTGTCCACTCAATTTAATAACACACCAACAAACCTATCCAGCGTGAGGGCCCAGTTGGACAAGATAAATGAAAACCAATTCCTGAACTTTTACATCTAGTCACCCAATCTTTAATATTCGGTCCATACTTGTGAGTGGCTCCATACATCAATGACATCAATCGATGAAACACACACAGACACAATAATCAATAATGGACCTGATTTTGTTTCTTCATTCCATAAACTGTATTGATAAAGCCCTATAGGAGTATGAATGACTTCCAGGCTCATACAAGAGGTTTGCTTAGATTGAAGCTCCAATCAAATAACATTTGCATTGTCATCCGTATAAAAGCAAGTCATTAAAGCAAGAGTAACAAGCATGAAAGGTAAATATGTCTCACAGAAACAGTAGGAGAGGGGCTCCAGATTGTGTTTAACATCTTTACAGTCTGTTAGTGATTAGGTATTCGTTCTTCAAAACAAGTCATCTCAAATATCTTATTATCTCATTGGCGTTTTTAATCAAACACAATTAGTAGGTCATTAACCCACAGTTGTGATTATTCATGTGATAACATTTGTAAAAACATCTCTTTATCAATTAACTCATGACCTTGATGACCTAGAAACACATCAACTGTAATAAAGTTTGTTCCACTTTGAAACGTGAAGAATTAAAGCGCACTGCTACACAAAATCACCTGCGAAAAAACTTCATCAATTAACTCCATCAATCACATCCAACTCAATTAAACCATCAACAAACACACTCACCCAACATCTAGGCTTTCGGTTCCATGACTGAAAGTAGATCCCAAATGAGTTAGTGCACCTGCTGATTGATTGTGTACTAGTGGTGGTTTGTTTCATCAGTAGAATCAGTATTTTAAATGCATCTTATAAGTGAATGAATCGTTCTCATTGTACGTGACCAATAGCATTCAAACACATTCTATGAAGGAGCATTTCATTGGTTGAACACACTGAAGGAATTCACCAAGGCCTGGGACACACAAGAGGATTTTCAAGTCTTAACCGATTTTAAAACTGTGGGAGACCAGTGACTACAGACATAGACCTCAGACGATTTTTAGCATTATAATCCTCCGAATGCACACTTGAAGATTCGCCCGGACCGCGAGACCACACACCTGTCGATTGACGAGATCTCATGGAGACTCGCGAGATCGAACGTGACTTGAGAAGAAAAACAAATGGCGGACGATTGAAGTGGTCAGCTGCTTCTCCTGACGTGAGTTTTGTTTTACGGGAAGATTAACAAAGATGAAAAAATGTATATTGAATGAATATAATTCTCCACTTTCGTGGGATGTTTGTGGCAGCCAAGTTTCATAAGCACACAACATCCGGCTGGTGAAGCTCGCTCTCATAGATTGGTGCAGGTATAACAACACTTTATAGGGCAAAACGAGGAAGCGAACTGCATTTTAGCACTTCCGGTGCCACCGTCCCAGAATCAATGGGGATTTTTTATGGGATTTCGGTTATATGGCTGAAATAATGTCTGAGGTGAACACAAGCTCAAGACACTTTCGTGTTTTATTTTACGGCATAAAATACATCAATATTAGCCCAATCATGATTTTTTTTTTTTGCTGTTACGTGTCTTGAAAAAGGCGGTTGCTAACAAGTGGCTAAAGCAGACTACAGAGTCTGTCAAGGAGATTAAACTCAGTCCACTTTTACAGCATCGTTATGATTATAATTGTGCTCTTACAAACTATTCTAACTCAAATGTTCTGGGAAAATGTTTTTAGATAAAAACTGGAAGAGTTGTCGGAGGATTACTGATGGTGACGTTGAATTAGTGGGACCGTGATGTAGTTAGTTTATAGCCTTCCTTTAGCTTTTTACTTCTGGCAACCGAATTTAGGCTTCAAAATTCACAAAGTTGTGTTCATCTGTGATAATTATCTTGATGGACAAAACATTCAAGTATCATAAACTTTTGTTGATCACAGAGCATGTTTTTAGCGATAATCCAAAAGCCTATGGCAAAATCCTATCGGGTTTTTGTCGAGGGAACCAGCGTGATGCTAACTGCCGATTGGCCTACAAAGTGACGTCATACCTGCACTCTATTGGCTGTCTCGGGTCTCACGATGAAGAGTTGCGTTTGATATTTACATGTTTGATATTTAAGATTTGGGATCGTGCGGGTTCCGACGCGATCGGGAGCAGTAAAATAATCGTAATGACACCACACAAATCAAACGTAGCATTAGTTCTGGCAGGTCATGTTAGTCAAGCTTGCATCAGCTGACTCTCGGCTGATCCACATCTACCTACAGTATAGGAATATGACGCCTATCACTGTACATATATAAGCTCCTTCAGTATTATCAGCAGCAATCACGTTTCTCAGGAGCGAATTACCCTCCTCCCTCCCCAGCTCCTCCTCTCGTCAGTCAGGATTTGGCATTCTGATTCCCCTTGAATCAGACTAATTTCTCAAATTATGTTGTACATTAAAATATTGACAATGATATCTGCAATACATTCATGTTAGTTCTGTTCTGTTTACCCAAAGGGGGGTTATTGCTCCTCTTGCCTAGAACAAAACCATACCGCCAAACCAAGCCGTATGCTAATTGTCAATCATCTTTGACGATAGTGGTCCTGACAGAATTGAGGATTTCTTTGGACAAAAAGTCAGTTGCGAGAAGCCTAGAATCGGGTCACACACCCCAGATTGTTGGGGGTAGCAAATCTGGCCCAAAATTTGGCTTAAAATCTTCAAGTGTGTGGCCAGCCTAAACAAGTCAATGTTTTAATCTGAAGAGAAGCACTGAATAAGGTACCTCTTTTGAAAACGAACTGGGACGAAACATTAAACGATTTATATTGGAAAGTCTTTATGATGCCTATGTAACCGGTTAGAGAGTGCAGTCGCTAAAGCGCCTCTTGAGATCAGGGGAGTGAGGTTTACACATAGCTCTTACTGGCCTATGACAGTTTTACTGTCGGTTTACCAATTTTCTAAGAAGATTTGCAAACTAGCGCAGTTTATTAAAACACAGCAAAACTCTCTCGCTCAAGTGAATGACTCAATGACGCTCACAACAGACAAAAGATATGTTTGTCTCCACCTACAGGTGTAACTATGTAGAAAAGGTCACTGACTGAATCACTGAACAAATCTTTAATGGATTCAAAAGATTTGAATCGCTGAGATGAATCAAAGTCCCAGCCACTTGTGTGTAGCTACTACATGTTCTGCTAACCTTTTGGGGATGAGTAAAAAAAGCAAAACCTGACTGAACCTCCTCATGGGGATTGTTGACAAATTGACTAAATTATGTCTTAATTAGAATTACATAACAGTAATTATGATAACCTTCAAGCAAACACGGAACATTTCCTTTACAGTGTAGGCTAAGCTGTGTGATCCTGTTCGGTTAATTTACGGAACCAGTTCACAACGTTCAAGCACCTTTATAAAGAACACTTTGCAAATGTTCATTATGTACCTATACAAATTCGTGTTAGTGGGATAAACAAGTACATTTGAAGGTGCTGTGGGGAAAAAAATCGAATTAAACACCTTTTATAAACCAGAACCCATTTCGTTTGTCCTGATTTTTGAGGGCTTATCCGTGCCCACCTTTCCTTTCCAAACCCACAGTTTCATTCCCGCTACGGTTATCATCTTCTCACGGCCATTACCGCATATCAAACACCGTTTTTTGCTTTCTGGCTCTCGGTAGCTGCAGGTGTTGCTGGCGTAACCCGAACGCGCACACTCTAATTCCAGTCACCTCCGTTCCGGAGCCCCGAAGCGAATTAATTTACCGTGGGAGGGACACCGGGGAAAATTGTAGTGGACACCCAGCGAATTCACGGGGAATCACGCTACGGAAACACGTGGGAGAGCTGACACAAATAACAGCCCACGACACCCCAGCAAAACGCCCGCGGAATCATCACCAAAAAAAAATCACATTAACACAAAGATCCGCGCGCAGTGATGCGGATGCCGTGGACGAGGCACCTGCTTTGACCTTGTGTTTTAGTCGTATGTCCTTCCTCAAGTCTCTTCATGTGAGGATCTACCAAGGACGAAGCGCACAACAAGTAGCTCTGATCGATCCTTCGATAAGAAGCATGCACGCAACAACAGACCTTCATGGGACCTCAAATCAAAGTTATATATCAAATACAGCATGCAACAGTAATCGCTGTCAACGCAAATGCCCTGAGAGCGCGTGACAATGTCAAACAGTCATTAGTGCGCGCGCGCTTGTACGTGTGCGCCTGGACAATGATGTAAAACAAGGGGCCAAAGAAGTGATGACCCCCGTGACAGGTGCCTACCATCTCCAACACCCCCCAGTGCCTCCACACCAGACCTGTCCGAGCCACAGGCTCCAGTCCAAGGGGAGAAGATACTCCTACAAGTTTAATGGCAACAGAAACAAAAGCGCTCACCTTTGCTGTACTCCTCCTCCCTGTTCAGATACATGTCTGCAGATTTATGATGGACTCCTGGCTGGATGATTTAAGTGCTTATTGTTACTCCACCGGGGGGAACTCTCGCGGTTCCGTGAGTGTTTATTGTGTCGTTGCTCGGCGGAGAGTCCTCCTCCTCCCAGAATTACGCGCGAGCAGGTTGTCTGCACACATCTACTTTCTCTCTCTCTCTCTCGTTCCTCACACACACTCACGGTGACGTGCTTTGAGACATTGCCCCGCGGGTGGGGTGGGCTGGGGTAGCGGATGCTTCAGCTGTTATTGTGTCTATATGCATCCCTATATAACATCTTTCAATGCTTTGACTAATTAAAATGTTTTTCTCGGATGCAGTCTGAATGGTTTGAGCATGTGCAAAATGTCTGTGCCAGGCTATAGGCAGTCTTGACATTTATTCCTTAAAACACAACTGTAACCTAACTGTAATAAAATCTATTTTTTTATTGCACCAGTACTTATTTTTCTTAAATTACTTATAAGTAATCCAACGGTATCTTTTTCTTTTCTTTGTTATTGTTATCAGAAAAGATACAATAAACACTGAATGACTAGTATACTTTTGAATCTCATCAGTACATAGGCTATTCTAATATCTCTAATCATTAAGTCACTAGTATTATTGATATAAGAGCATGTATTCCTTTGCTGATATAGTGGCATCTAACTATTACTCTGTTACTGTAACAAATTGCAAATTTATGCAATTGAGTAATCTTATAGCTAGCTTGTATCAATCAAATACTGATTTCTGACTAGTATGTATTCCAACTGTTAATGGAATTTAGTTTTAAATAACTAGTATAGGCTACTTAATATTTACTCTTTAAATAGTTACTAATGTCTATCCATTTGCTAATACTCATGTTTTTCCAGTACCAATGTAAACATGTTCATTAGACTAGACTTAAAGTCGAAGTATTTATTTAATTTTTTTAGATATGCCACTAGTTAAGTAACCAATCTGACTCACCACAGGCTGCATCTGAAATGGCATACTTCCCTACTATAATGAAAAACAGTATGTGACAAAAGAAGTATGTCTGAATTCACAGTATCAAAAAATATGGGCCGGATGATCAACTTCATCTGGTGAGTTGTGAAATGTACATATGATGGACACTTTACTACCCCATGATGCCACGGGAGAGGATTTATGGATGGCATTGAAGCGACGTAACTGATACTGGTAGGTCACGTGATAATGACAATGGCGAATGTAGTAGGCTACGTAGATTACATTCATACTACAGCCTATTGAGCATACTTTTTTGCGGTTGTTAAGTAATTAATTATTAAAAATTAGTAGGCTACCTAAGAAAGTAGGCCCTATGTGATTTCAGACGCCACCACACTGTATGGCAAGTTAAAAAAGCTATTGACCCTTTTCGGTCTCTCAGAAGCGGAAGTCGTCATAGTTGGGTAACGTTAATCTTCTAGCGGTGAATGAGAGACCATATTTTTGTGTGATCTAATGTGCTCAAATAGCACAAGAAAAACTCCACAACAGTGTTTTCAAAACTTTCAAAACGAAGAAAAAAAAATTGATACTGGCAGTGAGAAGACAAAAAGATGTCAACTTTTTTTGTGTAATTTAATGCAAATCATGTAATATAATACAAAGTATATAGTGTTATAAATGTAGCCTACGTACATTTTTGTTAATGAAAATATAAAAAACTTTACAGGAAGACCTTTAAAACGCGTCATCATCACCGTCTGTGAATAGGGTCTGTTCCTAGGACTGTGATGTGAATACACGTTGTTAGGCTAATATTTGTAAAACACTAAATATGAGTAAAGCTGGATTAGTGTTGGATTAATTGCTCATTTAAAAGAAAAGTAGGCTACATGTAACAATAGGCCTACTCGATATTTTAAATGAATTCGCGTTGAAGCGGTTTGCCGTGATGGCTGTGTCTCGCGCTGTGATGCGTAACGCAATCCTGTTTGTATTGTATCCTTTGAGTGTTGAACATGCACCTGGTACCGTAGAGCCAGTGAAACACTAACTGAAGCTGTGCTTTATTAACCCGTTGTTGCATAACATCCAATTTATGCACCGGTGGCGCAGATGATGCTCCGCAGGTGGAGCTGCTCGGCCACCATCCCGATGGAGAAGGAGCCCGTGTCCCAGAGGCTTCCACCCGGCGCCTAATCATCCCTGCTCGCACGCACAGACACGGCCTCAATGGGCCCGTGAAGAGGAGCACGACGACAGAGGAAATGCAATCGTCCTATCCCGCAGTAAACCGCTAACCCCCTGCGCGTTCACTCATTTCGCACGCCATTCACGCCACACACACACACACACACACCGGAGGAGGAGTTGCGTGTCAAAGTGGCGACTTCTAGTGGTGAGATTGTGCCATTACAAGCAGAACTCACATACTGTTAAAGGAATAGTTTCCCAGAAAAATAATCAATAAAATTGTCAGCATTTGCTCACCATAAAACATTTATTATGTTGTTTCTTCCCTGGAATTCAAAAGGAGAGATATTTTTCATACAGTGAAAGTGAATGGGGGAAGGGCAGGTAGATTATATCATAAAATATAGCCTATAGGCTATATTTTAAAAGTATGAACTTTGAGAAAGAAGTCTCTTCTGCTCACCAAGGCTGCATTTATTTGATCAAAAATCAATGAAAACAGTGAAATGTTATTTAGATTTAAAATACCAGTTTTCTATTTGAATACATTTTAAACTGTAATTTATTCCTGTGATCAAAGCTGTATTTTCAGCATCATTAGTCTTCAGTGTCACATGATCCTTCAGAAATCATTCTAATATGATGATTCGCTGCTCAAGAAACATTTCTTATTATTATCAATGTTTAAAAAAAAACATTTTTGCTGTAATATTAGTGAGCTTGCAGGGTTACACATTATGCAACATGCATTTACAATTTCTATTAACAATCTGCACATTGCAGCCTATAAATCTGACACAACATGTTTACATGAGATTTTAAATAGTTTTTGAGGTTTTAAACACATGCAGTTTAAACCTTTCCCTGGCAAAAAGAGAGTAAATGGTCATTAAGCTAATTGGTGAAAGATTGTGCATATAATCAAACTCATTCTCATCACACACTGTTAGTTTTATTCATATTTCCACATTCAGGCTTATTACAACTATTGCTCAAATGTTCATTTCAGAGATGTCAGCTCTGCCAATACTGCTATAATCGTCTACACGAGAGGGTAAATCTTAGGCCCTGTTTACAGCCGGTATTAAGATGTGTTTTGGTGACGATCACAAGTAGACGACACTAAATACAGGAGTAAACGGGTCTAAAACCTTTCGAGCTTGTCCACTTTTGACCACTTCCAGAGGGAGTTGAAAACACATTAGACCGGATTGCTTTCGTAGTGTAAACACTCATGTGATCGAATGTGTTCAAACAGCCACAGAAGACCGTCTGCTCTCCGTCTACTGATCTAATGAGTAACATTATAGGAAGACTGTTTTAAAGACAGACGGGGTTTAGTTTGAAGATGAAAAATGTACCAAGCACAATGTTCTCTCTCCATTCCTGATTTCTAACACACACTCTGGTTCGGCTGGTCTCGCGTCTGTCAGAGCAGAAACTAAAGCTGATGCTGTGTGTGTTTTTCCATCGTCTCTGGCCGTGTTCATATGTAAACTGCGTGAGATTATTTCATCCATTTGAAAGATCTGGAAAAAGCCATACATTTACTCGGCCATAGACGCTCCCCTCGAAGAAATCAGGACAGAAGTGGTTTGAAAGTGGACAAAAGAGACGGATTAAAACACCAGGTGTGAACGGGAATGTGTCTCCCTCGTCTACTTGTGATCCGATCGACTAAAACTTCCTGGAGTAAATACCAGGATAGTAGATACCAGGAGTAAACAGGGTCTGGATTTGTCAGCATCAGTGTAATTAATGACACCCGCAGAGATCTGCACTAATGCTCTCGCACTGAAAGACTTGTCCTTCTAAACGAGTGACTTTTGAAATAGAGATGACCCTGATTTCTCTCTCTCCCCCCGTCTTTATCTCAGTGTGGAGTGTGAGGAGGATCATTTATGCAGTGGAGAAACACAGCGGGCGACCCTCTGAGAACATCATCGCTGGCCGTAGAAATGAATCTCTAGTCAATTCCAGACCTTCCTCTCACAGGAGCAAAACTTCCTGCTGCGAATCATTCATCTTTAATGCTGGTTACTTCATTTTCTTCACCTTAATGATTTTGAGAACCGCCCCCCCCCACCGGCCCGGTTAATTCAGACAGCAGTTTGGTGTTTGTTGAGACGGATAATGTACCGGAGAGACGGAGCAAAGGTCAGTGATTGAGGTGAGCGCTCGTGAAGACAGATTCAAGCGCTTCTGTTTGGCTCACGTGTGACCTATGAGCTTCGATTTAGAAACATTAACAGTTATTTAACTGCACGGGATGAGGAATAAATCCAGCACATTCACCCTCGGGACCCTCGGTGAACAGAGCACAGATAATAATGCTCTTATATAACCTTTAATAAAACTGCTGGAAGGATGAGCTGATGCTCAATGAAGTGTGTCCGATGGCATGTGCTGCTCTTACGGCCACCGTGTGTCACTTCAGCGCACGCGCGTGTGTGTGTGTGTGTGTGACCTGCTGAAAAACTCATGCTTTTATTCTTGTTTTACAAAAAAAGTACACGTTACATATGCTTTTGTGTGTTTTGTAAGCCTGAGGAAGGTTGATTGACCGAAATGTTGCTAAAATGATTTTGTACCGATGGAGGTTTGAGTATTGTGTGGGATTTATGCATTTTTTCGAGTTTATTTTAAATTTTGAAACATTTAGAAATTTATTTTGAATTATTAGATTTTTACAAAAGATATACAAATTGTTTTTGTTTTAAACAAATATGGCTGCCATGAGGCAATTTCCTGGATGTTTTATGCAGTTAACTACCCTGAAAGTCTTATAATTTGTCTTACATGTTACAGTAAAGTTAGCTATTTAAGAAGTACAGTAGTGCAGATATAGTGCATGAGATATAATGTCAACGCAGCATCTTCCAGCAGTGTGTGTGTGTGTGTGTGTGTGTGTGTGTGTTGTTCCAAGAAGAAAGGACATGGCGAACCTCATCCAAGTAATTACCCACAATTCATTCTGATCATCTCATGCAAAAATCAGCACTTACATGAGGTCAATTAAAAATGCAGCACACACACACACACACACACACACACACACACACACACACACACACACACACACACACACTCAAGTCAGAAACAGCAGCATATGAAGATGAATGGTTTATTGCACACATTGAGTGTGTTTGCTCACTCTGACAGAGCTGTCTGCGCTGTGATATTAGTTATTTTCCATAACCTTTTTGAATAATGGGAAATGCCAGAATTTCACGCGTATGTGGTGTTTCACGAGCTGATAATGATTCTGAGGGTGATGAATGAGACCATTACTGTTATCTATCTATCTATCTATCTATCTATCTATCTATCTATCTATCTATCTATCTATCTATCTATCTATCTATCTATCTATCTATCTATCTATCTATCTATCTATCTGTCTGTCTGTCTGTCTATCTATCTATATTCAAGATTTAAATAGCTTTATTGGCGCATAGTGAAATAAATCTTTTCATTGCCAAAGCATTAATAACACTATACAATAAAAATACATAAATAAATTATTAATAATAATAATAATAATATGTCTGTCTGTCTATCCGTCTGTATATATATAACGTGTACAATTATATATATATTCATAAATGTATAAATAGGCTCTACATTTAATACATTCTTAGTAAAGGTCCAAAACATGTGTGTGTTTGTGTATTAGGCTTTCTAGTGATCTATTCTGTAAGTCCATCACAGTTGCATCTGCTTCTCTCTCTCTCTCTCTATAAATATCCCTGTCTTCTCCTCTCAGAAAACCTGATTCCCATTGATTTAGTGACCTATATACACATTACCAGTCTCTCTGTCTCTCTCTTCCACATCCTCCATTCGCTTCAATGGTCATCCTCCTGTCTCTCTCTTTAAGCTTATTTCTCTTCTGCCTTCACTTATGCTAACTGCTCTTTCTCTCTGTGTGTATGGATGAGTTGGAGATGGGCTAATAATATATCATCAGGGTAAATGCTTAGAGAATACACTCACCGGCCACTTTATTAGGTACCCCATGCTAGTAACGGGTTGGACCCCCTTTTGCCTTCAGAACTGCCTCAATTCTTCGTGGCATAGATTCAACAAGGTGCTGGAAGCATTCCTCAGGGAGTTTGGTCCATATTGACATGATGGCATCACACAGTTGCCGCAGATTTGTCGGCTGCACATCCATGATGCGAATCTCCCGTTCCACCACATCCCAAAGATGCTCTATTGGATTGAGATCTGGTGACTGTGGAGGCCATTTGAGTACAGCGAACTCATTGTCATGTTCAAGAAACCAGTCTGAGATGATTTCAGCTTTATGACATGGCGCATTATCCTGCTGAAAGTAGCCATCAGAAGTTGGGTACATTGTGGTCATAAAGGGATGGACATGGTCAGCAACAATACTCAGGTCGGCTGTGGCGTTGCAACGATGCTCAATTGGTACCAAGGGGCCCAAAGAGTGCCAAGAAAATATTCCCCACACCATGACACCACCACCACCAGCCTGAACCGTTGATACAAGGCAGGATGGATCCATGCTTTCATGTTGTAGACGCCAAATTCTGACCCTACCATCCGAATGTCGCAGCAGAAATCGAGACTCATCAGACCAGGCAACGTTTTTCCAATCTTCTGTTGTCCAATTTCGATGAGCTTGTGCAAATTGTAGCCTCAGTTTCCTGTTCTTAGCTGAAAGGAGTGGCACCCGGTGTGGTCTTCTGCTGCTGTAGCCCATCTGCCTCAAAGTTCGACGTACTGTGCGTTCAGAGATGCTCTTCTGCCCACCTTGGTTGTAACGGGTGGTTATTTGAGTCACTGTTGCCCTTCTATCAGCTCGAACCAGTCTGGCCATTCTCCTCTGACCTCTGGCATCAACAAGGCATTTCCGCCCACAGAACTGCCGCTCACTGGATGTTTTTTCTTTTTCGGACCATTCTCTGTAAACCCTAGAGATGGTTGTGCGTGAAAATCCCAGTAGATTAGCAGTTTCTGAAATACTCAGACCAGCCCTTCTGGCACCAACAATCATGCCACGTTCAAAGTCACTCAAATCACCTTTCTTCCCCATACTGATGCTCGGTTTGAACTGCAGGAGATTGTCTTGACCATGTCTACATGCCTAAATGCACTGAGTTGCCGCCATGTGATTGGCTGCTTAGAAATTAAGTGTTAACGAGCAGTTGGACAGGTGTACCTAATAAAGTGGCCGGTGAGTGTATATATGTTTATGTTGAATATAAGCTCAGTCTCTCATGTTCTTGATGCTTCAAGGAACAAAGTAAAAATGTGGTCACTGTAAATATGGACGTAACTGTATATTTTTTATTTAGTCTGTTAAAGTCGAAGTAAGCAATTTCTGAGAAACGCTGTTGAAAGTGGATCGAACCGAAAAAAAATACTTGTAGCCAATCAGCAATAAGAGGTGAACCAGTCATTAGGGGGGAGGAGCCTGTGTTGCATAGTGTGTTGTGAATTTGGGGGCGGGGCTATCAAAATAGGGGCGTGGTCATTTTGGGGTAGGGGCGTGTTTGGGTGATTTCAAATACCAAGTTTCTCAGAAATAGCTTACTACACCTTTAAAAATATGCCAATTAAGTGTAATTTATGGAAAGAGCTCACAATCTTTTCGTGTTTCACACATAGCTTACGAGTTTAGTACGTAGGCCTACAACATTAGTCAAATAAAATAAAATAATAAAATAATAAATAAAATAATTACAGAAACTTAAATTTTTAGGTAAGCTTTCCCTTTAAGAGTTCGCACTCGCGGGTTGTGTAATATTATTTCATACTTCAGGCTCCCTCTGGTATCGAAGCCGCTCACCCTAAAGCATTCATCTAAACTTAGCAGTGATGTTCTCTTTGTGTTTACCCAGAGTGCACTTATAGTAAATGTGCAGTGACTCACTGTCTGAGGTTAGGCATATAAATTTCCCGTCTGGTTTCCCATGGAAAACTAAAGACGGAAAAGAAAATCGAACTATCGTATAAATCACATTAAAGCTGTTTTTCCATGGTTTTTCCCCATTCACCACGATTGGACGAGTAGAGAATCAAACTCTGGGGAGTTTTTGTGCAAAAAAAATGAATGTGTGTTTTGGACTAGTGACCCTCAGTCCTGTTGTTTTATAATGGGTGGATAATCACGTAACTCATATTTTCATAACTGTGGCGTTTCCACAGAAGGAAAATGATTTAGATCAGCTGCACCACAGCGACACCCAGCGGCCATGATGAGTACTGCACAAGTGAAGGTCACATGGCCTTGAGAAAACACGATTCTACGTGCTTAAAAACTAGGAAATGAAACAACAAAAAATACTAAAACAAATTCTTCAAAGACATACGCCTTTAATATTTATTTTGACTCTTTTGGTATAAAAGTAACGCTTTTCTCTGCCACATATATGACTGGAATCTCATTGTAAACATTTATTATCAGTTCATGTTTTCACAGTTCAAGTGTAAAATGTTTTATTGTATGACTAGTTAATGGACTAAATTGGATAGACATTTAAAGTTTTTTAACTGCAAAGTGTTAATAGCTTTTATAACTCTTTAAAAATGATTGCATCGTTCAGACAGAACAATTACAGGCACAAAATACGGTTATGAACAAATTAATTTTTATTGAACAACAATCTGTGACAAGGAATTCAACATGATCAGCGTGTTTCTGCAACAATGACTAAAACAACAGGCATATTTCAGTCACACACATGTGACTGTTTGTGTATCACTCACAACACTCACTCCACCTCAACATACAGATTGACGCTCTTCCAGAAGGGCCACATTGTGCATTTTGTGTATGTAGTTAAAGTGCGTTATTGCACTTTTCCTCGCAGAGGAGGAAAGCAAAGGCGTTGTGGAGGAAGGAGGATCTATCTATAACTACAGCTCAACCGCAGAAGGACTGAAGCACGTGGAGAATACGGTGAAACTCAGGAAAAATGTTTCGGTCATATTTCACCCCAAAAAATGAATACAGTTAAAAATGATAATAATAACTAAACCTATTTTTAGAATATTTAAAACTTTTTTTGTACATTATTTTCATTAAAATGATTATCACAGTAACTGTTGTGAAATGTCACAATGCAAGAAATACAAAAAAAAAGAAAAAAGCTTTATTTTCTTCTGCATTGTGACATTATTTTCATGAAAGTTACTGTAATACAGTTTTTATTTATTTATTATTATTATTTTACATAAAGAAAATTAAGACTTTTTAGGAACCTTTAATATTTTTTGCATTGTTACAGTTTTCATGAAAGTTATTATTTTCATTATTATTATTATTTCATTATTATTATTTTCAAGAAAATGAACACTTTTTGTGACATTAAATGAAAGTTACTGTAATACCGCATTTTTTGCTTAATTTTCATTAAAATAATGTAAAAATACACAAATACTTAAAATGTTTACTTAATATTACTATTAATATTTTTTTTATTTTATTAAATACATTTAATTACATTAAAAATATTAAAAGTTCCTTAATATATCATATTAAATTGAATCTTTTTTAGAGATGAAATATGACCAAGACATGTTTTCATGAGATTCAGCCATTGTTGTGTATTTTGATTATTTCTTAATTATTGCATAAATATGTGCTGGTCCTTCTATATATATATATACTCTTCATTATATGAAGAGCGAAATTACAAATATCTAACATCTAATTTACTACTAAATAAGATTGAATACTATCAACTTACATCGATTATACGATTCAAAGATACATTCTCTGGTTTGTCGAAACAAACAGGCGATACGTTGTTTATAATTTATTGAATATTGTACGATATCTAAGGGCCGTGTGTGTATTGCCTTGTGCCAGATCTGTTTTTGTGCTTGGATTGTAAAATCATCAGTGCTATTTTTGGTGTTTTTTGCCACCTGCCGTCTAATTCCTTCAAGAACAACGAAAGGAAGAAGGACAGATGGTGAAAACGAGGGAGAGAGAGTGAATAACACACTTTAGTGATACAAAAAACGACGATAAAGAAACGCACGACACGGAGCGCACCGTTGACCCCTCACACAACACACGACACTTCACAAACACAATGAGTTCAAGTTCACAGCTGATGAAACATGACGGAAAACAGAGGTACGGTAAAAAAAACAACAACACTAAATCATCATCATGACACACAAATAAAAATCAAAGCAAAACAACAGAAAATAATCATCACAATAATGAAAATAATCACAGATCTTAAGATACGTCATAGCTTTTGGAATGTTTAGGGAAAAAAACACGCTCAGAAAACAAGGTCATTAAGGTCATCAAATTAGGCATAAACTTCCTTCATCAATAACGATATGTGAGGTAACCGGTCAAAGGGTCCTGCGTGTGTTGACCTCGTAAAGTCCGACCTATGACCTTTAAACAATAAATAAGGGCATCTGAACAGTTTCAAATGGCATAAAGCTCATTGTCCGTGAGACTAGAGATGTTTATTCGTTAGACAGCACCATGAAACCCTCTGGACCTCAAGGCAATGATTATTTAGCGTCATATTAATTAGTGATATTCTAGAGAGTTTGAACGTTTTTTTGGGGTCGGTAAGATTTTTGAAAGAAGTCTCTTCTGCTCACCAAGGCTGCATTTATTTGATCAAAAATACAGTAAAAACAGTGATATATTATTGCAGTTTAAAATAAGTGTTTTCTTTTTTAATATGTTTTAAACTGTAATTTATTCCTGTGATCAAAGCTGTATTTCCAGCATCATTACTCCAGTCTCCAGTGTCACATGATCCTTGTAAGTAACTTGCATTATGTAATCAGATTACTTTTTTAAGTAGCGAGTAAAGTAATTAATTGCTATATAAATGTACACATTAATACTTAAGTTACTTTTATTTTTTTTTAATAATACAAGTTACTTTTCAGTTGATTTAAAGAGAATTTTCTTCAAAAGTAACAAAACGCATTACTTTCAACTTTCAATAAAAACACTTTACATTGTAATATAACCTGTAATGTTAGGAGATCCTTTGTATGGCTATAGCAGTCAGGATATATTCTAAACGGTCAGAATATAATACCATTCTTAGGGCCAGATTTATTAAACAGGGCAAATATCATTTCCATAATGACTTACGCAATCTATCAAGAGCAAAGTAGCGTCTGGTTTAAGACATGCTTTTTATGGGCGGTAAATAATGCCATAAATACCAGTAAACTGACTAGCGCAAACCTTAGTAAATCACCTTGCGTGATTTATTTAAATAAATCTTGCATCTGAAACACATACAAATGCATATGTAATAAGGTCAGCCACAAAAATAACCGTGTTCATGCTAATTTATCACTGCGTGTCCTTAGTAAATCCTAACACCAAAAGAGGGTTAGTATTACGCGGTTAGTAAATCTGGTCCTATGTGTGTTTTTCAAAGAAAATGGTTTATGTTATTATTATAAGCTGTGTTATTGAATGCATTACTGCAATAAACATATGCAACAACAAAACTACAACACATCTGGAAAGCCTGTCAGAGAGCGGGAATCAGCCAGATGAGTAATGAAACGGATTACTTTACATAAAAAGTAACTAAGGAACGTAATTAGTTACTTTTTAGGGCGTGACGCGATATTGTAATGCATAAACGTTCCCCTGTTTTTGGTGAAACTGTCAGGATTCTTTGACGAATAGAAAGTCGCAACATTATAAATGTCTTTAGTGTCACTTTTGATCTATTTAATGCTGAATAAAAGTATTGATTTCTTTCTTACTGACCCCGAACTTTTGAATGCTCGTGTACATTCAGCAGCAGGACGATATTAGCCGGACGAGTCGAGGAACTCAGTGCTGATGCTAAAACTGCTCTTGGAAAAGTTTGGCAGTATGAAACACACTCGAGCGCACACACGATTGTGTTTTCGACTCCACAATGAGCTGTAAATAAGAAATAAAAGCAAACTACAACCTGAAACCGTCTGGGTTTTTGTTAGGTTGATTCGGTAGTGCACACATGAACTGAAAGCTCACGGTTTCCAACACTGATACATCGCAGTTCCGGCTCAAACTGTGTAAACTGGCATATTAATAACTCTTCCAGATGCCAAAAACATAAACAGAAGGATCGGGGAGGTGTGCAAATAAGCCATCGTATACAAAACAATAATCATAATATCATCTGCATGTGTGCAGAACACAGTAATCAACAATGATGATCACACAAACAATCAGACACTGATAAAACTATCCATACAAATATATAGTGAGATATACTATAAGTGTGTTTACATCTACATAATCAGGATTATCAATAAATATGACTTCAATCCAAAGTCTGGAACGTCACTCCGTGAGTGTGTGCTTATCGGATTCTCCACGAAACTGGAATGACTATTAAGATTCCACGATCCAGGCAGACAAATGCATTAATATTCATAATTATTAGCCCCGCCCCCATCATAGATTCAGGCAGGCCTTACAATCAATATGCACGTTACTTTGGCGTCTGAGGATTTTGACCCGGCACGTTGTTATTCTTTCTCAAATCTGATCCGACAGATATGAACCTAAAAATCTAGGGGTTGTGAACGTTTTGTAGTGGGATATCAATAACTAGCTAAAGTTGGTTTGCAGTGGGTGGGACACAGCTTTGCTCATGAATATTAATTAGGTGACATGAAGTTTGATTTGGTACATAAGCATGTTATTTATATACTATTATAGTTTTTATGAATACTTTGAATTAGCTTTTTTTAAATTCTGTTTTTATTTTAATTTTCAGCCATTTTGCTGTGTTTTTGTTATTTTAATATTTTCAAAGTACGTTCAGTACTTTGCCAAGGCAACATTTCTAATTTTCATTTAGTTTAAGTTCTTCATCTAATATTTTTTATTATATATTATATTTTTTTTTCAGCTTGATTCCAATTAACAAAAAATGTTTTTAATGTTTTAGTCAGGGCTATTATTGTCAAATAATTATTGTAATTAAAATAGCAATTAAAATAATTATTATAAATTAAACATTAAAAACATTTTTTGTTATTTGAATTAAAATAAAACATTAACTGAAATAAAATAAAATAAAATATACAAAAACTTAAACTTATTTTTCAGCTAGTTGCCAAGGCAAAATTCCCCAATTTTAATTTAGTAAAAAACAACAACAAATATAACCTGAAATATAAATCAATAAAAGCTATATAGACATATTAAAATAAAAACATACAAACATACAATTACTAAAACTGAAATTAAAATAAAATACACAAAAAAATTGAATTCAAAATAATAATAAAAACTATACTAATATCTAAAATAGCACTGGTTTTGGGTGCGATAACTACTGTACACTTTGTATGACATTTCATGTGTCCCATCCCTAAATAATAAAAGAAAATGAATTTGCATACCCAAAATGTTTTAATTAAACCTCAAACTACCTACAAAGGTGGTTTAAATGAGTTTTTAGACGCCATTTAATGCCATTTCGCTGTTCTGACTACAAATAACCAAACAGTCATTTTTCTTGTGCTGTGGCCATGCAAAATGAATCTCTAAATCTAGCCAATAATAATCACCTCCCAAAGTGTGGGAAGTTTTAATAGTCGCTACGCCCCTGGTTGGAGGAATCTCCATTCTGATTGGGCTAATTTGAGAAATGCTTTCAAGTCTAATTCACTGATACGTCTCTCACAGCGTCTCTTTTCTGTCATTTGAAAACAGGCGCTGAATAAAGCCTTGATATGCAGAAACACATGTCCAGGACTTCAGTCAGCCGAGAACATGCGTCGCACACACACTTCCACACTCTTCCTCAGGTCGCTGTGAGCCCCGAGGAAACACGCTCAGAGTTGGGCAAAAAAGAAAGAGGGCAAACTAATCAACATTACATGCCCTCATGTTCCAGGAAATTAACAATTAAAAAGAGCTGATATTTTACTACACCCTTAACAAGAGCTCTACGATTCAAAGTGTCACGATTGATCGCTGATTTTACGCTTTAAATGTCCCGAGATAAGCGACGACGACTTCCCAGATTAAACGCTCATGAAAGGATATGGTCGAGACAAAAACAGGCAGCTTGGCAGACACAACCTCACTTTATGCTCAGTATTAAAACCACCACATTCAGATAAAAACACACGGCGCTTTGAACAAAAACGGCACGACAACAAACTATTAAAATCAGTCAGACTGGTTGGCGTTACGCTTTGATCCTTGGATAATGACGAGCTGTGAGAGAGGGCATTATGGGTGGGGAATGATTGGTTATTTGTTCTGTTTGGGCAGACAGCTCAAGATGTATTCGCCCACGCCGAGGAAGTAGACGACCTGAGCGATGCCGAAGAGCGGCGCGATGACCAGAGCTCGACAGTACGCACCCTTCAGGAAAGCAGTGGGTCCTTCGTTGCGTAATATCTTCCTGCGGTCACATGGGAAAAAGGGAATCATTTAACCCAAAATTGTACCCAAAACTGTCTGTAATCAATGATGTGGTCACATGATGACCTCACCTGATGCAGTCCATCACGCCACTGTAAGTGTCCTCTTGACTCCCTCGTGTCAGCGACTGTAGTCTTGTCTTTATCACTGAAACAGAAGCCGGTCAGTTGTGAAACCGCACAGATGTTGCACAACAGTTTTTGCTGACACACACACACACACACACACACACACACACACACACACACTGTGTTTCTGAAGCTGGAGAGCTGCTTCACTGCTGACTAATGATCATTACATGAAAATTGACATCTCGGTAAGATGCAACTCAGTTCAAGGGAGAATTGACTTGAGATTGTTTGACATTAGCATGTGTGTCACACATGTGTATGATGGGACAAATTCATTTTGAAAAACAAATATTTAATATTTAGTTGTTGTTTTTTTAAGTAGAAAAAAATATGGAAAAATTTTTATAATGTTGAATATTCCATAGTTAAAACATGAGTGGGGGGGGGGGGGGGGCTTGGGGGAATAGAAAAATTATTTCTATTTAAATTTTTTTTAAATAGAAAAAAACAACTATTGAAAAAATTTAATATTCCGTTATAAAAACAGACAAAACTAATATATTATAATATATAATATTCATTATTTAACATTCACTAAAAACTATATAAAATATTCAGTATATAAAAACAAATATTGAAGAAATATTCCATATTGAAAAATATATTTTGTTTTGTGAAAAATGTTCATTATTTTATATTCAGTAATAAAAATAGACGGTTTAATATTCAGTATTTAAACAAATTCAAATAAATATTGGAAAAATATCTACAAAAATAAACAAAATTAATATTGAAAACAATACAATATTTAATATACTGAATTAATAATATTCGATATTTAATATGTAATGATAAAAAGAGACAACTAATATAAAACTAATATAAAACTATTTAATATTCAGATTTAAAATAAATAAATAAACAAATATTAAAATATATATAATAAATATTAATATTCAGTGTTTAATATATTCTGTAATAAAGACAAAACTAATATAGAAATATTTCATATTTGATTAGTATTATTTTGTTGTATTAGTACAATACAATGTTGTATTGTATTAGTTGATTAGTAACTATTTTATTGATATTTTCATTACTGAATTAAATGTATTTGTCATTTCTCTGGCCTTGCACCTGATCTTGTGTGTGTTTTTCCACAGAGCATTCTGGGATTCCCCTTTCTGCAAAATTAGGCAGAAACGAGTTAAGAAGGAATGAATCTTTGCATGACCAATGTGCTTTAAAACATCGGATAAAATCAATACCTGCAAAAGCAGTAAAAAAACGAATTTCACAAATAAAATAGCAAATCAAAAATCTAAATAGTAACAAAAGTCAAATACCAAAAATAGTCATCAAGGATCATTAAAAGCAATGGAAAAAATAATACGTTTTACGCAAAGATGTAAAAATCTGTAATGAAGAGGGGAAATCTAATGTGAGCCTGAGCCCGAGTTCAGTGTCCGCTACAGTCCCGTATGGACACACACGTGACAGAGGCTCAGAGAGGCGTACCGTCCACAGGGTTGACCGCGACCGCAGCCGTGCTCCCCGCAGCGCAGCCCGACAGGAACGACACGTAGAACGGGGCCGGACCCTCGCCTCCTTTCTTACCCAGGTTATTCAGATTAGCAAACAGAGGGAAATATATCACAGAAAACGGGACATCCCTGAGGAGAAGGGAAACACAGATCATGTCAGTGTTTTTGCGCACTGATTGTGTGATGTGTGTGAGTGTGTTTGTCCTGACCTGAGCAGCGTGGCCCCCAGGCCCTTGTAAAGACCCGCGATGCCCTTTTCCTTCAGTAACTCTCTGGTGAGTTGCATAGCAGTGGGGGACTTCAGCTCTACGGGGCCCCCGGGGGTCACAGCCTGAGGCATGAGCTTCCTCTGGGCCGCTGCGCACACACACACACACACACACACACGCCTAGGTCAACTACACAAACATAATCCACTTTTTTTTTTAATATGAAACACACGTCACACTGTATTGATAGGAAGGAAGCCTAATGGATGATGGCAGATCTTCACTTGTGGACAAACTAGAATAACAACTTTTAAGCTCATCTCAAAACAATTGTTGGAAACGTTTTTGCTTATACATTCTGTACCAGTGACAATGACTATTCAGTATATTAAATGATAAAAAATGAACACTGAAAAAAATCTATATAATGTTTAATACTACATAAATAATATTCACTATTTTAAATATGATTCAGTACTGATGACAATTATATATCATTCAGTATTAAAAAAAGAAAATATAATATTGAAAAAATATATTTAATATCCAGTATTTAAAACAAAATAGATTAAATAAAATATCCAGTATTATATAAGTAATATAATATAATATTATATATTATATAAGAATATTAAGTACTGCAGACAATGACTTGGTATTCAGTATTTTAAAAAAAAGAAAAAACTAATATTGAAAAATATTCAATATTTAATAATTAGTATTTGCAAAAAATATGAAAAAAAAATCGATATAATATTTATTAATGCACTGAATAAATAATAGAAGTATATACTATTGCTGACAATGACTTTTTATAACAACAGACACATTTAGCGGTACTACACTAAAAACCTCTGCTCTGTAAAGAAATTAATTATTAATTTAGCATACTCTTTTATAAAAGCAAAATACAAATAAATACCAAATGTATTGCTTATTGTCTATAAAATTACAAAATGATGTCAAATCTGACACTGGTAGGCCTAATGTACAGGGAGAAGTGCTTCAATGTGGCCACAAGGTGGCAGTGCTTCATGTCTCTTCTCCTCTGTCCTGTGTCTTCATTTCTCACTTATATCCCTTTATTCCTTCCTCTTTTATAGTGTAGATTCTTACCGATTCTTCCGGCATCTTGCAGCTGAATCTTTAGCATCTCCATCGGTGTTGTAACGATGACCTGCAACAACAACAGACGGTTAGAGGACACCTCAGCCAATGAAAATCAGGACAAACACATTTAAAGGGCCACACACGTATTCAAATCAACTACAAGGAGTTAGAAGTCACAGATGTGAGTGTGACACCTAAAGCCAGTTGCAAATGGTTAAACTGCTTTTAAAAGACACTCTTTTGGTAACTCCTTTAGCTTGTCACACAGTCTGGAAGCCTGTACTTTATGCTACTACTATCTCAGAAAGAAACAACCACATACAAAAACATACAATTAGCATATCCTCCTACATGCTGAGGTTCAAATGGGTTCGTAAAATTGTATCTGTAACCCATTTGACTTCCGTAATGTGACTTATTTTTGTATTTTCTGAAGAAATATTTTCTTCCTGTGCAAAATGGGCTGGAAGTCGAAAGAGTTTGCGACATCAGCAAAACAGACGCCACGGGGGAAGAGCTTATGTGTGCTAGCGTGGCCGTCACTGGAGACACAATTACACGTTTAATCAAATCTGTAGGGGTTTGCAGGAGGACAGTAAGTGGGTTACACTGTCTGTTTGCAATGTTCATCCACAAACCTGACTCGGCACTAGTTGATGGGATTATTTGAGTGTATATCACCTGTCAATCTTAATCCAGAGTCTGCTGTAATCCCATCATTTAATCCGACATGGTTATAAACCTGTTCATTGACAACAGGAAGACGGTCAGCTCTGTCACATGACTGGATCACTATGTTGTGTATAACTCAGTTAAGTCAGTCCAGAAAGATGTCAATACTGGAACGCAACGCAATGCTTAGTGCGTGTTATTGCTACTCCAATACTCTTTACTTTCTCCGTCCGTCTGAAATAAAATGATTTTATTTATAAATAAACTGTTTGGTATTGATTTTATTATCAATAATCAATATATATCTACACAACTTCTGAGAATTACATGATGTTACCTCAATTTAATGCTAAATTAAAGTACTTTGGATGTTAAAATATGTTCTGCATTCATAACATTTGCATCTGAGCTGAGGTTTAAAATGTTTAATAATATGTATTTTAATAAAATGTATTTAATATATGTATATATTTTTATGTTTAGTATGAATTTGTAATATAACAAGAATTTGTCATATGTATTATATATATATATATATATATATATATAAAACATTCTAAATTATATACAGAGAAAGGGGAATTAAATGAAAAAATTAAATAAAAATATTAGATGAAACTTCCACTTTTAATTAATTTATTTTATTTTTAAGTATTAAAATTAATACCACTGAAATAAGAATAAATTAAATATAAATATAAATATATTTTTAAAAGTAATAAATGGAAAAAATGATAAAATTACTAAAACTTCAACTAAAGTTCAAATAAAAAATAAAACACGACTTAAAAAATAAATTTATAAATATACTAGAGCTGTCAAATCGATTAATCACATCTATAACTATATATATATAAATATGTAAATATATATATATGTATATATATATATGAGTGTACAAACACAAACCTTTATGTTAGATGGGAATCATCACCATTAAATGATTTGACAGCACTAAAAAATACTTAACAGCATATAAATAATACTAAAATATTAAAATAAAATAATACTATAAATATTATGCCCTTTTGTCTTTTGGTTACCATACAGACTTTTTTATGCATTATAAAATATATGAAATATATGCTTTGGTATAAAAGGTGTGTTTTAGTATGGTATCGTGGAAGAATACACACATTGACCAAGCGTTCAGGATAATAAGCTGACCAGGCTCTATAAGCACCTGCTTCAGGTGAATGTGCTCAACAAAGGCTGTCAGGGCAGATGAGCTCACGTGTGTATAATGTCAATGCTTAAAGGGAGTGTGTTTGTACCCTTAATGCATCTGTGTTTTGTCTCAGTGATCTGTCTGCTGCTGAATCATCTGTGTGCAGACGTGAATAAAATAACAGTGGAACATCTATTAATGGAGGCTGAAGCATCAGATAGATTACTGAGATGTGTGTGTGTGTTCACACTGACCTGACATGTTCCCGCCCCGCAGCCGGCCAGCATCTCTCGCAGGAGAGTGAGTTTCTGCCTGTGGGAACGACAGATGAATTCGCTCATTATCAGCACAGACACACACACACCGAGGGTCGTTAATAATTCACACTTTGACTCGACGGCGGTGGTCAATAATTCACCGGTGCCGTTTTCGGTCACCATGGAGACGCAGCCGAACAGGGCATTGTGGGTATTGTCTGTGTGATTCAACCCCTCTTTAATATTAATGTCGCTCTGGTAATGTAATCCTGTGTGCTGAATTGATTGAGATGTCTGACAGTGTCGGTATGTGACTACTGTGGCTTGGTAGATGGTAATACCACAGTATTTTGATGTGTACATTGGTTGCTGTTTAAATACCATATTGATAGCATAGAGAAGAGAGAATGGTGAGCTGTGTTTTGTGAATGCGTTCAAGGTCGGGAAGGAAACCAACCAGTGTGTCAGACCAGATGATGATGTGTCAGAGTGTGTGAATGGGCTCCGTCAGCTCAAAATGCTAGTCATCATATTTATATTGATTTGTGCATTTGCTGTATGTGTGTGTGAATGTTTATGTCTCACCCGTCCTTAGAGAGGTGAAATCTGAAGAAATCATTCGCTGCAAGCTTGATGGCTTTTTCTGGAGTGACAAGAGTTAAGTTCACCGCAGCACCTGGTGGAGAGAAAACACACGTATTCAGTTACACCTTCACTCTCAAAATAATCCTTTTGTTGAAAGTAATGTTTGTCAAGTCAATGAATCGCATCTAACATAAAAGTGTGTGTATATATATATATATATATGTGTGTATGTGTATACTGTATGTGTGTGTGTGTGTGTGTGTGTGTGTGTGTGTGTATATATATATATATATATATATATATATATATATATATATACACTCTATCGATGCTCTATCGGGTTGAGGTCAGGACTCTGTGCAGCCAGTCATGTTCCTCCGCACCAAACTCGCTCATCCATGTCTTTATGGACCTTGCATTGTGCACTGGTGCACAGTCATGTTGGAACAGGATTCATCCCCAAACTGTTCCCACAAAGTTGCGAGCATGAAATTGTCCAAAATGTCTTGGTATGCTGAAGCATTAAGAGTTCCTTTCACTGGAACTAAGGGGCCAACCCCTGAAAAACAACCCCACACCATAACCCCCCCTCCACCAAACTTTACACTTGGCACAATGCAGTCAGGGAATTACCGTTCTCCTGGCAACCGCCAAACCTAGACTCGCTTTACACCACTGCATCCCACGCTTTACACCACTGCATCCCACGCTTTACACCACTGCATCCCACGATTTACACCACTGCATCCCACGCTTTACACCACTGCATCCCACGCTTTACAACACTGCATCCCACGCTTTACACCACTGCATCCCACGCTTTATACCACTGCATCCCAAGCTTTACACCACTGCATCCCACGCTTTACACCACTGCATCCCACGCTTTACACCACTGCATCCCACGCTTTACACCACTGCATCCCAAGCTTTACACCACTGCATCCCACGCTTTACACCACTGCATCCCACGCTTTACAACACTGCATCCCACGCTTTACACCACTGCTTTACAACACTGCATCCCATGCTTTACACCACTGCATCCCACACTTTACACCACTGCATCCCACGCTTTACACCACTGCATCCCACGCTTTACACCACTGCATCCCACGCTTTACACCACTGCATCCCACGCTTTACACCACTGCTTTACAACACTGCATCCCACGCTTTACACCACTGCTTTACAACACTGCATCTCATGCTTTACACCACTGCATCCCACACTTTACACCACTGCATCCCACGCTTTACACCACTGCATCCCACACTTAACACCACTGCATTCCACGCTTTACACCACTGCATCCCAAGCTTTACACCACTGCATCCCACGCTGTACACCACTGCTTTACAACACTGCATCTCATGCTTTACAACACTGCATCCCACGCTTTACACCACTGCTTTACAACACTGCATCCCACGCTTTACACCACTGCATCCCAAGCTTTACAACACTGCATCCCACGCTTTACACCACTGCTTTACAACACTGCATCTCATGCTTTACACCACTGCATCCCACACTTTACACCACTGCATCCCACGCTTTACACCACTGCATCCCACACTTTACACCACTGCATTCCACGCTTTACACCATGCATCCCAAGCTTTACACCACTGCACCCCAAGCTTTACACCACTGCATCCCACGCTTTACACCACTGCATCCCACGCTTTACACCACTGCATCCCACGCTTTACACCACTGCATCCCCCGATTTACACCACTGCATCCCACGCTTTACACCACTGCATCCCACGCTTTACACCACTGCATCCCACGCTTTACACCACTGCATCCCACGCTTTACACCACTGCATCCCACGCTTTACACCACTGCATCCCAAGCTTTACACCACTGCATCCCACGCTTTACACCACTGCATCCCACGCTTTACACCACTGCTTTACACCACTGCATCCCTCAGCATGCACTGACTCCGCTCTGTGATTTTACATGGCCTACCACTTTGTGGCTGAGTTGCTGTTGTTCCCAACTGCTTCCATTTTGTTACAATACCACTAACAGTTGACCATGGAATATTTAGTAGTGAGGAAATTTCACAAACTGACAGGTGGCAACCTATCACGGTACCATGCTTGAATTCACTGAGCTCCTGAGAGTGACCCATTGTTTCACAGATGTTTGTAGAACCCTCTGCATGCCTTGTTGCTTTATTTTATACAACAGTGGCCATAGAAGTGATTGGAACACCTGAATTCGATGATTTGGAGGGGTGTCCCAATACTTTTGGCAATATAAAGTATAATATATAAATATATATATATATATATATATATATATATATATATATACACTCACCGGCCACTTTATTAGGTACCCCATGCTAGTAACGGGTTGGACCCCCTTTTGCCTTCAGAACTGCCTCAATTCTTCGTGGCATAGATTCAACAAGGTGCTGGAAGCATTCCTCAGGGAGTTTGGTCCAAATTGACATGATGGCATCACACAGTTGCCGCAGATTTGTCGGCTGCACATCCATGATGCGAATCTCCCGTTCCACCACATCCCAAAGATGCTCTATTGGATTGAGATCTGGTGACTGTGGAGGCCATTTGAGTACAGCGAACTCATTGTCATGTTCAAGAAACCAGTCTGAGATGATTCCAGCTTTATGACATGGCGCATTATCCTGCTGAAAGTAGCCATCAGAAGTTGGGTACATTGTGGTCATAAAGGGATGGACATGGTCAGCAACAATACTCAGGTAGGCTGTGGCGTTGCAACGATGCTCAATTGGTACCAAGGGGCCCAAAGAGTGCCAAGAAAATATTCCCCACACCATGACACCACCACCACCAGCCTGAACCGTTGATACAAGGCAGGATGGATCCATGCTTTCATGTTGTAGACGCCAAATTCTGACCCTACCATCCGAATGTCGCAGCAGAAATCGAGACTCATCAGACCAGGCAATGTTTTTCCAATCTTCTATTGTCCAATTTCGATGAGCTTGTGCAAATTGTAGCCTCAGTTTCCTGTTCTTAGCTGAAAGGAGTGGCACCCGGTGTGGTCTTCTGCTGCTGTAGCCCATCTGCCTCAAAGTTCGACGTACTGTGCGTTCAGAGATGCTCTTCTGCCCACCTTGGTTGTAACGGGTGGTTATTTGAGTCACTGTTGCCCTTCTATCAGCTCGAACCAGTCTGGCCATTCTCCTCTGACCTCTGGCATCAACAAGGCATTTCCGCCCACAGAACTGCCGCTCACTGGATGTTTTTTCTTTTTCGGACCATTCTCTGTAAACCCTAGAGATGGTTGTGCGTGAAAATCCCAGTAGATTAGCAGTTTCTGAAATACTCAGACCAGCCCTTCTGGCACCAACAATCATGCCACGTTCAAAGTCACTCAAATCACCTTTCTTCCCCATACTGATGCTCGGTTTGAACTGCAGGAGATTGTCTTGACCATGTCTACATGCCTAAATGCACTGAGTTGCCGCCATGTGATTGGCTGCTTAGAAATTAAGTGTTAAGGAGCAGTTGGACAGGTGTACCTAATAAAGTGGCCGGTGAGTGTATATAGACACATATGCGTGTATATATATATATATATATATATACAGTCATGGTCAAAATTGATGGCACCCCTTGTAAATATGATCAAAACTGGCTGTAAAAAATAAATCTGCATTGTTTATCCTTTTGATCTTCCATTAAAAAAATTTGGCAAAATTCTAACCTTTCATTGAAGTAAAAGAATTGAAAGTGGGGGTAAATCACATTATGAAATAAATGTTTTTCTCCAAAACACGCTGGCCATAATTGTTGAATGAAATTGTCCAGCTATGACTCTAGTTTGACAGGAGTTTAAATATGAGTATACACAAAGGCCAAATTCCCTTAATCATTCATCACAATGAGTAAAACCAGAGAATATAGTTCTGATGTGCAGCAAAAGATTGTTGACCATCACAAAATACAAAGTGGCTGTAAGAAAATATCTAAAGAATTGAAAATCCCCATTTTGACCATCAGGGCAATAATTAAGAAATTATAATCAACTAAAGATGTTACGAATCTGCCAGGAAGAGGACGTGTGTCTATATTGACTTAATGCACATTGAGGGTGAAAGTTTGAGTAGCCAAAGACTCTTCAAGGATCACAGATGGAGAATTGCAGAGATTGATTGAGTCTTGGGGTCAGAAAGCCGCCTAAAAAAAATGATCAAACAAGCTCTACATCACCACATGTTGTTTGGGAGGGTTTCAAGAAAAATCCTTCTCGCTCCTCCAAAAACAAACTCCAGCATATTCAGGTGTCAGACACGACTGGATCTTCAAACGGCACAGGCTTCTGTGGTCAGATGAAACAAAAAAAAGGGCTTTTTGGCAGCAAACCCAGCAGATGTGTTTGGTGCAAACAGGGATGAAGAGTACCCCATGCCTACGGTTAAATATACTGCTGGATCTTATATGTTGTGGGCCTATTTATTTGCTGGAGGTCCTGGACATCTTGTTCAGATACATGGTTTTATGGATTCTATCAAATACAAACAGATAAAAAAATCAAAACCTGACGGCCTCTGCTAGAAATCTTATAATGGGCCGTGGTTGAATCTTCCATCAGGACAACGGTCCAAAACAAACATCAAAATCAACACAAAAATGTGTAACTGAGCACAAAATGAAGCTTCTGCCATGACCGTCCCAGTTCCCTGACCTGATGAGTGGCTGAACTGAAGAGGAGAAGCACAAACATGGATCTGGGAATCTGAAGGATCTGGAGAGATTCTGTATGGAGGAATGGTCTCTGATCTCTTGTCAGGTGTTCTCCAAACTCATCAGGCATTATAGGAGAAGACTCAGAGCTGGTATCTTGGCAAAAGGAGGTTGCAAAAAGTATTTAATAACAGGGTGCCAATAATTATGGCCAGCGTGTTTTGGAGAAAAACATTTATTTCATAATGTGATTTACCCTCCACTTTCAATTCTTTTACTTCAATGAAAGGTTAGATTTTTGTGAATTTTTTAATGAAAGATCAAAAGGATAAACAATGCAGATTTATTTTTTACAGCCAGTTTTGATCATATTTACCAGGGGTGCCATCAATTTTGACCATGACTGTATATATATACATATATATATATATATATATATATTTACAAAGTTTGATGTTATATGCGATTCATCGATTTGACAGCACTAGTTGAAACACTACCATATAAACTTGCACTTACCTCTGTACATGCCGAAGTATCCCTCCGACCGGATGGTCTTAATAAGGCAGTCTGACCTGCAGAGCACAATACATCATTCACATGTGAATCCTGACAAACTGAATCTTCTGTATGATTCGATTCGTCTTTTTGCACACTCACATGCTGGTATAGAGACGGCATCCATTCTGCTGGTTTTGAAGGCGAGTCTTGGCCAGATCGATGGGAAACACGCAGGTAACGCCAATCAGTCCCGCCACACCGCCATTTATTAGCTTGGCAGGCAAACTGGAGCAAAGGATGAGAGGAGATGAGACAAATAAGAGACAAGGGCAAAAAATCATTCATTTAAAGTTGTTGCCAGGGCGTTATTATACAGTAGTTAGGGTGATATGGGTGGTTGCAAGGGCATTACTATGTAGTTGCTAAGGTGTTCTGAGTGCTTCTATGCACATTATGATGTTATGTGGTTGCTAGGGTTACTCCAGCGATGCTTGACTTTTTTGAAACTCACCTGATCTGTTTGTCAGCCATTTATCTGGGTCCCTGTACTTCTTCAGTGTGTGTGTGTGTGTGTGTGTGTGTGTGTGTGTGTGTTTAAGGCGTCAGTCGGCACTTCTTTGCAGATTTCTCCGAGACTTTTGGGATCTCAGTCCATTCACCTTCCTGTGCCAGATATCTGAAAGACACGGGAATAGAGAGAATGATGAGTCAGTGTGAATATGATACAGGTGTCATCTCTCTCTGTTTGACTCCAGGAATTCTTCACACTGGACTCTTTCCTTTCCTTCTCCATCTGTTCCTCTCATCTCAGGAACAACTATGTCTTATTTGTATTCTTATTCTTTTTTGTCGGTTGCACAGGAAGTTTAAAATAGCTCACACTATCTGATTAAAGACACACACACAAGCTCCCTGCCTAAGATTTCAATAAAATTTCAATTCAATTTATATATAAAGAACATTTAGAACAATCTTAAGTGCTACTACAGCGCTCCTACAGGGAGATGGTGGTGGGAAAAAAAATGAGATGGGAGGAAAAATAATAAGTCAATGCTTTTGCGTTCTCTCAAGAAACTCTTTGCGAGAACGTAAAAGCATCAACAAATAATTTTTCCTCCCATCTAATTTTTTCCCCCCGCCACCATGTCCCTTTAGGAGCGCTGTAGTAGCACTTAGGCCAACTAAGATTGTTCTAAATGTGCTTTATATACTGTATATATATTGAATTTGATCGAAATCTAAGGCACGGAGCTCTGTGTGTGTCATGAATCAGAAGGTGTTTGAGAGGAACATCTGTGTGTGTTTCCTGCTAATCATATGTGGAATTTGAACAACTTGAAGACAGTCAGTCTTTCCCCCTCGTTCCTCCCCTCCGTTCAGCCAATCAGCTCGTCTCTTTCTCTCCGTCCCCTCCCTCTCTTCCTTCTGCTCTCCACTGATGCGTTTCCTGATTTCTGCTGACTGGACTGGACTCCTTTACCTTCAATTCTGCATTTTCTCTGTCTGAGTTCCTCTTTTTTTTTCACTCATAGAGAGTGGATGCACTCGTGAGATTTACATAAACATTATTATATGTTAGATCAGCACTAACCAACACAAACCAGTTTGGAAACCTTCTGTTCCTTTCAGCAGGACTGTTATTTTTCCATCCTGCTGTTTTTAACTTCTTTCTCATGATTCAAGAGAATATCAGGTCTGTTTTGACTGGCACGATGATCCTACTATCAGTGGACACTAAATCGCAGATATTTAATGTCTCCCACAAGGTCTCAGACACATGAAGGACCAGCAACAATGATAAAAAAATGAATCTCCATTTTTTTTTATTTCAAAGTCACTTCTGCTAGAAAGAAATAGAGACTTTTGCTGAGTTCTCCTGATTCTCGGATTTACCTCCTCAGAAAAAGACTCCTATGTCTCTAGAGTTTTAGAAGAGACTGTCTCTTAATAGGGTTTTTATAGGAACTCAGTTATGAACTAGCACCAGGGCATCCACCAAGAACACATTTTTCCCATAGGGCCATTTTCCTGGCGAGAAAAAACAGGTATGCTTGAGCTTTTTTTTCCTTTTTAGGGTTGCATCATGTCCTGTTTTTGGTTTGTTTAGATGTCTTTGGTCCACATTGCGTTCATATTTCAGTCGAACCGCACCAGAGTTCGTTTGGAAGCGCTTGTTTGTTGAACACCAGGGTTCAGATGGCAGAGTTCACACTTATTCGCACTAACAGAGCAATCACACCAGTTCATTTAATCCAAAGAAACATGCCATGTGTGCGCACACCCTAAGTTATGCGATTGAAAGAGCAAAAATAAGGGCTAACCTCCTTCGACAGTTTGCAGTGCTACATATAATCGAGGCTGAGAAAAGGAGACATCGACAGGTAAATGATCTATTGCTGTGGAGTAAGTATATTAAACTGTGTTAAAGCAACACCAAGTAACTTTTCCTCTGCGGTCACCCTACAGGTTGGAAGCGGAATTGTCCCATTGTATGTCTCATTAGAACTAGAAACACGACCCGATCTGGCAATCTTACATAGCGTGGATATACCAGATAAAGGACCGCAAAACGGTGGCATAAGTGCATTTCACCATTTCATGACTTGATGAACCCCTGAAACGATTTTGGAAACATTATTTGAAGGTAAAAAATCCTACTT
The DNA here is from genome assembly GCA_031834385.1 of Semotilus atromaculatus. Taxonomy (NCBI): domain Eukaryota; kingdom Metazoa; phylum Chordata; class Actinopteri; order Cypriniformes; family Leuciscidae; genus Semotilus; species Semotilus atromaculatus. The sequence continues at coordinate 3,841,774 of JAULUF010000081.1, forward strand.
AGTGTTGCTTTAACACGTCTTTTTATAAATGGTGGGTGCCGGTGTCTCATATGCCGTGCGTTCTGCCAGTCAACGTACACTTACGTCACTATAGTTCCTATTGTGCTCGATTAGACCCTAATCTGAAGTAGGAACTCACTTAGTCCCCCTTAAACTAAAATCACTCCCAGTTCCTGTGGTGTGAACACGCCAAAAAGTGCCAATAGAGTGTGCAGATATGACATCACTTTGTTGGCCAAAACTTAGTATTTTAGCACTTCCGATTCCATCGTCCTGAAGTCAATTGTTTTTTTTAATTTTGGTCAATTTTGGTTAAATGGTTGAAATAAGGTCTGTGATGAACACAAGCTCAAGACACGTTCACGTTTTATTCAACGACATAAAATACATTAGTATTATTACCCCACTGGAAAAGGTAGATGAAAAACTTAAACAAACATTAGAAATGTTGAACTGGCAACTAACTGAAATAAAATAAGTTCAAGGTGAAGAACTAGAATAACTAAAACTGAAACAAAAAGATAAAATGAAATGACAAAGGCACATAAAATGACTAAAATGAAAATGAAAACTGAAAATATAAAAATAAAAGAGATTTCAAAACATGAATCAATGCTAAAGTAAATAATACTAAAATAACACATTGTCTTTGAGCAATGTGTCATTGCTCGAAGGTAAATTGTCATTACCTTCCATTTTAAGTTTTTTTTAAGATAAAGTGGATACTTACAAATAATTGTCCTTTAAGACTCCTGTATTAAAGAGCAATATCTGAACAATAGAAGTTTACTTCATGAATGTTTCGCTTTCGGTTTCAATCAATAGAGGAAGAGAAGAAGCTGAGAATTATGTTTTTGTGTAAGTAGTGGTTTGGTCTTGTGACAAGTCTGATGACTAGATCTGACGGTCAGTGTGTCTAATAAACCGCAGAAACAAATTTGTTCTTCAGACCACACAGGCTCAAACTAGTCTCATGTACCCAGAACTCTAGCTAAACAACATTAACTGATATGCAACACAACTAATCAGGTTTTAACATGTTAAAACTCAAATTATTTATTGCAAAATAATTGACAGACATGATAAAAAACAGAAGTTGTGATAGTGTTTTCTTCCCTATTGTGACGTATATCTGAGTGAAATGGCTTCTCAAACAAGAACAAATGTGGGGCGGAGCTTGATTTTGTTCGTGGGGAATTGATTGGTTGGTTAAGGCATAGGGATATATTCACAACCTGATTGGTCAGCTTTTCTTACGTAATTTCTTGACGTAACTTACCGAACATTCAAAACAATGCTGTGTTCCGGGATAAATTCGCTCATTGTCTGTGCATTGCTATATAATGGTATTTTGACCAGCTGAGAACTCGCGAAGAGCTTATAAAATGTGTAAATGAGTCGAAACAGCGTCAGGAATCCCTCCGTCACACACTAACACAGATCTGCTGTGAGGAGACGCGGTTCTGATCCTGTACTGAACTGTGATGGGAAACATTGCGACTATGATGAGAAAACACACGTATGATTGAGGATTCTGTCCTTTTAAGGGTCACATCTTGTGACATCACATCCTGTTTTTGGTTTGTTTACATGTCTGTGGTCTGTGTTGCGTTCACATTTCAGTCGAACCGCACCAGAATTGGTTTGGAAGCGGACTGAGAACACTCAGTGTTGTTTGCTATTGGTCGATCTCGTGTGAGTGACAGGTTGCCCCGCCCTCGCACCAGTAAACGCATCATCAGAGAAGAGATGTTGCTGCAAGGGAGAGGAAGTTATTTTGATTAAAGATTATGTGGCACATGCATTTAAAATAAATAAATAATTATGTGCACAGATAAATAATTTATAATAAATACTGCAATATTCCATAAATTGCCAATACTCATGGTGACTTTATATAAAAGCATGGTTGTTGTCTTTACCTTGCTACAAAGATAACAACTTAAGATATCATAAACACTGTAAACATTAACATCACGATTTTGCCAGCTATGAAACAATATTAAATTAAATTTGACTTGACGTGATTTGTCTTAAACAACTTTTGTTTCGTTACTTTTAATGCCACTGAGTGGAAAATAATGTCAATGGATGGGCACTTTCAGCAACCCTGAGCTGTTACCCAGCATGCACCAGTGTGTGTCTCCACTTTAAAACCACCATAAAGCCACTCTGTCTCTGACCCCTATTTAAACTCCTGAGACCATCCGAGAGGAACAGAAAACACACGTCAACTATCCAAGAACAACTATGAGTTTTAATGCTGCTCTGATCTTCATGCTCTCAGTCTCTCTAACACTATATTTCTACACAACAGAACTGAGATAGTTGCCATGGAAACGGACTGAAGATGGCATTAAAAATTCTTTGAATGTCTTACAGCAGATTTCAAGTCTGTCGTTTACGTGTGTGTGTGTGTGTGTGAATGTAATTCACTGTGACTAATGAACGTATAGAGTTAATATGTTCATACACACGTCTGTGCTGACTAACAGTCAATATTAAGACAATAATCAATCACTTATATTTAGTTTTACATGCACTTTCATTCAAAATATTGGGCTCAGTATGATTTTTTAAAGAAATTAATAGTATTAATCAGCAAGGATGCATTAAATTGATCAAGTGACAGTAAAGAGATTTATAATGTTACTGTTACAGATTTCTACTCCCCAGAAATCTGTTTTTTGAGCTTACTATTAATCAAAAATATGAAGCAGCACAACTGTTTTAAACATTGAAGATAATAATAATAAATTGAGCAGCAAATCTGCATATGATTTCTGAAGGATCGCGTGACACTGAAGACTGGAGTAATGATGTAAAAAAAAAAGTAATGATCTCAGAAAAGAATTAAATTTGAACATATTCACATAGAAAACAGATATTTTATTGTTTTTACTGTATTTTTGATCAAATAAATGCAGCCTTGGTGAGCAGAAGAGACTTCTTTCATAAACTTAAAAAAATCTTACCAACCCCAATCTTATGAACAATAGTGTGTAAAAATACCCTTTGATCCCACATCCACCATGGTATTCTTTAAAGTACAGTAGAGTACCATATAAATACCATGGTACATGAATTTTAGTACCATGGTATTACACTATCTCTGTACCTCCCCAGTTATTTATGTATGGCATTTCCATCTTTTTTCTATGTCTAAAAACAATGTCATAAAATAAACCCAGGAATGTGTTGCATTTCTGCCAAATGGAGGGATGCAGAGAGAAAGAACGAGGATGGAGGAGTGTAAAGAGAGAGTGAAGAGGGAGCTGTAATGAGAGACAGCTGGTGGGAGGAGAGAGAAGACGGAGGGAGGGAGAGGAGGAGGAGAGGAAAGTAGGTGAACCAGACCTGAGAACACAAGCAGCTGGTGAAGCCAAGTGTGTGTGCGTGTGTGTGTGTGTGTAACATCACAATCATTGATTCTGGACATGCCACAGTTTCTTACTGTAGACTCACTGTAAACCCAAATAATAAGTTATAAGTTTGCAAAACTCATACATTTGCATTGCTCTTAACTTAAAATATTTGAGTAAACTTTTAACTTAAAATTATCATGTAATTTCAACTTAAATATTTTTGTAGTAAGCTGGAAAATGTTTCTAGTCCATCATTTATGACCATAAGCTGGTCAGGCAACGGGTGTGGAACTGGTTTCAACCTGATAGATCATCTTAGTCGAGCTGGTTAGGGCTGGTAGACCATCTTGAACGAGCAACAAACCAAATAGCATATTCTAAAGAAAAAAACACAGCCTGCATGGATAGTTCCCTAAAATGAATATCCAGTCGTCATTAACGTTCCAAGTTAAGGCGGCAAAAAACCCTGTAAATGTTCAGTAGTACAGTCTTTAGGCCATATTCTGAACCATAGCCTATATAAAAAATAATCAACTATTTGATTTTGAAAATAAATACATTGCCGTTCAAAAGTTTGGGGTTGGTAAGATATTTTAATGTTTTTGAAAAAAGACTCTTATATTCACCTAGGCTGCATTTATTGGATAGAAAATACAGTTAAAACTGTAAAAATTTGAAATATTATTACAATTTAAATAAATGTTTTCTATTTAAATATATTTTAAAATGTAATTTATTCCTGTGATCAAAGCTGAATTTTCAGCATCATTACTCCAGTCTTCAGTGTCACATGATCCTTCAGAAATCATTCTAATAGGATGATTTGCAAGAAACATTTCTGATTATTATTGAAAACAGTTGTGCTGCTTCATATTTTTATGGAAATGGTGAAAAAGATGCAGTATTCTTTGATGAATAGAAAGAACTATTTGAAATAGAAATCTTGGTAACACTTTATCTAAAGTCTTTATGTATAATGCATTATAAAGGTATTTATAATGTATGTTATAATGCATTGTTTTTTTACATAAATAATTTAAATGCTCATATTTGCAGATTCCTTGTTACATCTGAAATAGTTTGTTTGTAATGTGTTTCAATAAATTATACTTTCTAACCGGTGTAACGATGTATAGATAATTACCGGTATTATAATGTAGGCCATTATAACTGTTATTATTCATGAGGTCATTCAATGCATCATACGGTGCTTTTATAATGCATTTGCTTTTATCTCAAATACTTTTATAATGCATTATATACATTATTACATAACTGAAATCTTTTCTAACATTATAAATCTTTACTGTCACTTTTGATCAATTGAATGCGTCCTTGCTAAACAAAAGTATGGAGATTGAGATGATTGTTCTTTATGCTGCTATGATCTGGTTTCCTGAATCCAGAAGAAATCTGTGTACCTTTGACCAAACCGCACCCGTCATTCATCTCTGATAATAGATGTGTCCCGACTCTGTGTGTGTGTGTGAGAGTGTGTGTGCGTGTGTGTGTGTGTGTGTGCGTGTGTGTGTGTGTGTGTTCAGACTGCATGCTGTTTCACTCTAGCTTTCTCTCATGATGCTCACTATTAACTGGGTAAGAATTTAAAGAAGGGTTTAAAAACATATTTTTATCTAATTATGTTGACACAAAAATTAAACAATATTAAAATATAAAACCAAAAATAAGCTTAAATAATATAAATACTTATTATTTTGAAGTGAGATACCATGATCTTCATACGGCAGTGACTGTAGGACAATTTACAAGAAATCTGTTATCTGCAAGGTGTTCTGCTCCTCTTAACTAGTGACCTTTGCCCTGTGAGCAGTCGTTTAACTTAAACTAAAGGTCACCTGAGACCAGATTGTGTTTGAAAGACACACATTGTAAAGGTAAAGATTAGTCAATATGAGAAACAGCCAAAGACAGCAAATACCCCTATTATTTCAAGCCAGATTAAACAACACAACCGTCCGTACCATGGTATGACAATGTTTTTTTTGTTGTTGTTTTGTTTTTGAAATATCATGCTTTTATCTGAAATTATCATAGCATTATTTGAAGCACAATAAAGTACCATTTATGGTACAGTAATGGTAATGCTATGGTACTTTAAAAACACACCATGGTACTTGAAATTGTGTATATTATGGCATTTACATGGTATTTCCAGTTTAATATACATGGTATGATCCAGTTGTATAACGATGGTCCATCATGTCCAAAATATCTTGATAGCCTACTATTGCTATTTTTTATAAAGGCCGTTTGCTTTTAGGCCAAGGACGCAATTCTTTCATCACTGGAAAACATATAGCCAAAATATACAAAAGAAAAAAACGAGTGAAGAAATATTTGCAGTATCTAAACGAGGTCGCTGATAGTCTCTGATGACATAATTCTGCTGCAGAGAATCCTGTTCAAATCTGAGACTCCAGAGCGCGCACGTACGGCGCATCGAGAGCGCGCGCGCCGCAGCGCCCTGATGTTGGTTCTTTAGACATACAGTCCGTCTGAATGCTTCTGATGAGATATCACACACTTGTGTCCGTGGAGCCGGTTAATCCCGCGGGGATCAAAACCCTAACGTAAAACTAATTTACGACCAGAACAAAAACACGCAGATCAAACGCGCACCGCTGTATGATGAAAAACAGATGTTCGCGCGCGCGGAACCCAAACTAGAACACCGTTAGAATTAACGAAGCTGTCAAAGAAGCGCGTTCTCGTTTGACGGTTAGGTTTGGCATTGAGGAATGAAGGAATTGTGTTTTTCCAAATAACGGAAAACGATCCGCCGTATCACACCGTATAAACCGCTGTACCGTTATTTCTGTTTCTTCTGCTGACATAATTCATCTTTAATGCGCTGACCGACCAAATCATGAATTACTGAACTACGTTTCCTTATGCAACACGAATATTAATATGATTATGATACAAATGCTGGTCTTATAGAAGAGTGTAACAGCGCTACTTACCGGATCCTGCTATTTTGTCCCGTTATTCCGGATTACTATGGCTTCATGTGATGTTCCTCCTCCAGCGACGGTGTGATAATAGTTAAAGCTGCCGGTGTTACTAGCGTTCGTGTGTGTTTGGAGGAAAGGGAGGGAGTAGAAGCACGACACGACTCAACGGGAGGAGGAGGAGAGGACGGGAGAAAGTGACGCCTCCTACCGGTTACGAAGCCCTCGGATTTTCTGCTGTTAAAGCAAAGGCGAAACACGCTTTCTGATGTCACTGCCGTGACGCAACGGTGACCTTGAGTTAAATATAGGGTATAGAAGGATCCTACATCAAAGCATTGGAGTGCCTTTTGGATTGAGGAATACACTCAGAAACAGAAGAATGAACATCACTGCTTTAATAATTGAATCATGTAGTCTGGATTGTCCAGATGTTCCTAATGCTGTGCGAGAATGTCACGAGGCCTGTCAAGAACACGTCCTGGTCATACTGCATTACAACATACTTTTGATTTTGCATAAAGATAAGACTAAGCCTATTTTTATTTTTGCATTAATTACATGACAAATAAGCAATTTTACCCCAAATTTGTCATTTACGTAAAGCACAAAAAAAAACCTAAAACGCCATTCACACATGTGTGTGTGTGTGATTTCTTAAGGTTATGACCATGTGGTTTTATTTTTTGCACTATTATCATCTCCATTATTATGATTATTACTAAATGCCTCAATATTTGCACATTTGTGACATGCTGTGTTCAATTATATATTTTTTAAAATAGTACAAATTAGTGTTATTGTATAAATCCCATTTTGACTATTAAACTTTTTTTTTTTTTTTGCATATTCTTCTGTGCATTTTTGCATTACATGACAAAAAAGCAGTTTCTCATTGATTAAATGCTAAAACAGCATTCTGGTAATCATTTATTATCACAATTTATAATCACAAAATTATATCTATATTTATTTAACTTTGTATACACTCACCGGCCACTTTATTAGGTACCCCATGCTAGTAACGGGTTGGACCCCCTTTTGCCTTCAGAACTGCCTCAATTCTTCGTAGCATAGATTCAACAAGGTGCTGGAAGCATTCCTCAGGGAGTTTGGTCCATATTGACATGATGGCATCACACAGTTGCCGCAGATATGTCGGCTGCACATCCATGATGCGAATCTCCCGTTCCACCACATCCCAAAGATGCTCTATTGGATTGAGATCTGGTGACTGTGGAGGCCATTTGAGTACAGCGAACTCATTGTCATGTTCAAGAAACCAGTCTGAGATGATTCCAGCTTTATGACATGGCGCATTATCCTGCTGAAAGTAGCCATCAGAAGTTGGGTACATTGTGGTCATAAAGGGATGGACATGGTCAGCAACAATACTCAGGTAGGCTGTGGCGTTGCAACGATGCTCAATTGGTACCAAGGGGCCCAAAGAGTGCCAAGAAAATATTCCCCACACCATGACACCACCACCACCAGCCTGAACCGTTGATACAAGGCAGGATGGATCCATGCTTTCATGTTGTAGACGCCAAATTCTAACCCTACCATCCGAATGTCGCAGCAGAAATCGAGACTCATCAGACCAGGCAACGTTTTTCCAATCTTCTATTGTCCAATTTCGATGAGCTTGTGCAAATTGTAGCCTCAGTTTCCTGTTCTTAGCTGAAAGGAGTGGCACCCGGTGTGGTCTTCTGCTGCTGTAGCCCATCTGCCTCAAAGTTCGACGTACTGTGCGTTCAGAGATGCTCTTCTGCCCACCTTGGTTGTAACGGGTGGTTATTTGAGTCACTGTTGCCCTTCTATCAGCTCGAACCAGTCTGGCCATTCTCCTCTGACCTCTGGCATCAACAAGGCATTTCCGCCCACAGAACTGCCGCTCACTGGATGTTTTTTCTTTTTCGGACCATTCTCTGTAAACCCTAGAGATGGTTGTGCGTGAAAATCCCAGTAGATTAGCAGTTTCTGAAATACTCAGACCAGCCCTTCTGGCACCAACAATCATGCCACGTTCAAAGTCACTCAAATCACCTTTCTTCCCCATACTGATGCTCGGTTTGAACTGCAGGAGATTGTCTTGACCATGTCTACATGCCTAAATGCACTGAGTTGCCGCCATGTGATTGGCTGCTTAGAAATTAAGTGTTAACGAGCAGTTGGACAGGTGTACCTAATAAAGTGGCCGGTGAGTGTATATTTATATACATACACATATTGTTATTTTAATACATTAATACTGTATTACAGCGACAAGGATGGATCGCAAATATTGGCAATAGAAATAAGTAAAATCTGGGTGCATTACAGTAATGAGAATTTGGAGATAAAATGGGCTTGTACTGAAAATGCCACAATAACAATTATTAATGGCTTAATTTTCCTTGTGCAAAATCTATTTTATGCCTGTTCCCTAATAAGTTAGTTTAATTTAATTTTTTTTTTATTGATTTTGAGGTGAAATATGACCCTTTTTGAGAGGCTACATGAGATTCACCCACATGTATAAATTGTTTAGATTGTTTCTTGAACCTGTAACAGGAATAATGTCCATTTGAGTGCAACATTGTGTCTCACTATGACTAAAGCTGGACACTGTGAGTTCTTGAGAGAGAGAGAGAGAGAGAGAGAGAGACATCATTCAGACAGATCTGAGACCTGTGAGAAGAGACACTGTATGTCCATGTGTGTCATTATTGTCTCCAGTGCTGCTGTTTGTCATGTTCTTGGCATCCGCTCTCAGTACGATCATATGTGTGTGTGTGTGTGTGTGTGTGTGTGTGTGTGTGTGTGTGTCAGCTGGACTGAGGGTCAGCAGAGGAAGATGGTGTCTCCAGCCCGACTCGCTTTAGTGATTCTTCATATTTCCTCTTTCCCAGAGTCACTACGTCCTCTACTTCTTCTGCCAGGTCCCGTCTGCCATTGTCCACCAGTGCTTTCAGCAGCCGCTGCACCGCGCCAGGCCCCGCCCCCTGCTGCCCTCTCGCCCAATGAAAGAGCATCGCCAATACCTGGGCCCCAAAGTTGTCCCTGACAAAACAAACACATGGACATGCCATTTTATTTTTATTACTATTTATAATTGCACCTTTTTGTGCCATTCTTAATTTATTTGTTAAAATTATTTTTCCTGTTACTGTACACAATGTTTGTCATGTCAATGTGTGTACATCATGGCAGTATTTGATAAGCTGTTTTTATTGTATGATTTTAATAAAATAAAATAATATATTTTATACATTTATATATATTATATATATTTGCAATAATATCATGACAGATAAGACAATTTGACCCCCAAATTATCATTAATTTTTGTAAACAAACAAAATATTTGTATTTTTATATATATATATATACACACACACACAGACATATAAACACGCACAATTTTTGTCAATTAAAGCATGGATGGATATAACAAACCAAATTAAATAATTATATATCTAAATCAATAATATTTTTTAAAATTAAGTAAATAATAAAATATACAATAAAATGTTGTGATAAATAAAAATAAAAAAAGTGAGCATAAATAAATAAGCCAATTTTGCACCGATAACAGTTAAACACTTTTAACTCCCAAATTTAATTTACGTAATCAAACATTTAAAACAGCATTCTCATAATTATATATATATATATATATATATATGAGCCTAAATAAAAAAGGCATTCGATTATTCATATAAATGTAATGTCATGCCTTGAAATAAATAGATGCATTTTGTGCCTCATTTATACTGACATTTCTTTGCACTTTTATTGAGTGCAACAATTTATATAATTTTGTCTGCTATATTGTTGCTTTATATAACACATTTATTGATATTGGTAACACTTTATTTTACATTGTCCTGGCTTGTTACACATTACATATACTTACTATAGTAATAACAGAAAAAAAAGGCATAATTACATGCAACTAACCAAACCCTAATCCTAACTCTATAGTAAGTACATGTTCTTAATTAATGTGACTCAAATGTATAATTACAGTGTAACAAGGACACCTTAAAATAAAGTGTAACCTTGAAATTTAAGTTGTCTTGAGAGATACTGGGGTGTAAAGACGAAAAAACTAACAGACTAGAGAAAGAGCTATAACAGAGGGCTTGAGAAAATGAGCGTGCATGCATGCGTGTGAATGTGTCCCGTCTCCTGCAGTGTCCCAGATGGCTAACGGATCAAATCAAAAACAAAAACACTGAAAATTCACCATTGTTGTCTTAATTTCTTTCCTCCATCACTCATTTTGACACTGCCTCTCTCTTTCTCTGTAATGCATTTCCCATAGTGATTTTATTCCACCGCAAACACGTCTGTGATAGAGCCAACCAATCTCAAAAAACAAAAAAACCTGAACTCATGATATGTGGATCTGAAAACGGTCCTGAAAAGCTCATGATGTCGGAGCCGATAGCCGACATGTAGCACTGTTGCGCTTCAGGCGACCTGAGTTCGAGTCCCGGCTCGCAACTTTTCCCGATCCTCTCCCCCTCTTCTCTTCCTGACAGTTCTCTACTATCCTATCTCAATAAAAGCAAAGAAAGGCCAAAAAAAAGCTCATGAATATTAATGAAGTCTGGACCGGCACTGTCCAGCCATAAATATAATTAATATTCAATGAGTCATCAGTGTTCACGGATATCTAAAGTTGCAATAAACAACCTGTTTAATAGGTTAATATAACACAATTTATGTATATTCTGTTATCACTGTCCTTTTGCACCACAAGCGACACGCGTGTACGTCACGAAACATGAAACATTTTATGTCATGGAAAAATTCAACGTTGTCTGTAGATATATCGAAATCGTCTTCCATTGCGATTTCCTGTATATCTAAATATGTTTAGATCTTCACAGTGAAAGGTAACACTTCCGAAATCTCTGTGAAAACAATGAGTGACGTACACTCGCGAGAGATCACTTCGTGCCCTCAGATCACTTGGACGTGGCTGTGGTTACAAGAGGTAAAACGATATAAATACCGTTCGTTTTCTCACACAAACCGCTCGTTTCGTGTCTTAGGCCATCAATGTGTACTTACATTCACGAGTCATTAAATCATGTTTAATTTGGACTTCTCTGTGCATGCTCTTTGAGGTGGTGACCATAGACCTGCATTATATGACTGACAGACAAGAACGGTTTGACTATATATCAAAATTGAAACTACTGCGGAAACAAAGACACCTACATCTTGGATGCCCTTGAGGTAAGCTAAAACATACCAAAAATTAATTTCAAAGTGAACTATGCCTTTAAATGGACCTGCTGCACTAAAGCCTCAGTGTGATTTACAGCGCCATCTGCTGGCGGGCTCTTTCACACACTCCCCGCCGGCTCTGATGTGACGCCCACCTGTGCTGGTTTCGGATCCGCTCCAGCTGGTCGTAGCCGATGCCCAGGCTGATGCCGATATTCTGCCACTCTTGGTTGATGCGTAAGGAGATGGACAGCAGGTTGGTCTGTGTCAGGTAGCCGCTCTCCGGGTCGCCCAGGTTCAGCTCGCCGGAGATGCTCCCATCACAGTCGGCGTTCTGTGTGTGAAAATATGATCAAACAATTCTCATTTATCTATCAAAGTTTAAATTCTACAAGAGTTTACATAAGTGATCTGAACTTGAGTTTCTTCTCATGAGCTCTGTTCCAAACACTAGTGAGTCTACATAAGCAGCTTCCTAACCAAAAAGGGAAATTAATAAGTGCCTGATTTGAAACATTATTGGTTTTCGAGATCACTCACAGGAATCCGCAGAGGAAGCGTCGCCATCCACTGGTTGTCGTGGCCTTTTCTTTTACTTGCTACTTCCTCTGGAAGATCAATAGGCACTTCACCCCTGTAAAACGAAACCTGGAGGGAAACGTCTTATTACAAGAGAGGTAAAAGTGATGAAGCTGAAAGTGATAATCATCACAACAACAAAATCATCATCATCACATCTGATCAGATCACTGATCAGGTCAATATGCAAAGCTATATGTTCAATTCCAAACTGGGAAACGCTTTGCGTTTGAGAAGAACATAAGCTGTGTTCAAAATCCCCCCCTACACCCTTGTTCACTATTCCCTGCATCACTCCACTGATTTGAAGGAGTGATTGAAAACGAGTGAGTGAATTCGGACACTGTGTGTGTCTGAAGGGCTGCTGCTTTTGCATAGTTTCTGCTGTTTAACAATCATTTGAGGTTTAGCAAACTGGCGGCTCCAGTAGAAATGAAAATATTTATCTTGAACTCATGGAAACTAGCAGTATAAACCATAACTAAACAGTTTAATAATAAATAAATAAGAATTTATACCTGTATGATATTACGCTGTACCCACATTGGACCAGCGGTTTGAAAAACGGATGGATGGATGATTCAGATGCGGCGCCATCTTCTGGTCAGACACAGGAATTCATTCAGCACGACCGTCACAGTGCATTATGGGTATTCTCTAGCCGTTGAGCGTACTATACATCTGTTGTACACTCCTTATTGCGGTGAATTATGGGATTGAACGAGTCTACTCGATTACGTCCACTATGGTTTCAGACACCACTACACTACTATCCCCTAAAATAGTGCCATATTTAGGGGTATAGGGGGCGATTTAGGACACAGCCAAGGAAGACAAGTGAGTTGCACAGCTGAAATACTGGACTGATCTAACAACGATCAACCTTGTCTCACCTGCCCTCTCACGGGGCCCTGCTGTGGGCTGACCGGGCACACGTGGACCTCTTTAATGTTCTTCAGGTGAGAGTAAAAGGTGAATGAGAGTCTGCCCTCTTTACAGTCAGGACGGTCTGAGGACACAACCATTCGGGTTCACTTTAATATGTTTAATAGTTTGCATTATTGGTGCTGTATAGGTTGAGGTGTGTTTATTGTAGTAAACATGTATGTGTGCAGCACCTGCGCTGATGTCAATGCCTCTCTCAAAGCCAGCGAAGAACTGTTCACCCTCCAGCAGGATACACAACTCAGACGGCTGAGGACCTTCATACTGCTCCGACAGAGACGACAGCCTGCTTTCAGCCTGAGGAGAGACTGCTAAAACTCTAGCGGATCATTCTAATGAAATTAGAGCCTATTATAATTATTAAGAAGTTCATAGATTGACTTCCTGGAAAACGAATATCACAGACTTGAATGTGGATTCTTTTTGCATAGCACTTTTCATTACATTGACTTCCATTCATACACAATGCATGCTGTGAGAAATTTCGCATGCTTAAAAGTCTAGTGTGACCACGGTCTACCCAGAACACCCTAGAAACCACATAGCAAACACACACACTCACCTTGTCAGACGGCAGGCACTGCAGCAGAACCTGCTCTGGGTCGGTTTTTCTCTGTAACGCCAGGAATCGAACCCGGAACTGTTTCAAGCGGTGATACATCTTCCTGACAACACCACTAACACACCTGTGAGTGGTGTACCACAACCAGTACCTGAACACACACACACACACACACACACACACTATATATGACAGACTGTATGTGTTTACACTACTGGTCACAAGTCTGGAATAATTACGACTTTTTAATGTTTTTGAAAGAAGTTTCTACTGCTCACCGAGGCTACATTAATTTGATAAAAAATACAGTAAAACAGTGAAATATTATTTCAAATTAAAATAAAGGTTTCTATTTGAATATGTTAAAATGTAATTTATTCCTGTGATCAAAGCTGAATTTTCAGCATCATTACTCCAGTATTCAGTGTCACATGATCTTTCAGAAATCATTCTATGTTAAAAACTGTTGTGCTGCTTCATATTTTTGTGGAACCAGTGACACACTAACATTCAAAGTTTGAGGTCAGTAAGATTAAAAATAATTATTTTATTTATTTTATTCAGCAAGGAAGCATTAAATAGATCAAAAGTGACAGTAAAGACAGTTGTAATACGATACAGCATGTGTCAAAATGATTGATGGCCTATTTGATTGACAGGTTGACCTTCCGGTCTAGGGGTCAGGGATTAACCTTTGACCTTGGTACCCATCGAGCATGTGTTTTTGACAGTTCGTTTGACCTATTGACTCTCCCTATTATATTTCATAGTTTTGACAGAAGATTTGACCTATTGGCTTTCCTAGTCATGTGTCATGTTTGACAGCCGGTCACAGGATCCCCCTCCGACCCTCTGCATTCCTGAGCATCGTATATAAATGGGGTCGGTGGAAGTGAATATATCTCATATATTTTACACACAAGTTGAAAAAAGTATGGTCATTTAAAAGTATATAAAATAGAATATATAATATATAAAATAAATATTTTACTAAATGTACTGATCCAATTATATAAAAAAAAAAATCTTCTGACATGTTTAGCGAGATGAAGAAAACATACAGGTTATAAACGGTTCACAAGAATAAAATCATCTTACATTTTCACCGAGTTGAAGAAGTACCTCCTATCTCATATAGATGTCCATACAATATATGAATGGTTTAACAAAAAATACAAAAGATGAGTTTAAAGTTGAAAAGATCCCACGAGTGATTCTCTCTCACGCCGGCATCTGACAGTCTCTGGACCGGTGTGTGTGTGTGTGTCTGTGTTTATGTATGAGAGGGCAATAAATTACTATCGCAATGTGGGAATCCTGAAAAACAACCCCCTACCCTGACAGGTGTGGTGTGGTATGTGTGTGTGTGTGTGTGTGTGTGTGTGTGTCTGTTCAGCGATCAGAACGAGACATTGCATGTGTTCGATTAGTGTTAATCCTATTTTGTAGTATAAGCATTAAAAGTTTAAAATAGATCTTTTTAAAAATAAAAAGATGTTTTTAATTAAATTCAATTAATTAATCTGTGGAAAAACTTGACTATATTTTTTATTTATCAGGGTGAATGAACTTTGAAATTTGGGGGTCTCATCATAAGTCATCTCACACATTGTGTGAAATGTTCAATAATTCCTCAAGTAGTATCTGTGAGAAAATCATCACATCTTTAGTGAGAGAGCAACAATGAAGACATTTCGAATCTGTGATGCCTCGGGCCGGCCCCCATTGATAGGCGGCTTATAAGGTCCTTACGATCACCAGCACATCTTCAGAAAAATACGTTACTTGACGATGTTTTCTTCATCTCTCTAAACATGTCAGAATTTTTTTATATATATATTTTTTTATAATTGGATCAGTAAATTTAGTAAAATATTTATTTTATATATTCTATTTTATATACTTTTAAATGACCATACTTTTTTCAACTTGTGTGTAAAATATATGAGATATATTCACTTCCACCGACCCCATTTATATACGATGCTCAGGAATGCAGAGGGTCGGAGGGGGATCCTGTGACCGGCTGTCAAACATGACACATGACTAGGAAAGCCAATAGGTCAAATCTTCTGTCAAAACTATGAAATATAATAGGGAGAGTCAATAGGTCAAACGAACTGTCAAAAACACATGCTCGATGGGTACCAAGGTCAAAGGTTAATCCTTGACCCCTAGACCGGAAGGTCAACCTGTCAATCAAATAGGCCATCAATCATTTTGACACATGCTGTATCGTATTACTACTAAAGACATTTGTAACGGTACAAAAAAAATGTATTTCAAATAAATGCTGTTCTTTTAAAATTTCTATTCATCAAATAATCCTTGAAAAGAATTATCACGGTTTCCACAAAAAAAAATGAAGAGGGATTTTTTTTTTAGCATTGATAATAACAAGAACCACTATTAATAATTGAGTACCAATAATAAATGATAATAATCATATTAAAATGATTTCTGAAGGATCATGTGACACTGAAGACTGGAGTAATGATGCTGAATATTCAGCTTTGATCACAGGAATAAATTACATTTTAACATATTTTTTAAATAGAAAACAGTTGTTTTAAATTGTAATAATATTTGAGTTTTTTTCTGTATTTTTGATAAAAAAATGCAGCCTTGGTGAGCTTCTTTGCTGCTCACCATGAGAAGTGTGTGACTGAGAAGACGGCGTAGATGTGCGTGACGTAAAGGGACACCTGAGCGGTGATGTCAGTCCAGGTGTGGGCCGTGGGGTCGCCGTGCATCAGGTGCAAACGGGACATGTCCAGCATGTGTCCTGAACACACACACATATGAACCTAAAACATCCATCAGCAGTACACATTGCTTTGTTCAGAGCACACTACCATACTAGTTTACAGCACGTAAACTGTGAACACTTCAGCACCAAACAACACGGTCTCCCATAACATGACCTTCCATTTCCATACAAACAATGATGAACAATATCAACTGTGATTTTCTTGAATTGGATACCACTTGCATGTGATGTAGTGAGGTCATGTGAAAACATTAGCATTTTTATACACAAACTATTTATATATATATATATAAATGTATTTGTAGTATGCTTAGTATAAAATAAATGAAAAATAAATTTTAGTATATTTATTTTTCACTTAGGGTGTACATACGGTATATATATATTTTTATTATATTTTTTTATATAATTTGCTACAACATAATAATAATTGTTCAAATAGAATAAAAAAAAAAACAGTGTGAATGTAATGTGGACTAGAACCCAATTATCTATTTGAGTTCACCTTTCAGTCCAGCTACAAAGTCAAAATAAAACACTTACTTTAAATTATTTTTATATTTTATCTAATTACTTGAATATCATATGTCTTTGAACTGACATCAGAGAACTTTGAAGATGCGAAAGTATTGTTAAATTATTGAAATATTAACTCGAAATATTGAGTTAATATTTTGTCTAAGGGGTTCAGCTGACAAAAAAGTTTGGGAACCCCTGAATTAAATAAAAATAATCAAAGTGTGTCATTAACAAAAAATAAAGACAACACAAGCGCACTTTTCAACATTTGACTAAATAAAACCCGAGTCTGAAATGCTAAAACAATAGATCTAGTGTTGAAAGTGAAAACGAAGGCTGCTGTATATAAAAAGCACATTGTACACATTCCTCATTAGTTAAGCAGCATTAATGTCTGCATAAGTTAAACCGCTGATGTCTGTACTGTAGATTTAAATCTCAGGCAGGAATGAGTGTCTAATAAGATTAAGATCTGCTCAGTTTAACAATTAAACTGTTTCCTAGAAAGAAGTGAACGTGATGCAGTACCAGTCACTCCAGGGGGAAGAGGAACCTGGACTGTGATTGGCTGAAGGAAGTGCATGCTGGGAGTTTGAGAGAGGCATATCAGTGGGCTTGCACTGGCTTGAGGGTCTCCGGCCAGCTGTATCACCTCAGACTGCGCCACCTGCAGGACCTAAGGGGAAAAACGAATATATCAACACAGAACTGAGCAATATGTGATCATAACAGTTAAAGGTGCATTGTGTAATATTTAGGAGGATCTGTTGACAGAAATGCAATATCATATACATAACTATGTTTTCAGTGGTGTATAAAGATCTTACATAATAACCCGTTATATTTTTATTATATATTTTTAAGCGCTTTGAGGTCCCAGATAAAGCGCTATATTAATGTAACAAATTATTATTATTATTATTATTATTATTACCTTAGAATGAGCCATTTCTATCTACATACACCGCGGGTCCCCTTACATTGACATGTTTCTACAGGAGCCCTAAACGGACAAACACGTTTCGTCACTATGTTGTTCTTCATGCAAAGAAGCTTTAGCTAAAGTCAGCCAATAAAACACTGACACGAGTAACAATAATATTCGCAATAACATATCGCTTTTCTAAATAATTAAGTAAATCTAATTTCTTAATTTTTCTTTGTAAAGAAAGCTCATTGCTTAACTGGCTACTCTCTGCTGTCTCAGACGACGACATCATTTCCTGTCGGCCACCGTAACTTCTGCTGGGTGCAGTTCGCAACCTCACCACTAGATGCCGCTAATAATTACACACTGCACCTTTAAATGATTAGCATCAGTCTGGTTAGCTCATTATTAGAAGCAGTGGTTATTTTATTATAGTGTATTCTTGAACAGACCTGCAGTGTGACCATACGTGTCTCTGTTGTGCATTCTGGAGGGAAAGTAAGTTTGATCCCCGGGTCGTATTGAGAAACCAGCAGCGCCCCCTCTGGGGACACGGAGCAACTGTCCAGGAAAGGACGAGAGACGGCCACGAACCACGAGAACTGCGACACACTGCAGCAGGCCAGCTACACACACACACACACACACACAAGAATATAGTCAAACCAAAAATTATTCAGACACCACATATAATATTTTATATATTAAGACCTCAGAGTCTGATGCAAAAGCCTCTAAAAGCCACCTCTGTCAAAGATGAGATAATAATATTGAGTGAATGTTCTCCGCACATAGTATATGTTCATCAAATACTTCCCTTCACACTCACTAAATCCCAGCCTCAGCACATTCAGAAATGCCGTGTTCTTCGGTAGAAACCTATATACTTGAGCCTGATAAAACTTTAGATGGACTTAGAGTCTTTTGCATCTGAATTCTTTATCATTTTACTAGTGGGTGCTGGACACTATATCTCATTTATGTAAGGGAGGATAGCTAAATAAAGTAATCTGTGACATATTATACCCATAAATTCTTCATACAGTGGACTACCAGTAAAAATGTTAAAAAATATGGGACCAAATATTATTCAGACACTTTGACCTGACGATGTTTTAAGTGTTTTTTCTTTAATTGCTAATGTGACCTTTTTACATCACAGACTGAACAAAATGAAGCACTGCTTGGTAATTGGTTGAGCTAAATTGGTATTATCTAATTGTGTACTTTAACAGCTGACAGATATTCAGCCTAATTCATCTGTGAGACAGTCTAACAGAAGGATGGCCAAAACCAGCAAAATATCAACTGATTTGATAACTCTTAATTCTTGTCATATTTTATTACCATTTTCATAGCGAATAAAACAGTGATAATGTGAGAAATGTGTCTGAATACATTTTGGTTTGACTGTATATGTGTGGAGTAATGCTCTCATGATGGTGTACGCACAAAAATATGAACAATACAACATAATACAACAATATGAAACGTAATGTTTGCCGAGAGCGATCTGATTGGCTCACCCGTGCTGGGCGGCCCCCTGGCCTGCTACTGTGTCTCTCACTCCCTCTCCTGGTCAGAGTCTGTAGTGTCGTCCAAGACTGACCATCAAACCTGCGAACCGCAACATCACCTTTCCGTGTTTTACGATATGGGACGCACACCTCTACCGGCTAAAAGAATGACAGCGTGAGAGAGACACCGGAAAATGTGTTATAATTATTATATTTTAATAATATTCATGTATGTGTATGAATTATAATAATTCATTTATTATATTTTATTTATAACAGTTAATATATTATTCATTATAATAATACTGTATTTTATTAATATATAGTTTTAACTGTATTAGTTATTACTTGTAAACCAGCTTTTTTTCATTATAAATTTTTTTATAATTACTATATATAAAAAATATTGATATATTCATTAATTATAATAATACATTTTCTATATGTTATTTATAATAGTTCATATATTATTAATTATAATAATACAGTATTTTATTCATTTATAGTTATTAACTGTATTATTTTTACATCATAAAACAGGAGCAAGTATTTATATTTATATAAATATAAGCTAAAATTACAACCTTCTCAAATGTGGCTCCATGTGGGCGGAGCTCCAGCTGTCGACTCAACAGGATGTCATGCTCCTCTAGCCACACCCACTTCCTGTCTGGCCTCCTCTCCGCCCACTGGAGTTGTGTGACCCTGTTTACGCATCTCCGTGGAAACAAGAGCTCCGCCCCTCCAGGAAGGAACACGTGACAACCAGCAGGTGATACTTGAAAACTGAGGAGCAGGAGACTTACATTCAGAACATTATAGAATACAAATAAACTGCATACTATTTTTTAAGTAGTATATATTATATATATATATATATATATATATACACTCACCGGCCACTTTATTAGGTACACCTGTCCAACTGCTCCTTAACACTTAATTTCTAAGCAGCCAATCACATGGCGGCAACTCAGTGCATTTAGGCATGTAGACATGGTCAAGACAATCTCCTGCAGTTCAAACCGAGCATCAGTATGGGGAAGAAAGGTGATTTGAGTGACTTTGAACGTGGCATGATTGTTGGTGCCAGAAGGGCTGGTCTGAGTATTTCAGAAACTGCTAATCTACTGGGATTTTCACGCACAACCATCTCTAGGGTTTACAGAGAATGGTCCGAAAAAGAAAAAACATCCAGTGAGCGGCAGTTCTGTGGGCGGAAATGCCTTGTTGATGCCAGAGGTCAGAGGAGAATGGCCAGACTGGTTCGAGCTGATAGAAGGGCAACAGTGACTCAAATAACCACCTGTTACAACCAAGGTGGGCAGAAGAGCATCTCTGAACGCACAGTACGTCGAACTTTGAGGCAGATGGGCTACAGCAGCAGAAGACCACACCGGGTGCCACTCCTTTCAGCTAAGAACAGGAAACTGAGGCTACAATTTGCACAAGCTCATCGAAATTGGACAATAGAAGATTGGAAAAACGTTGCCTGGTCTGATGAGTCTCGATTTCTGCTGCAACATTCGGATGGTAGGGTCAGAATTTGGCGTCTACAACATGAAAGCATGGATCCATCCTGCCTTGTATCAACGGTTCAGGCTGGTGGTGGTGGTGTCATGGTGTGGGGAATATTTTCTTGGCACTCTTTGGGCCCCTTGGTACCAATTGAGCATCGTTGCAACGCCACAGCCTACCTGAGTATTGTTGCTGACCATGTCCATCCCTTTATGACCACAATGTACCCAACTTCTGATGGCTACTTTCAGCAGGATAATGCGCCATGTCATAAAGCTGGAATCATCTCAGACTGGTTTCTTGAACATGACAATGAGTTCGCTGTACTCAAATGGCCTCCACAGTCACCAGATCTCAATCCAATAGAGCATCTTTGGGATGTGGTGGAACGGGAGATTCGCATCATGGATGTGCAGCCGACAAATCTGCGGCAACTGTGTGATGCCATCATGTCAATATGGACCAAACTCCCTGAGGAATGCTTCCAGCACCTTGTTGAATCTATGCCACGAAGAATTGAGGCAGTTCTGAAGGCAAAAGGGGGTCCAACCCGTTACTAGCATGGGGTACCTAATAAAGTGGCCGGTGAGTGTATATATATATGATGTAGGCCTATAAATATAATTACCCTGAGCCCCTGAGAAACTCCCCTGAATACACCGGGTTGATTTGAATAACTTTAATGTACTTGAAGTGTGCACAAAGCACTAGGAAAATACCGAATCGGGATTCGGTATTGGCAGATACTCAATATTCAATGACTCGGATAGGATCAGGGGCACAAAAAACTTGATCGGGACATCCCTAATTTTAAATTGTAATGATATTTCACAATATTACTGTTTTTATTGTATTTTTGATCAAATAAATGCAGCCTTGGTGAACAAAAGAGACTTCTTTCATAAACATTATAAAAAACGTACCGACCCCAAACTTTTGAACAGAAGAGTACAAACAGAACTAGTATAGTAGTTAGGGCCACCATATCGTTCATTTTTAATGTTATTGTTATCTGCCCTATAAGAAAATGTGGGCAATATATTAAAGCTGATATATTATATATGAATATTATTTCCTTCAGCTGAGACACTTCAGAAGCGCACTGTTTGCCATGATGCTTTTGCATTGCTTGAAATATGACTGGAATCACTTTAAAAAAGGAAAATACAACATGTAACAAGTCTGTCGTATAAGCTACATAAAATTATAATGAGAACATTATAAGTGTGTGCTTGGCTCATGGCTTTTAATGGTGAGACTTTTGTTTTTGTAATCAGGCTCTCAAAAATTATATTAAAATTTGGATTTAGATTTATTGCCCAAAACAAATGGGACAACCACCACTCAAAACCAAAATAAACAGTGTTTCAACCAATCTCCGACATCACGTCCAGCCGTGAACGACCTCAAAACCTCACAACACCTGCCCCTGTCTGTGATTGGTTGAAACACTGTTTATTTTGGTTTTGAGTGGTGGTTGTCCCATTTGTTTTGTGTGCAGATCTCAGAGCCTAGGCTGCCTACAGAGACACGTTTTTTTGACGGGATGCTTATGGGGCGGGCAGCTAAGCGGATCGTTAGGAAAGATTAGATGAATGTGATCATTTATTTTTGGGCCTGAAATCACTGATACAACCTTTAAATATAAAGAGTTATCGGTTATGGGTATCGGCCAAAATGTCCATATCAGTGCATAATGCCTAATAGTAAATGCCATTCTGAAAAGACCCAGTGTGTACTGAATCTGAGCGTGTTTGTTAAATGAAGATGGGCTCATTTCACCTGTGCTGCTCCAGTCCGAGGTGCAGCTCTGGGGTCTCAGGCCATTCCAGAACTAGAAAACACAAACAGTCTTAGTTTGTTCCGGTTTCAGTCATCAATGACAAAAACATCCAGAATACATGATGTAATCCTAACAGATCATATCTGTATGATACACACTCCATTACAGTAACTGATGGTGGACTGAAGCAGAAGCAGTGCGAGTGGAGAGAGACCTGGGGTGGCGTGAGCGAGCGGGGGGGGCGTCGGGGGGCGGCCCAGCGGGTTGTTCCTCACGTCCAGTGTGTCGAGCAGCGGGAGGGAGTGCAAACATGCGGGAACGGTCCTCAGATCATTGCTCTGGATGACGAGCTGCCTCAGAGAGCGGAGAGAGCCTGAGACACAGAAGAACGGTCACAGGCTCACAAACACTAGATGTTCCCATTAAAAGATCCAAATCTCACTCAAAAATAGTGGTTTCTGCTGCAGCTAGCATAGTTTTAATTTTTTTTTACAATTCGTTAGAGACTCATCAGGACACATTATTGTTTACCCTACAAAAGTGTTTGTGTGTTTATTTAACTTCAGTTTGGGGACATCCTCATTTGGAAAAATAAATTATATTTTGTTTTAGTATAAAGAGCTAAAAATCTTATATAGATCTTATTATATTTTAATTTAATTATTCAATATTAATTTAACTCTTTCCCAGCCAGTGTTTTTGAGCCATCACCAGGATTTTCACCAAATGTTCATGACCCCCAGAATATTTTGTTGTGTGAATATCTGAACATGCAATTTATCAAAAAGAACAGACCCTTTGTTTTACATAAATAAATAAATAGCTTCATGCATTCTTTTTTATCAAATGTGGGCAAGTTTCATAAAAAAAAAGCAACATTTTCAGCAAAAAGCTGAGAAAAACATGCTTTTGTCAAAGACTACGTCTGGATCAGATTCAGAACGATTATCAAAACGCAGACGAAGTAAATCGAGTTCATCAACACCCCCAAAGCTTCAGTCCTGTAGCTCGTCCTGGGTCAACATTTCATTCAGTAACATTACACAGTTTTGATTTATATGCAGTTTAATGTTGATGATCGTGTTATTTTACATATTGCTTGTTTCTGCTTCTTCTTCGTCTGTGTTTTGTTGTGTTTTGATCAGGAAACTCAGAACTCTTTCAGGCGACGTGTGACAGCGCCCCCTACCGTATAACAGTGAAAACACGGCAAGCTGGAAAATACCATGAATGTCGGGGAAAGAGTTTAAATAACAGCCAATTTTATTTGTTAATTTGTTTACCTATTTGACCTTGTTCTTGCCATGAAAATATCCTTAGATGCTAACATGGCATAAAACAACTAGATAAAAAAAACTATTCTAATGGTTAGTCTGTATTATTCATAATTCAAACACAATTCAAGTCTATCTTATGTTCTCATTCAGCTCGATGTTTTCCTCACCCAGCGTCTCCGGCAGCGCTCTGAGTCTGTTATTTGACAGCTCCAGTCTTTGTAAGTCCTGCAGTTGTCCCAGCTCTTCTGGAAGTGTCTCCAGCAGGTTGAAGGACACGTCGAGCTCCTCCAGCCTGCAGAGGAGACCCAGACCCGGGGGAAGATCCACCAGCCTGTTCCCCAGCAGACTCACTCGCCGCAGGGACGCCAGCGCTCCCACAGCCTCCGGCAGACCCGACAGATGATTGTGACACAGCAGGAGCTCGGAGAGACGAGAGAGAGACAGAATACAGGGGGGAAGAGAGGAGAGCCGGTTGAAGGAGAGATCCAGGTGAGTGAGGAGAGACAGAGAGGAGAAGGAGTCGGGGAGAGAGGAGAGGAGGCCTGGGAGAGGCTCAGCCTGAGGGTCATGGAAACGGTGTCCTGCAAACAGAAACATGACAGAAACAATATTAACACGTGGAAATGGACGGACGGACGGCAGAGATAGATAGATAGAACGACAGACATAGATAGATAGATAGATAGAACGACAGACAGACAGATAGATAGATAGATAGATAGATAGATAGATAGATAGAACGACAGACAGAGATAGATAGATAGATAGATAGATAGATAGATAGATAGATAGATAGATAGATAGATAGATAGAGAGTGTGTGTGTATATATGTGTGTGAAAATAAGTAAAATGAGTTTAATCTTGTGTGTATTTACCTCTGATAGCGAGCGAGCGCAGCTGTGTGAGTCGGGGCAGGAC
Source organism: Semotilus atromaculatus (assembly GCA_031834385.1). Classification (NCBI taxonomy): domain Eukaryota; kingdom Metazoa; phylum Chordata; class Actinopteri; order Cypriniformes; family Leuciscidae; genus Semotilus; species Semotilus atromaculatus. The sequence continues at coordinate 3,866,651 of JAULUF010000081.1, forward strand.
ACGCAGTGAACTCTCTAGCGCCCCCTCATGCTCTGAGCCCAGTCTGAGGTACTGCAGGCCTCGCATCTGCTCCTGAACACACTCCCAGAACACGGGCAGAACCGCTCCTCCGGCCCGATACACATCCAGAGCCAGCCGGCCCTCAGCCAACACGCCATCCAGACCCACCGACGGAGGAAGAGGAGGAGAGAGGCAGGGAAAAGAGGAGGAAGAGGACGACAAGATGGACGGCGCCCAGGTGTCCGTACGGTCAGAGGAAAAAGAGAGTCCTAATGGTGGACTTTCCTCTAATTGCGGTTTCCCAATGAAATCTGGAAAGGCCAGACTCACTTTCGTCTCCATCATCGTCACCTTTCTTTCATCTGAAAAACCATCAATATGGCCTTCTTCTCCTCCTCCATCACTTGTGGCCAGCTTCACTTTCTCCTCCTCCTGTTTATTCTCCTCCGTCTCCATATATTCGCTTTTTTCTTTCCGTCAGCCCCTCCTACAAACCACGTATAGTGAGAACATTGACAGAGAGGTGAATCTGCCAGCTCCGTCTTCATCTTTCTTCATCTTCATCTTTCACATCTCTAGACCGGTGTCATGTCCAGACACGCCCCTGCACTGGAGTGGCAGAAAAGAGAGAGAGAGAGAAAGAAAGAGAGGTGTTAATTGGAAATGTTCAGAATCAATAAAAATGTATTACTGCAGTAAATAAAATTCAGGAACCACACCTGAGCACCACCACCACTACTGATAAATAATTAATAAACTAATTCGTTTGGTCAATGCATTTTTTTTTTTTTTTAAATGTGCTAATTAATATGAAATTAAATATTTCTAAGTTGCAGTTAAACCCATTGTTGCACATATACCAGTCAAGGGTTTGGATACATAACTATTTTTTTATGTTTTCTAAATTAGTATCTAGTATTAGTATCAACCCTACATTTATTTGATTAAAAAAACAGTAATATTGTGAAATATTATTACAATTTAAAATAATGGTTTTCTGTTTTAATATACTTTAAAATATAATTTATTTCTGTGCTTAAAGCTGAATTTTCAGCATCATTACTCCAGTTTTAAGTGTCACATGATCCTACCGACCCCAAACTTTTGAACGATTTGATCAAATATATGCAACCATGATGAACATAAGAGACTTCTTTCAAAAACATTCAAAATAGTAATGTTTCCAAACGTTTGACCTGAACTGTATATATATATATATATATATATATATATATATATATATATAGTATAGCATTATATTTTCTGGATATCTGTACTGGCCCCTGAAACCCCATTTGTGTTGACCACCATCTTCACAAACTAAGTGCAGTTTTGCCAAAATTGTATTTCTTTTTAATGACATCTACCATTGTAAATCACTGTAAAGGCACCATTGTCATTCATTCACGTGAGGCTAAAACTAAATCACAGGCAGCTGCATTACAGTAACAACATTTACGAGTGCTGGTAAAACACTTAACTGAACCTTTACACTGTATAAATCATAAATGACGTTAACTAGTAGCTAACAGTCTGACTGAATGATCACTTAACTCGTTAAACTGAGCGATAAACACTTACAATGCAGGATTTTAGGCGCGTATTTCTTGATGGACGTGACGTTTCTGTGACGTTTAAACAATATACGGTCTCACGCATTCTATTAAACTAACACGTATAGAACCGAAATGTAATATTAATTTGATACATTTACATCTGTTGAATACAATAAGTTCACTTCCGTGTTTCATGCACATGTTTCGTGTTGACACACACACACACACACACCGCGGAACTTTGAGCAAAGGGCGGGAGGAGATCTCTTAAAGAGACAGTGACAGCTAAAAAATAAAACTAGGAATAGTTAACCCTAAAATAAAAATTAAGTAATAATTTGCTCACCCTCAAGTTGTTCCAAACCTGTATTCATAGGCCATTTGTATTCTTCAAAATATCTTCCTTTATGTTAAGAAAGAACTCCATGCAAGTTTAGATTAGAATGACTTGGGTGACTAAATAATGAGGGAATTTAGATTTTTTTGTGAACTATCCCTTTAATGTATAATATAATAGCCTATAATATAATAAATCTCACTTATATCTAACAGTCTGGATGTGTATGAGAGAGTGAAATGAAGCATCATCAACCTCTGCTGTTGCTTGTGTTTTTATGCATGTCTCAACATGTTCACCACCAGCTGAGGTGTGGGATTGGTTTAACCCACTGAGACTCCAGGATAAATCCAGGATCAATTTCCTTCTCATGAGGGAATGAAAGTGGGGGATGAGATGAACATCTAAGCATCCGAAGAATTTTACTGGGTTCATTATTTGAGAAAGATATAAATGCATTTGGTTTTTAACAGAACATGTTCATCATCATGAGCACAGAGGTGAAAGGTCAGGTAGGAAGGGATAATATAAATAATCAAAGTATTGATTCTTACATGTCTTCAGAGCAATGACTGACCTCAAAAGTACCCAGGAAAATATTTTCCTTGAGTTTCTGTTCAGTGCTGTCCAAATGTGGGCCAAAGGATACAGTTTTGCTGTTGTCATTTCACAACACACTTTCTTAGGAACATTCATTGAGATCTAAAAATATCCGCAGCAACAAACCTAAAGACTTCGCTTCTCCAGATTGAGTCTATGTTTGGATACAGTTGTACTGTGTTATAAGTTTATTTTCATATTCATAATAAAGTGCATTCTGATTTTGATTTTAAGCAAATTGTTCTGGTCTACGTATTATACATGCTGTTTTTATGAGCTCATTTTAATTGAAAGACATGGAATATTTGCACTTTTTTCCACACAGGATCTAGTGGAGGCAAAAATGAAAAATAAATCGTGAAAACCCTAAAAGAAATGCTGACCAGTCACAGGACATAAGATATATTTACATTTTAACTTAAAATTTGAATGCTGAAAAAAAAAAAAAAAATGCATATCTTTTGCATGATAAACCATTTATATAGTTATTTTTAATACAAGCAGAAGTTCAAAATATACTGATATTTAGCTACAACCTTCAGGCCATTTTAAAATACATTTATTTGTTAAATAACATGTGACATTATAACAGCTTATAAATGTCTAAATGTTATGAAAATGGTGACAAGAGTGTTTTTGGACAATCTGTAATCTGTATTTCCAGGCATGAAAATAATTTCAGGAAAGATGCCCAGAATTTAGATTTTGTGGAATCGTGGTGGGTCATTTAAGTTAATTTGAAGTGTGTCGTCCCTGTGAACCTCTGACATCCCAAAGCTCAAAACACATATTTATGGGAGAACGTTCCCATGTCCCACGAGTGCATGCACAAGGAATCTTGAAACTACAGAGTTTAAATAAATCAGAAAAACACGGCAAACAAAACAGTTTACTGCAGAGTATTCTGCCTCTCTAAATCCCCAGAGATCCCCACATATTTTTAAAGCCATGTCATTTGGGAGGATCCCTGGTAAGATATGTTGTAAAACACTGTACAAAGGTGGAAAACACCATTAAAATAACATACAGTATGGACTAGCTGCTGTTTATTGACACTGATTTCATAAGAATATAAATTTTTGATAGGCCTATAACCATTATATATACTGTATGTATGTGAGTGTGTGTGTGTGTGTACTTAATGTCTTATAGGCTATTTAATGGATTTTTCAGCAAAATTCAAACAGTATAAATTGCAAAAATAGATATTTAAATATTTTATGTTTAAACTATTTTGACATTTTAAAAGCAAAATGACCAGTCATTACCAGCTTCACAGAATTAAGTGCAAGTACCTTGCAACACCATGTAAATGCAGTAACTTTAGTACCATGGTGAATTTCAAAATACCATAGTATCACCATAAGATGTACCATACCGCTATCACTGTACCATGATACCTCTACATTGTTTTTTGTTTTTTTTAAGGACATGTTTTTAAAAGGACATGTTTATAGATATTGACAAAGTATTATTTGTGGTGTATACTTTTTCGCCACATTACAGCACTGTGAATTTGTGGAGGAAATGTGGTTAATCATCATGAAAAATAAGTTCTATTTTGACTTTTAAAAAGCAAAATTACCTGGTCATTTATCTTCCCATAATTATGTCATAATGCAAGAACAAAAAATCAATGCAACAACACAACTGATAAAGTCGCGTGACAACTGGAACACATTCGAGGAAACATTTCAAATGACAGCTAAGGAAAGGGGTATGGGGTCCAAAAGCGCAGCCTCTGATTGGCTAACATCTCCTTAGCCACGCCCAATGTCAACACGCCCCTCCCTAATGATGTTTGTGACTTGTTTGTTTTGTAATTTATGACGGTGACGAAGGAGCAAGTCAAAACACCGGTCACTACGCAAAGTTATTTAATAAGCTAGCGGAGAAAGCAGAAGTTCATTCAAGAGGCTTGTGTCAGTGATTGTTCATCACTTTAGAAACTTTTTAACCGCAAGACGTTAGTGTTTAGGTAGTTATTGTAACCCAAACGTTAGAGAAGCTCACTCTAATGTCATGTATGGATCGTCCGCGGTGCGTCAAGCGCGTGAAAGACTGTAAACGAAAGTAACCAGAGGGATTTACTAACTTTATTTGAAGATTTTTTTTCCCCTGAAGAGGAAAAATCATGTTCCCTATCGACTCTCCGTGGAATATTTCTTTCGCTGGCTGTGGTTTCCTGGGTATTTATCACATCGGAGTGGCCAGCTCTCTCCAGGAGCACGCGCCGTTTCTGGTGGAGAATGCGCGTCACATTTACGGCGCGAGCGCAGGCGCGCTCACGGCCTCTGCGCTGGTCAGCGGGGCCTGTTTGGGTAAACAGATTTATATGTTACACATCATAAAATATTCACAAGAAAAAGTACTTAGTGTCATGGTAATTCAGGGTTTTTTGGACATTTAACTTCCAAGTAACGTTACCTTACTAACTTAATTGTAAATACAGGAATTTTTTGTACCATGGTGTATTTTTAAATACTATAGTATCACCATGTCATACTATCACTGTACCTTGATACCTCTACATTGCTTTTTTTGTTTCATGGACATGTTTATAGATATTTTGCATGGTAAAAACATGGTGTTATTTGATTGGGGCACCATTTAAATAGCATAAAACGTACTTTGACGGAACCAGATGGTAATACCATGGTTATTTTTAGATTTACCATTGTACCATGACATTTTATGGTTCTAGAAAACACTTTCAAAATTACGTTGATACTACCGTGGTTAAACTACCGTTTAAAATACCATGGTATCACCATGATAAATATTAACTAGGCCTATTTTACTATTAAAACAATGTATCATTTTTCTCCACATTACAACACTGAGAATTAGATTGGGGAAATGTGGTGAATTATCATGAAAAAAATGATAAATGAATGCAAAAGCTTTATTGTCTTTATGAAAAATGTCTGTGGTATCTGTGTCAAAGATTGCACTCTTGTGTGTCGTGACTCGTGACACAACATCCACCTGTCACTGTGATCATTGACTGCTCTCTTTCTGGTCCTGTGACAGGAGAGGCCGGAGCCAACATCATTGACGTGGCTAAAGAAGCCCGAAAGCGCTTCCTAGGGCCCATGCACCCCTCCTTTAACCTGGTGAAGATCATCCGAAACATGCTTCACCACACACTCCCCCCCGACAGCTACACCAGGGCCAGCGGCCGCCTGGGCATCTCTCTCACCCGCGTGACGGACGGAGAAAACGTGCTGGTGTCACACTTCAACAGCAACGAGGAACTCGTGCAAGTGTGTAATCAACAATCAACACACTCCAGAGGATTAGTGATAATCAGCTCATTTGACCTTCTAATAACTCAGCTGTAAACAATCATGAATTCAAGATATTTACAGTAAATGCAGATGGTTTTGAATTAGATCACACAGAATCATTGTGGATTCATGTCCAAATCCCTTGTTTTTATATGTACAGGCGTGTATATGCAGTACTTACATTCCCGTGTACTGTGGCCTGATACCGCCGACCCTGCAGGGAGTGGTGAGTGTCCAGTCATTATATAATTACCCATAATATTTATTTACAACTGCAATATGATTAGCCTTTCTGTGCTCACTCAGATTTTTGCAAGCATGTGTCATCATCATCCTTTACATATATCACTAATTTTGCAGTCCTAACGCTGGTCGACTAAACAAAAACGCTGCGGATTTGTTTCTTGCATTATTAAAAAGATAAAACGCATCAAAATAATTTTTTTATTAAATATTATGCAGTCATAGTTCAGTTACAATGTTAATCTTTTCAAATCAACACCACACTGTTAATTTAAGTCTTAGTTTATTTATTTAGAATAAGGTAGAAGTGATTACAGTACTGTTCAAAAGATTGGGTCAGTAAGAATTTTTTTTTTTAAAATAAATAAATAAATAAATACTTTTATTCAGCAAGGAAGCTTTAAATGGATTAAAATGTTCCATAAGAATTCTGTTTTCTGTTCTTTTGAACTTTCTATTCATCAATAAAACCTGGAAATAATGTTTCACAGTTTCTACAAAAATATGAAGCAGCACAGCTGATTTGAACTTTAACAATAATAATAAATGTTTCTTGAGCAGTAAATCACCGTATTAGAGTGATTTCTGAAGGATCATGTGACACTGAAGACTGGAGTAATGATGATGAAAATACAGCTTTGATCACAGGAATAAATTACATTGTACAATATATTTAAATAGAAAACAGTTATATAATTTTTATTTATTTTTATATTACTGTTTTTACTGTATTATTGATCAAATAAATGCAGCCTGGGTGAGCAGAAGAGACTTATTTTTAAAACGTTTTTTAAAATCTTACCGACCCTAAACTTTTGAACAGTAGTACCGGTACTAGTATGTAGAATTCAGAGCATATGGACTATTACTTATTAAGTTCAAGTTCAAGTTTGTTTATTTCAAGAGCACATTTACTCCCGGCTTTTAGCCGACCAAAGTGCTGTACAATAATCACAATACAATACACATTGCACCAACAACATTCCTAACGTCAGTCAAAAAAAAATATATATATATAAAAAACCCAAGTAGGTTACATATTAAAAGCTAATCCAAACAGATAAATTTTTAGCGCTGTTTTAAAAAAATTTTTTTGTTATTTTATTGTTTATTTTTATAACAAATTTATTAATTTGTTTATTCATTGAATTCATGGTGCAGGACAATTTACATGCTGATGTTTATCACTGATGGGTAGGGGTTTGTTTAAATCACTCACTTAATATGAGCAATAGTGATGTTTGACATAATAACACCACTAAATTAGGGCAGAAATCTCTCTAAAATATTGCTAAAATATTTAAAAGCTTGCGTAACTATTATTTCTGTTTTTAAAAAGTTGTGTGCCATTGCGAAATGAGGAAATTCTATGTTCAGTGATGGTTGTGTAAAGAACGGTGTTGTTTTCATCTGGATTCAGATGTTGTGCCAGGATAAATAGTGTCATTTGTTTATGTATTTTTTGGAGGGTTTACTTTCTTTCATTTCCGGTCTAGTCGGACCGGTGACCTTTGCCAGTTTTCTGATCTTTGCTCTAGTTCTCTTGTTTTCTTTGAGTTTTGTATTGTTTGTGTTTCTGAGCAGTGCTTTCTCTTTTTCTTAGTGTGTTTTTCCACTTTCTATTCATTTTTGGAGCGCATCTCACAAAAAATGCTCAGGTCACACAAAAAATTGTAATTATATTTTGCACAAAAAGTGTATTATTATCTTTTTTTAGAACCATTTGGATTTTTGCATCGCGACATTATCATTGCAATTTAAATATGTAACTTTTTAACCCTCTGGTGCTCTTTGGTCACTATTTTTTTCGGAATGGTGGGGGAAAAATAAGGATATTAAAAAAAATTGTCATGCTTGTATTGTTCACAGTCAAAAATGAGCACATTGGAAACGGATGGGAAGCGAATTTAATCTAGTGGAAACGCTTGGTACTGCGCACAAACAATCTGGATATGGCTTTGATTAGAGTAAAACATGTTATGGAAAATATATATTTCATATAAAATGTTAAAATAGTATTTTAATGCAGTTTCATAATACACTTAAACGTCTATAACTTTTTTTTTACTTTCACTTTTTCAACAATAATCTGCCAAGTGTGGTCTTTAAAAAAGAGATCAAACTTAAGTCTGTGCTCTAAAGCATTAAGGATTTATAACAGTTTAAGTTAGAACTCTCATTTTCAGGTGTATGCTCAAAAAGTTATTAATTGGTAATAAATGGATCATAACTATTCCATAAATATAATTTATTACCATAAAATCCCCATGAAAATTCAAAATATTAAATAAAATTATTTATTAATTAAAACCAAAATATTAAATAAAATTATTAATTAATTAAAACCAATATTGAACTAAAACATTCATTTCATTGAAGTCAGTAAAATAAAAATCTGTAATTTTTGACCATGATTTCAGTAATGAGAATTTGATGGGTATATGGTTAATTATCATGACAATAATGTCACAATGCAAAAACTTTTTGTTTGTTTGTTTGAGATATACTCCTCTTTCCACTCTATTTCTGCGCAGCAATAAAAAACAAAAACGTCTCATTTGACACTCCTAAAAGAGCTGCCAATGCTCTGCATCTGAAACAGATGAAGTGTTTCCACAGTGGAAGTGCGTGTGTTTAAATGGCAGCTCTGTAATCAGTCACTGAAAGGTAGAAGGTGAAGCTGATGTCAGATCAGTACGATCAGTGAGCTGGTGTCCATAAGTCATGTTTGTGCTGTTGGCACGTGGCTCGCCTTCCCTGCGTACCGTGCCAGTGAATGAGTCAGTGTGTGTGTGTGTGTGTGTAGGCCGGGATTAGTGTATGTTTGCATATGTGCGTTGGCTGTGTGTGCGTGCCAACAAGCCATCCTAAATAATGTGTTGTGTTGCGCCAAATATAAAAAGGCTGCCAGCGCTCTGAAAGCTGCTGTTCTTTTTACTGTTCTGTCTGTTAATCTATCTTAATGGTTTAATATTCACCATTTTTCCTCTCAGTTTTTTATTTTAATTTTAGTTGACTATTTCAGTACTGTTTCATCAAATACTATTAAATCATAAATTAATATTATTGTTATGCGAAAATTTTTATTAAATTAATAACATCAAGTTACTGTCTTTAAATCTATTTAACAAAAATAAATAATTGTTTAGTTTAGTTAGATGCACTCTGCAATTAAATTAACTTCAATTAAATTCAAGTAAGCACTATTTCCTCATAAATTAATATTATTGTAATGATAAAAAATTGATTAAATTAATAACATCGCTACCGTCTTAATTTATTTTTGTTAAATAGATTGTTTAGTTTAGTTAGATGCACTTTGCAATTAATTCAAATAAATTCAAATAAAATAAATTGAAGATAAGTAAGCATTATTTCCTCACAAATGAGAAAACAGCATTAGTTACCTTCTTTACCTATTTTTGTTAAATAGATGGTTTAGTTTAGTTTAGTTAGATGCACTCTGCAGTTAAATTATATTAAACAATGTTTTAGAGCATTGTTAAGTGGTTGTTATAGTGTTCTGGGTGTTTACTAGAGCGTTGCTAGGATGTTGCTAGGTAAGACAGTGGAAAGCATCAAGTTAAACAAAAATAACTAACATTAGGAAAATGTAATTAATTAAATGAGACATTTATAAGAATAAAGATGAAAACAAAGGTATCTCTCTTTGTCTTTCAGCGGTATGTGGACGGGGGCATCAGTGATAATCTGCCCCAGTACGAGCTGAAAAACACCATCACGGTGTCTCCATTCTCAGGAGAAAGTGACATCTGCCCTCGAGACATCAGCTCAACCAACATGCATGAGCTGCGCTTCACCAACACATCCATTCAGTTCACGCTGGCCAACCTGTACAGAGTCTCCAGAGCACTCTTCCCACCTGATCCAATGGTAACACACACACACACACCTCGGGTGTTCATTTAACACTCTCTGTTGGATGTTCCCTTTTGAAATGGCCTGAAAATACACACTGACTGTCAGAATTATATAAATCTTGTGCTTGCTCACGTAAGTGCTTTTCTTTCGTCAGGTGATGAAGCATATGTGCAAGCAGGGATACAAAGATGCTTTACATTTCCTTAAGAAAAACGGTGAGTAATCTTTAAAGGTTTCAGTTAATCAGATTTGTGTTTTTTATGTCAGCATATCCAGGACTAAATGAAGCAGAACGGTTTATTCAGTCCTGATATGGGCAGGTTTTACAGTTATCATGCGATGTTTATGAAATGGCATTTATTATCTGTCTGCTGACTCACAGCTGTGTTGGTGAAGATTATTTTGTATCATCTCTGTAATGAAGCGGATAGTGGAGCGGATGCTGAGAGCTGCACTGGTGTTAGAGAGACCTCTAGTGACCAATACTGACATAACAGATCCGCCCATGGGATACATGCTTTCTGTGTGTTATTTATAAGAAATATATATATATATATTAGGGCTGTCAAATTATTAATCACGATTAATATTTGGATTAATCCAAAATAAAAGTTTGTGTTTACATAATAAATGTGTTTGTACTGTGTAAAATTATTTTGTATATATAAGTACACACACGTGCATTTATATATTTAAGAAAAATTTGTTATTTATATATAAAATATTTCTATTTATATATAATATAAATTATATATAAATCTATATATAGTATATACATGCAAATATTTCTTAAATATATACAAGCATGTGTATGTATTAATAATTATACACAGTACACACACATTTATTATGTAAACACAAACTTTTATTTTGGATGCGATTAATCGTGATTAATCATTTGACAGCCCTAATATATATATATATATATATGAAGAGTTCAGATGCAAAAGCCTCTAAGTGCCATCTGAAATTTTCTTCTAGAATGATCATTTTTATCAAGCTTGTTTATTTAAGTTCTATAATTTCACTTAAATGACAATTAATAGGTAATTTTCATAGCCATTTAAGTAAAATTACTGAACTTAAATATACAAGCTTGATAAAAATGATCATTCTAGAAGAAAATTTCAGATGGCACTTAGAGGCTTTTGCATCTGAACTCTTCATATATACACACACACACACTTCAATTTATATTTTATTATAATTATGTAGCTTTTTATATACACACATACATATACATATATATATATATATATATTTAATTTATGATTTTTAATTTATATTGGTTATATTTATAATTATTTTATATTATAAATAAATGTATATAATTATATTTGAATTTTTATTTATTTATTTCATTTATACATATATTTTTTTCAAATGTAATTTTATTTATATATATATATACATATATATACAATTTAATTTATATATATATATATATATATATTAATGTATGTAATTGTATTACTTATATATGCTATGTATTATTTTAATTTCTTTATTTCTTTATATATATAATTTATAAATAATAAATAGTAAAAAATAATTTACATTATGTATATGTATACATATAGAGAGTTTTATATATATGGTTATAAATTAATATAAAATTAAAAAATATACATTAAAAATATAAAATATATACATTTAAAAATATAAGTATATATATACAGTACTGTGCAAAAGTCTTAGGCGTGCTAGTTTTTTTCGCCCCTCAAAAATGGTTTTAAGCCAGTTATTTATATAATTTGCTGTAGTGTGTCAGTAGGAAAAATCAGTTTACATTTCCAAACAGTCATTTTGCCATTAATTGTAATAATCCACTGAAATGTTTGTATGCACAAGGAGTCTGACAACAGCCAGTATGATCAGGATCATCTGATCTCACCATCATCGAGTCCATCTGGGATTACATGAAGAAACTGAGACAGACTAAATCCAAAAGAATTGCGGCAACGTCTCCAAGACACTTGAAGAAATCGACCTGCAAAGCTACCTGAAAAACCATGTGCAAGTGTACCTGGAAAAAAAACTGTTTTAAACACAAAGGGTGGTCATGCCAAATATTGATTTGATTTAGTTAATAGAAGTTAATTGATAAATAAAATCTATTTATGACATTATTTTTGAAAGCCTCCTCACTTTAAAGCATTTTTACACAAGTGCCTAAAACTTTTCACAGTACTGTAGCTTTGCAGGCAGGTTTCTTCAAGAGCCTTGGAGACAATGCCACAGTTCTTCTGGATTTATTCTGTCTCAGTTTTTTGTTTCTTCATGTAATCCCAGATGGACTTGATGATGGTGAGATCAGATCTCTGAGTGGATTATACCAGCTGTTGTCAGACTCCTTGTGCATTTATAAATCTCACTACATTATTACAATTAATGGCAAAATGAATGTTTGGAAATATAAACTGATATTTCCAACTAACACACTACAGCAAAATATACAAATTACTGGCTTGAAACCATTTTTTGGGGCGAACATACTAACGTGCCTAAGACTTTTGCACAGTACTGTATATATATATATATATATATATATATATATATATATATATAAATCCCATATGCAATGGGATACATTTTCCAAATAACATTATGTAAATATTTTTGACAAACAACTGTCTTTCACAACTGTCAAGCTCTATAAAAGATGTAAAGTGCCACAGACACTCCATTAAAGTCCATACAACATGTGTGCTGTATTCCACAAGCAATTAGAGCTCATTTTTGGGTGAGCCGTCCATTTAAAATTAATCTAAAATCTTTCCCTCATGTGTGTATGTGTGTGTTTCAGGTCTGCTACAGTATCGAGGTCCACACCACATGCTAGCCGTAGCTGGTGCAGAGGCCGAGGAAGACTCTGATAGTGAGGAGGATGAAGAGTCAGAGAGCAGAGATGACAGAGAAACAGAGGCCCAAGATCTCTCCAGCATCCAGGAACACTTCTATGAACACTTGCCTCCTAGATTACATAAAGGTACTGACAGATAACAGGACTTGATTATGGATTCAATTAAAAAACATGGAACTGCGATGGTATTCTTTGAAGTACCTCTTCATGTCTTTGTAAAGAGTTATGCCTGATTCGATTACACAGTTTTTTTTGTCTGTTACGATGGTCACTGGTTCCGATTATGCGATTTTGATGATTTTTTTATTTTTATTATTTTTTTCTTGTGTCATGGACAAGAAACATGTCAGACTACACGTTGCTTGCTGTCTCCCACGCACACACACATACACACACACTCACTCACTCACACACATGCACACAGTCACTCACTCACATACACACACACTCACTCACACACATGCACACACTCACTCACTCACATACACACACACACACTCACTCTCACTCACTCACACACATGCACACACTCACTCAAACTCAGTCACACACACACACTCACACGCACACTCACTCTCACTCACACACACTCACTCAAACTCGGTCACACACACACACTCACATACACGCTCACTCACTCACTCACACACACACACGAACACTCACTCTCGCTCACTCACTCGCACACATACATAGCCTACACACACACATACACTCACTCACTCACTCACTCATGCACACACTCACTCAAACTCAGTCACACACACACACACTCACATACACACACGCACACTCACTCACTCACTCACTCACTCTCACTCACTCACACACATGCACACACTCACTCAAACTCAGTCACACACACATACTCACATACACATACACGCTCACTCACTCACTCACTCACTCACTCGCTTACTCGCACACATACATAGCCTACACACACACATACACTCACTCACATGCACACACTCACTCAAACTCAGTCACACACACACACACACACTCACATACACTCACTCTCGCTCACTCGCTCACTCACTCGCACACATACATAGCCTACACATCAACTCACTCACTCTTGACGGAGCCCGTCGTGGAGGGCCGAAAAAAAAATGAAACATGCTAGTCTTTTTATCGTGATGTCGTGAAACATCGCAGACGCGGCGTCGGTTGTCGTCCACTATAACACACTATACGAGATGAAACGATCAAATCTTGCGTCCCGAATCCTGTTGTCGTTTACCAAACCAGGCATTGGGTGTGCTGCTCTGTGTTCACTGTCTTTGTGTTTCCTCTTCAGCGCTAGTGGAGGCCTGTAGGGAGAGGCGGACCCTGCTGCAGTCGCTAAGCAACATGTTGCCTGTCAGAATGGCATCTGCCATCCTGTTACCATACACACTTCCTCTGGAATCAGCTCTGTCAATGAGCATCAGGTAAAGACTTCATGAACACTCAAACAGGTGCTCGTTTCATTTTGATTATTTTCATTTATGGAATACTTGATTCTGATTGGTCAATCGTGCCATCCAGCGGTCAGTTATTCCCACGTAACAACTGCTGAAAACAGATAACCCAGGCTGAAGTCAGCGGCGCTATACGCTTGCTAGGAATGTGTTTTCTTCGTGGAAGTTTTGCATTTAGTGAGCTAATAAAAATTAAAACTCAGTCGAATCAATATTTTGTGTACAGTTATTTAAACAGCCATCCAGTATCGTGGACTCGCTCTCTCGTGTTTCATGCAAACGCTGAATTTTTGACTGTTGTTTTGACCACTGTTGGATTATAAGGTACAAACAGGACTGATTTTAAAACAGTGTAATCTTATCCCCATAATTATTTATGTGGTGAAATGTTGTGTAATAAGCTGTGTGACTGTAAATGTCTGTCTAGTTTGAACTTGCCGCACTAGCAACTGCTCTCCCCGTGGAAGCTTTGCGTTTAAAGAGCTAATAAAATATTTCAACTCAGATCAATATTTAGTGTCTAATTATGTTTAATAAGCAGGATAATGTACATCCAGCCGGTTGTTATCGCAGAATAATGAAATAATCATCACCCTGTCGGGGGTTTATTCTGAGATAACAACCGGCTGGATGTACATTATCTCTTACTTATACCGTGAAGTTGTATACTATGATATTATATTCATCTACACTGGTGATTGTCAGTTTGATATGAAACATATGTTATTGATATCTCGCTCTCTTTCTCTCTCAGACTGTTTGAGTGGTTGCCAGATATTCAGGAGGATGTGGGCTGGATGAAGGATCAGACAGTGAAGCTGCTGCAGGGTGTTTTATCACATGCGGGGAGGAGCATGTCACAGCAGGTGTCGGCTCGGTGAGAGAACACACACACACACACACACACACACAGATTAAAACACATGCACAGACTCACAGATTAGATCATGCTTATGGAATAGGCATATCACAATAGTTATTCTTTCTGGAAACCACAAAAAGCTTTGTACATTGCTTAACCATGTAGTGATGTATATTTTTCTACAGTCTAGTGACTTGAAAAGGATACATTTGTATGTTTACACAAACACTGCAGGTCCGTAGATAGCCTATTGAAAGGCGGGGGTTCTTTTTTTTTTTTAAACTCCTTTTTGCAGTTTTTCTCCTCCTTTTGTATTTAATTATGAGGTTCAAATACTTCATTTTGGTGACCTTTTATGCACTAATTTGTGCTGGATTAGCTTGTCTGCTGGTTAACGAGCACGCTTTTTGATGCACCTAAAATATTTAGCCTACTGCATTGTTGTCAAGTTGCTTCCTCATGTGACACACTTTTGTCAGTCCATTCACAGTTCATACGTTTAAAGACCACACTAACAACAGAATAGATGTCACCGTTGCTTTGAAAAGTGTATTGCGAGAACTCTCTCTGAACTGCACGCGCGGCACACACACACACACATGTCCAGCTACAATAATCATATTAATTTGAAACAGCAACCCAGAATATTTGTCACAAGCATTGATTAAAACAATGACAATAATCACATGAAAAAAAAAAAAAAGTAGCTGGCTACGGGCTTGCACTGTGTTGGTAAAGTTGATATTGTGGCTTTATATAGAGTCAGACACATTATTAACATTTGATCAGAATCACGCTCAAATGGTATTATAAGGTTTTTGGCTAGCTATTGTCAGACATGTTCTCTACCGTTCAAAAGTTTGGGATCTGTACAATTTTTTTACATTTTTGGAAGAAGTCTCTTCTGCTCACCAATGCTGCATTAATTTGATTCAAAATACAGCAAAAACAGTAAAAATGTGAAATATTTTTGCAAGTTTTTATGTGATTATACAGTATATTCAAATGTAATTTATTCCCGTGATCAAAGCTGAATTTGTAACATCATTACTCCAGTCTTCAGAGTCACATGATCCTTCAGAAATCATTCTAATATGATGAATTGCTGCTCAAGAAACATTTCTGATTCTTATTTTTTTTTTAAATCAGGATTCTTTTATGAATAGAAAGTTTAAAGAACAGCATTTATCTGTATTAGAAAGTTTGTTAACATTATAAATGTCTTTACTGTCACTTTTGATCAATTTAATGCATCCTCGCTGAATAAAAGCATTCATTTCTTTTAAAAACAAAAAAAATCTTACTGACTCCAGATTTTTAAACGGTAGTGTATAATGTTACAAAAGCTTTCTATTTCAGATAAATGCTGTTTATCTGAACTTCCTATCCATCATCTTTTAGGATTTTTAGATTTTTTTTGTCAGGAAAGCAGGACAAAAATGGTGATAGAATACCGTTAGATAGATACCTATACCGGTATCTGATGTTTTCCCATTTTATGTCTGACTAATGAAACTTCTCGGAATTCCAATAGAACATTTCTATCATTTCAAATTCCAAAATTTACACTCATTAACTGAAAAACTAGAAAACTGAAAAAACATTACGCACTGACTGATTAATGCAGAACATTCTCAAAAATACTGACCTAAAAATATAACATGAAGCAGTCATTTCTCTCTCTCTGTCTCTCTCTCTCTGTCTCTCTCTCAGCTTTTCATATCAGCTGGAATTGAAACATTCCCAGTCGGTCCCGGCCAGCTTTAGTGCGGCTCGTCTGCTGCCAGGCTGGGTCTACGGGGGCAGCTCAACAGTCCTGGACGCCATGCTGCGATTGGACCAGTACCAGCGCCAACTCCTGCCAGGCCTTTTCTGCGTCAACCTGGACTTCCGAGGGTCTTTCACCACCAGTTCGGCCCACCCCAGCGCCTCAAGCGCACAGAGCCACCAAGAAGCAATGGAGGGTCTCACCATGCGTGCTCTCGGAGCCCCGAACACCAGCCTGCTGCTTTAACCTCCGGCCTGAAAGACCATTATATCCCACAATGCACTGTGATGATGCCTAGGAACTTATGAGTCAAGCGTTTCAGAATGCATCAGCAAAGATAAAGCAATTTTTGTATCTGTGAGAAGCTTGATTCTGTTAATGTGAAGACCGCGTAACGAATCGAGACAATTATGAGAATAAAAAAAAAAAAGCAAATTAAGAACTTTATATTTATTCACAGCCTGAGAAATGTATCTGGAAGAAATGCTGCATTTCAGAGTGCAACTTCATCAATGTTCCTGGTACAATTGAAGCTTTTTGACATATATATATATATTGTTGAAATTCCTCTCAGAATGTCCTTGGATGGGTGTTGCGTGTCCTGGTTCATCAGTATTTATGTTTTGAAGGAGGTTTGGCGCGGGTGTGTGAATCTCAGTTGCGAACCTGAAAAAGTAAAGCGATCTGTATTGAAGGTGATCTACTCTTTATGTCTGAAGGTTTATGCATGTAGACTGATTAAAAGCAAACATGTGACCATATGCCCTGGCAATGCAACTATCAATGCTGCTACCGTACTGTACTCTACTGTCATGTGTTTGTGTGTTAAAAATCATGTTTCTTGCTACTTTTTGTATGGTTTGTGCCCTATTGATTGTCGGTTTTTGTAAATGGTTGCCAAACACAGATTAAGGTTAGTGCTGGACTGAACTAATCTGTTAATCTTTTGTAAATGCTTCAAAATCTGGGATTTGGCTCTTAGTGTGAGCCAGACAGTAAAGTACACCTCCTAATCTGCACTTGTGCTCACATATCAAGTCATTAGTATTCTAATGTATGTGTTTAACAGACCTAATAAAGTTTTTGACATAAAATTCAACTGTATTTTTGCTTTATTTCAGATGTGCACTTTTAAAATAATGATTCTTAATTTTTTTCCCCAGGATATTAGGTTCAGCAAAGAATAATCTTGTCTCTTTTTTCAACTTAAATTTTTTTAAAAAACAAGGTTCTCCTTTGCCATCAGACATGTATTTTTAGGAGTTTGTTTCATTTTGTCATATAGTTTAGTTTTCATTGCTTTTCCAAACTGTACGTGTCTGGGGAACGTGTGCAAAAATCTTCTGACTTTTATAGGTAAATAATGGCTATCCGCTACGCCTGCATCTCCGACAGACGGTCAAGTTTAAGTGCGTGGGAGTTTACTGCGTCATCATGGCCCTGCGTTTCAATTGGCTGATGGACTTGCGTACAACTCTCTTCGTGACCGGCAGAGGGCGCGTTTTGTTCCTCCTGTTGCGCCTCTCCTCCTCTCTCTCCGGTCTGCTATACTATTGGGGGGTCCGATTCATTTGAGTGAATCGGTTCATTCGGATAATTCGTTTAAATAAAGTTAGCATGAAAAAGATAACTTACTGATCGACTACTTAAGCTTATTCTTCTTCTTCTTAGACAAAAATTTATAAATGCTACTCCTAGACTTTTTAAGCGACATCCACCAAACTCATATAACGTTACCTGACTGTTTTGACTTGATCCAACTAAAAAAGGACAATCAAAACTCAAAGTTCACATTTTGACAGTTGGAGAGGCTCATACTCATTTACATTCTATCTAATATTTCTTATCTATCTATCTATCTATCTATCTATCTATCTATCTATCTATCTATCTATCTATCTATCTATCTGTCTATCTATCTATCTGTCTGTCTGTCTGTCTGTCTGTCTGTCTGTCTGTAGGTCTTAGCTAAAATTCTAAACGAAAACTTTAAAACTATTTCAAACTGAAAACATTCAAACCCTCAAAGCTGTAAAAACTTCGTAAAACTTTTTGGCTAGGATTTTTTTAAGCCAACTTCAAAGTTTGTCTAAAAACTTTTTTATTGTTTTTGAAAAAATGCTATGTTTTCTTTTGTTGATTTATTATTATGTTGTTAGCACTATTAAGGGGCGGATTTTATATGGATTTATTGTACTACTTTTAAAGTGCAATCAAATGAGGTTCGTCTCAACTGAAGAAAAACACGAAACGAAAAACAAAACAACAACAGTTTTTTATACGCCTGTAGTTGTGTTGTGATAAAAAAATAAAAAAATAAATCTATACGAATTTCGAAATCCTCTCGATTGATTCACAACCGTATCGGTTCGAACGAATCATTGAAAAGAATCGGTTCAAACGAACGAATCGTACGGGAATCGGACATCACTTGTCTGATGAACTGAAACTCCCCGGGAGATACCGAGGGAGGAAGATGGCGGCCACTGACCGTTCCCGGTCCGAAGCGGCGAAGCAGCGGCGGCAGGATCAGCTGCAGCGGTGGCAGGGCTCGGAGACGGACCGGACCGGGGTGGAGGTGAAGAGCCAGTCCTCGGCTCCCGGAAACCGGCGGGCCCGAGTGCGCTTCGCCCAGGGGGCTGTGTTCATGGCCGCTTGCTCCGCCGGAGACCGGGAGGAGGTGGCGGAGCTCCTGCGACAGGGAGCTGATATCAATCACGCCAATATAGACGGGCTGACGGCACTGCATCAGGTATCCGGATCGTGTTTGATTGTTTACACTGACGTTTGACTCGGTTTGGAAACTTTTGAGAAAGTTCACAAACTTTTCTCTACGCCTTTCTCAACTCATAGGTCGATGACAAGCAAGGATGTCTTGAGATGATGAACTTGAAAAATCTAGTTTAAAATATATCTGCCAACGTTTTTTTTTATATTCATATTTCATACATTTAAAAAAAAATGTTTAGGCCTATTGCCCATAGGCTACCATTTTATACAACACAAATTGAAAAATGTCAAAGTGATGGTCAAGTAAAAAGTACTCAAATATTGAAATAGCCTATGAGTGTGTACAAAATTTAATTATTGTTTTTAAGCAGATATGTGTCATGATTTAAATAGATTTTAGTGTACTCAATTTGACCCCCAAAAACATGCATTTTCATAAAGAAGTCACAATATTATCTAAAAAATTGAGTGTCTAAAGGGGTCATCTATGTTTTGAGGTCTTGTCACATGATACAAAAAAATGGCTTCCACAACACTGACTTTGATTTGGCAAATTATTCATATTTTGAAACAGTTTTTAAGATTTAATATAAAAAAATAGAGAGACATTATTTGTTTTCAAGAAAATCAGTGTTTTAATAATCCATTTTTCCCTTGCCAGTTATACCATCTACATATTTTTGATTAAAACCTGAAGTGACTGAAAATGTATTGCAAACTGTACAAACTCTTAAAGTCAGCACGAAGTGGAAGTTGTGATGATCTTTTCTTCCATATTGTGACGTATATATCTGAGTGAAACGGCTTCTGGAACAAGAACAAATGTGAAAGGGCGGGGCTTGATTTTGTTCACGGGAATTCATTGGATGGTTGTGATTAGCTATTGGTCGATCTCGTGTGAGTGACAGGTTGCCCCGCCCTCACGCCAGTAAACGCATCATCAGAGAAGAGATGCAAGAGGGAGTGGAAGTTATTTTAATCAAAGATTACGATGCACATGAATATAAACAAAATAATGATGTGCACACTGCACAGATAAATAATTTATAATAGCAATATTCCATCAAAAAATACGAATTGTCCATTTTGATTTCATGGTGACTTTAAATAGCAAAAGTCAGAAACACGTAGACTTTTTTGGGTCCGAATGTCAAAATGTTATAATATAGTGCATAAACAAACTGTATTTCCAGCACAGATGTAGGCTAGTTGTAGCGGTGTTGTTAAGGTTTTGGACCAGAATTGTTGTTGATGATGATGAATCTCTGGACTTTTTTATATTGACGATTCTGTGTTGTTTGCAAGAGGTTGGTACAGTAGCTGTTGTTGTTTGAATGACGTCCAGGGAGTGTCTCGTGGCTGTCGTGTTTAATGTGGCTTCTTCTGACTCCAGGCCGAACTGGCATAGCAAGACTTTCCTCATATCTCTGAGCTTCTTCACGGCTGGGTGGAATTCCTGTCGGACCTTTTCATTTGCTGTTTGTTTTTGTTTTGTTCTTTTTTTTTTCTTTCTTCCTCTCAGCTGTGGATGTTTTTTTTTTAATGATATGTTCAGGAGGGGTTATTTTCGACTTGTGTTGCTTTAGCCTACAGCTACAGCCAACTGTAAAGTTTACTTCGAAACCAGCTAATCCTGAGCTTTAAATGAGAAAAAGACTATTCTTCGTAGTCAGCAAAAAATCATAGTGTGCTTGAGGTGATTGTTTTGTGGTTTAAAGAACAAAAGTTCTTTATTGGCATCGATGGTTCCATTTAGAACCTTCAACGTCCATGGAATCTTTCCATTCCACAAAAGGTTCTTTATAGTGGTGAAACATTCTTTAGATTGTATAAAATGTTCTTCATGCTAGTTTGAGAAGCTTCTGTTCTCAAAAGACCGGGGAAGGTTTTGCTCAAATACACGCCAGTCTAAAACATGCTTGAAAATATGAAACGCACGCTGTTTTGATCCAGACAGGTGGTCGTGTGCGAGCACAGCTATTGGCTGAAGGCTCTGCTGATGTCACAGCTTCACTGGTATTCTGTGGAACATCAGCTTTGATTCTCACATGAACTCTTTTAAGTGTCACCTTATCTTGTGTTTGCATGAGTTCTCTGATGTGACACAGAAAGTATTTTTTGTTTTTGTGCCAGGAACATGTTCAGGCCACATTTCACCCCGAAGTAGAACAAAACAATACATTATACTAAAAGAAATAATGAATTATATATTGCTTAAAGAAAAATGTAGCTTTTTGAAGGACTTTTAATATTTTGAAGTCTATTTTTAAGTCAAATTTTAATTTCTATAATGAAAAAAAATTATTGTATATTATTTCAATTGTGAAGTGTTCACTCTACTATTCTACTGCATATAATTTAATATATTTTATATACAAGAATCATTACAATGATTATTAATATAAATTGTAAATATTTTTCATTTTAATTTGTAATATGTCATTTAATATTTAACTGATTGTGAAATCTAATGGATATATAACATACACACACACACACAGTAAGAAGATAAAAAAAAAAGAATTATACACTTTTGATTTTGAGGTGAATATGACCCGACATGTTTCTTTGAGATTGTGGGAGTGTTGAAATGTGACAAGGTTTTGTTGTTTGTTATTGAAATTCATGTTTAGTTTTGTAATATTTCTGCCTTCACTAAATGAACTACAGGAAACACTGAGTGTTCAGATTAGATTTGTGAGACTTTCTGTCAGCACATCTCAGTGTTTACTCTCTGTTGCCATGACATAAATATGCATAATTGTATGAGTGCATAATACCAAATGAATCCACCGTTTCTTGATTGCTAACGGTTACTCAGACTGATATTATTCTGGGAACACACTGTGTGTGTGTGTGTGTGTGTGTGTGTGTGTGTGTGTGTGGCTGGCTCTGGACAGAATCAGTGTCACATCCTGTCAAAGACACTGTTTTGGCCTCTACACGCACACACACACACACACACACACACACACACACACACACACACGTCCCCTCCGTCAGAGTTACAGGGATGGTTTACCTTCTAATGGTGCTAAAGTAAACAGAAGTCCCGTACACAGATGGACGGGGGATTGAGCAAATCTTCTCTTTTAAAAGTTCCTCAAACTTCAAATGTTTAAAGGGGGTGTTACATGGATTTTTTAATTTTAATATGTTCCTTGAGGTTCACTTGTGTTGATTTATTTGCACAAAAAACAAACAAATATATAAATTATAATTTTTTTTAATTTTTTTTTTTGTGCATAAAGCTTTATTAACTTTATTTTGTTGCTCCTCCTTATGCTGATTTTAGTTATTATTATTATTAGTAGTAGTGTTATTATATATTTTCTGTTTGTATGGATGCACCAATTTAACCATTTTGATTGATGAGCTGATAATTATCTTCATGTTTTATGGCTAATAATCACTAATAAATTCAGGACAATTTATAAATTCAGGACAAGATAAATGCTGTAATCTTGCGCCACAACTTTTAAAGTTAGTGCTAGTTCATAGTTTATTTGAGCAAAAATGAAAATATATACAATATCAGCAGATTAAATATGAACAAAAACAATAAATAAATATTTGATAAGCAATATGGTTCTCATATATTTTAACATGGTTGTTTTTGTTTTTTATATTTGTAGTCATATTTGCATTCATTTTTTGTTTGTGTAGTGTTTTTGTATTGTGCATCTACATTCATATTTATAGTATGTATGTCTAATTGTTACCCTGTATATCTGATTTTAGTAACCTGTGTGTGTGTGTGTGTGATGATGCTCTTTCGCTGCTCATCCCGATCCCGGTCCTGTTGTCCTGTTGTTGCTCGGTAACGGGGATTAAATATAGTCGGTGCTCTTTAAGTTTTTCCATCGCTTCCATCCAAAGCCTTTCTCTCTCTCTCTGCTGTTCTCCAGTGAGCGCATGGAAAACTTTCTTCATGCAGTACAAGCGGCTGTTGTCATAGGCAAAGGCCAGTCGCTCTCTGAGTCATACACACACACACACACACACATGCGCGCTCACATTCAGTGACCCCGTGGAGAACTTCACACCTTCTCCTTACAGAAGGTTCCCACTGTTCCTCAGAAACGCACACAAACACACACAATGAGAACAGAGCGGGCTTCTGTTCTGCTCAAGCGTACGTGGAGGTTTCTATAGGCAGCGCCGGGGCCTCTGGGAGCCTCTCACTCGGGCTCTCGGGACTCTTTCCCCCTAAAACACACGTTTTATCAGTGGTAAATCTCTGTTAACGTGTGGCCTGGCTGATTTTTGCAGTAGCATATTGGTTGCAGAATTTTAGAGAAGCTACTTTTAAACACACTCGATTTAAAGTAGCTAAACAGCTGCGCTATAACTTACTAGGGCTGTACGATATTGAAGAAAAATGCGATAACTTGATGTTCGATATATGCAATACGATAATGCTTTAAGTGTGTTTAAATAAAACTAAATTATATTTAAATATATTTAAAAACTGAAAATGATAAGCGATATATTTATTTCCCATTCTATGTGGGATAAGAAAGTTGTCATTACAACTTCTGAACGTCTGTGTTTTAGCATTGCATAAAAAGTAATGTCACAAATTTGACAATGTCATTTTAACATCACTGTAAACAAACAAACAACATGTTAAATGCCAACAACTCAACTTGGTAATATATCAACCTGAAAACTTAACAAAGAACATCCAGGTTCACAAAAACACCTGAAACTAGTGGTGGTTTTATTTTATCTTTGTTATTAAAAATAAGTACAAAAAGGTCAATTACAAACACTAGGACAAATGCAATAAAACAAAGGTACAAATGAAATAAACAGTGGTTTAAGTTGTTCAGATAGGCCTATATTAGATTTAACAGTAGCAGTCCAGTAAGAAACAAAACTGAAAGAATATCAGAGTTCACACCACAACTGTAACAATAACGGCACAGAGAAACAATATCATTAGAGTGACTTTCACAACGACTTTTTTCAGCTGTTGAACCATAAAAACATTGACAGCCAATCAGAATCCATCCTGCTGATGATAAAACTGCAGCGTGCGCTTATAATAAACAGAACGATATCGTCCGCTGGCGTGAACGCTGTAATAGTGATCTTCATAGCTATTGCTCCTGGTGTGAACCGGCCTTATCTCAGCTCGCTTAATACAGTTTGACGTAGAGCTCAGTGTCATGCTACACCGCTACCGATAAAATCGCTGATTATTGGAACGGCTACAGTATTTTGAAAACACATACTGTTAAAAAGTGTGGTTGAGTTAGTAATGCTTCTCTACAGCCTGCACATGTATGTGTACAGCAACACTTCTATCGTGTAAACGCTTCGCTGAATAATTATTGTTTTGCCTGCAGCTGTCTCACTGAAACTCTGGGGACATGGAAACAAAGATTTCCCATCATGCAATATGACACTGGCTCCAGCAGTGTTGTAAAGTTTATGTCATGATGAGTGTCAATAGAGTTATTCAGACAGTGCGCTCAGCTGATAAGGGTGACGACATCACATTGTGTTCATTCTTTTACATTACATATGTGTGTGTTTGTGTGTAATCTAAGGTCAAAGGTTAAGGGCAGTGTTTTCTGTTTGAGGAATTCATGAACAGACTTTCTACTTACTAATCATTTATTAGTAGTGATGCACAATATATCAGTATTGGCCAATATTAGCATTGATGAAACTGATAAGCATTATGCTTGAATTACTAACATTTTTACAAATATATTTGATATTAAGTTTCAGGATAGTCTAAGCCAGTGTTATTCTTTTATTTATATAGTATTATATAGTTTTTGTTAATGTTTTGGAATTAAATTATATATTTTTGAGAGAGAGAGAGAATGAGTGAGTATCTGTGAGTAAGATGAGTATTGAAAGCATTCAGTATCGAAAAATCTATATTTTTGACAACACTACATTGCACTTAGTTTATTATTTCAGCTGACTTTTTAATAGACTACTTTTGACAAATATATATATATTTAACCTGCCAAAGTGGCTAGTAGGAGTGACTGCGTTACACACCACTGCTGAAATACACACACGTTTGGCAGGTTGGCGTGTGTTAATGTCAAGCCCTGTTTATACAGATGAAATAGATTTTCTCTTTTTCTCCTCAGGCCTGTATTGATGAAAACGCAGACATGGTTCAGTTTCTGGTGGAGAGCGGCAGTGACGTGAACAGAGGAGACAACGAAGGCTGGACGCCCCTCCATGCCGCGGCCTCCTGCGGCTTCATCCAGATCACAAAGTCAGTGCCACTTCTCAACAACATACACTGTAAAACAATTGTTGGTTCAACTTAAAAAAAGCAAGTTACCTGGTTGCCTTAATTTTGAGTTTGTTGGAATTAAAAATCTGAGTTAATACAATGAAGAAGAATGGTTTAATAAACAGCAACTCAAAATAGTATGTTATCTTCACCACATTAGTTATCTGACAATAATGTTTTGTTCGTGATGCTTTTGTTCACAAAGTTGTGATAGCAAATCATGAACAAAAATATTTTTTTTTACAGTGTAGTGAGCTGCCTACTAAGATGACATGATGCTGCCTCTTACCTCATATTCATATTTTATCCAAAGTATTGATAAAAGTGTCTACATCTGATTGAAAAGGCACTTAATGCGTCAAATCTAGTGTAGTCTTGACAGGTTTTTTCTGTGTACCTGTTGCAGGTACTTGATCGAGCACGGCGCACAAGTGGGAGCGGTGAACAGCGAGGGAGAACTTCCTCTCGACGTCGCCACGGAGGACGTCATGGCCAGACTCCTGAAAGCTGAGATTAAAAAACAGGGTGAGAGATACAAAGCCTAGAAAAGAGAGAGATGGAGTAAACGAGGGAATGTGAGATTGTACAACAACAAAGAAACGCTTTCACCAGTGCTGTTATTGTTAACTAAATCTATCAAATATCTATATCGGTAATGGAAATGAAGCTGGAATCAGATTAAATACTATATATTAAATTAATAAATATTCTTAGATATTAATATTAAACTTAAATTTAAAACTAGGGCTGCAAGATATTGGTAAAAACTGCGATATGTTTTTTTTTTTTTTTTTGATATAAATTGCGATATGAAAACCAGATTATTGGCTCTATTTGGTAAGAGTGAATCATTCTAGAACGATTGGGGGGATTTTTTTTGGGGTAGTGAATCTGCATAGAAAATAGTACAATAAATACAATGGAATAAAGATGCAAATGAAATAAAGTGCGTTGTTTTTCAGGTAGGTCTAACAGTATTCAGGTACAGAAATTGAATAATCAAATGTAAAATAACACTAGATAGTCTTCACTGTATAAATTAAATATTATTTATCTTTGTTAAAGCTACAAAAGGGATTTTCTATGTATTTTGTTTGATTAACACTAGTGGCAGACAGCAGCAGGGAGATTAGGCTGCTGTCACTTTAAAAGCCCTCTTTAATTAGCCCTCTTTAAAAGCCTTGTGTTGACATCATTTCCACTGAAACAGGAAGACAGGCCGGGACACATCGAACAGCTCCTCCCCTTTTTTTAAATAGCCAATAGCGTTTAATATATATCTCAGTTAGAGCTGTTGAGCTCGATAAAGCCGCAGTTTCCTTCTAATCTCTTTCAAATACTGCATTCTGTGTAGAATTCAATTGGGTCCGATACGTTTTGTGGTCTGCAACGACTCGATCACATGATCCGCTCTGTGATATCGTGTCTCTGTGCCGGAGCTACGATGACTTGTGTGACACTAACGTAAAACCAGACTTTATTCGCATATTTACAGTCTGAATCATTCCAGTATGTGCCATCTATGTGACTGATTTCAGCCGCAGCTTCAGCGTCTGTTTATTGTGTAGACTTCAATTTTGATTTCTATTGGACTTTAAGAGTTAATGCATGGATCCAATACAATGATACACATCAGTTTTCTTTCTCAGTTGTTAACGTTCACGAAAGACATAAGCGACTGCACATTTGCTGTGTAAGCGTTCATCTAGATATTCAACTATCCTGAAAATAGATTTAGATATAATAAGTATAATTTTTCTTTAGATTTTTGATAAAGCAATGAAATATTTCTTTGTGAGTTTAGTGGGTTTCCATTTGAACAAATATAGGTTCACATTATCTGTGTAAAACACTCCATCTGTCTGATCTTGACTTGCTGTGCCTGATCCCATTAAAACCTTAGTCGACACACAAACTCTCGCAGAAGCTCATTATAGATGTGTGTGTGTGTGTGTGTGTGTGTGTTTATAGGATGTTTGGTTTTAACAGTTACAGCATGTGAATTTCCCACATCAAAAACTCCATTATAAATGCTGGAGCTGTGCAGAGATTTTATAAACTTCCTTCTGTGTGTAAATGTGTCGTTCTTAAAGTCGACATGAAACGCATGTTGTGATAGTCTTTTCTTCAGTATTGAGACGTACTGTGTATCTGAGTGAGACGCTTCTCGAAGGGCGGGGCTTGATTTTGTCCACTGGGAATTGATTGGATGGTTTGCTATTGGTGGATCTCATGTGAGTGACAGGTTGCCCCGCCCTCGTCACCAGAGAAGTTATTTTGATTAAAGATTACGAGGCACGTGAATTTAAATAAACAATTTATAATAGACACTCCAATATATTCCATAACAAAACAGAATTGTCCATTTTGATTTCATGGGGACTTTAAAGCTGCCGTCGGCAACTTTTTTTTGATCATATTCAGCGAATTCGACACTATATTCCGACAGAACAACATAAATAAAGTGGTTTTAGAAAAAAACCCGAGCTTCTAACTCCACCTGGAGCGTGTTATTTGTTTTGCAAAAATCCACCGCTCCCGGTTCATTGTGTCCAATCAGCGCAGGGGGGTGTGAGATAGGACTGTCAATCACAAGTCGTGCACGCACACGTCAATCACATGCTTGTGCCTGAAGTTCGCGCTGTAGAGAAGAGTGATGGCGCACTGACGAGCACGAACTCGGTGGGAGGGTATTCGTTGATAGTGGGGGAGGGGCATGAGAGTTGTAAACATTCAAAATTTTGCCTAAGTCCACTCAATCAGCCAGAGTTGCCGACGGCAGCTTTAAGAACAAACGAGACCTTTATCGCACTTCCTCCTGTAATATATATTAATATCATGTACTGAATCTTTAAAAATGGCCTGTGCTGTCTGAGAAAGATTATAATCCTGATTCTGAATGATTTTCAGGTATTGATGTGGACCAGGCCAGGAGAGAGGAGGAGCGAGTGATGCTCCAGGATGCCATGGCCGTGTTGGCAGGAAGTGGCTCTCTGGTCCCTCATCTGAACACTCAGGCCACCGCACTGCATGTCGCCGCTGCTAAAGGATACATCGAGGTGTTGAAGTGAGTGCTCGTGTCACTGAGACGCTTCAAAAGTGGAACCCATATTGTTGAAGATTAAAAAAATAAATATCTTGGGATTTCCCTCACACTCACCAAAGTTGAACTTTCTACTGTATGTGGAACTTTATTCAGATTGTTGGGAATGTGCAAAAGAATGAAAAATTGTTTCCTCAAAACTTTTAATGTGTCTAAATACACTGCTGTTCAAAAGTTTGTCATCTGTAAGATTTAAAAAAAATGTTTTGAAAAGAAGTCATTTATGTTTGCGAAAGCTGCATTTATTTGATCAAAAATAGAGTAAAAACAGTAATATTGCAAAATATTATTACAAATTATTTATTTTTTTCAATATTT
Source organism: Semotilus atromaculatus (assembly GCA_031834385.1). Lineage (NCBI taxonomy): Eukaryota > Metazoa > Chordata > Actinopteri > Cypriniformes > Leuciscidae > Semotilus > Semotilus atromaculatus. The sequence continues at coordinate 3,895,940 of JAULUF010000081.1, forward strand.
AAACATGTAATTTATTCCTGTGATCAAAGCTGTATTTTCGGCATCATTCCTCCAGTCTCCAGTGTCACATGATCCTTCAGAAATCATCCTAATATGATTGATTTACTGCTTAAATGTTGAGTGTCATATTTTTAATGGAAGCTGTGATCCATTTTTTTTCAGGATTCTTTGATGAACAGAAAATTCAAAAGAACAGCGTTTATTTGTAACATTATGAATATCTTTACTGTCTTAATTTTGATCATACAACTAGCAAATCAGAACGACGATCTTCCTGTGAATCAATTTGTGAGCAAATTATGAGATTTTCGAGAAATCGATTTTGTGTCCCTGAAGTTAGTGAAACGCCAAAATCAATTACCGATGATGAATTTTGAAATATCAATTCAGAATCGTTTGAGAAAGCATCATCAAGTATCTGATGTCCGTTGTGTTTCTCTGCGTCAGGGTGCTGTTGAAGTGTGCGATAGATGTGGACAGTCGGGACAGTGATGGTTGGACGGCTTTCCACGCGGCGGCTCACTGGGGTCAGGAAGAGGCTTGCAGTCTATTGGCTGAACACATGTGTGACATGAGCGCCGTCAATAATGTGGTACAGGCTCTTTCATCATCCTAAACGGCTTTATTTAGCTAAAATGACCGGCTGAGTGTACATTATACTGCTAAGTAAACACATTGATAAAATATCATGATTCTAGAGAGCCATTAAATGTATATAATTTCAAAGCATTGTGCATTTGTGCATCATAGGGCCAAACTGCACTCGACGTAGCCGATGAGAACATCGTGGATAACTTGGAGGAACTGCAGAAGAAGCAAAACGCTGTAAGTTTGCATGTTTATATGTATCAATATCTTATCAGCTGTCTGGTTTATGTTCAAAGACCGCTTTCATTACAAGCAAATGAGCAGATATCTTAATCGCATGAACAACCAAAAACAACTGTGTGCGTGTGTGTGTGTGTGTGCGTTGTACAGAGCCAAAGTCATCAAACACACCTCCATTATCACTTCACACAACTATATTCAGTATGAGGATTTTTCAAGGAAGGAGATATTTCGTAGCATAAATGTTGGACTTTGTTTGTGATTATCTGTATTTATGGCCCTATTAATGCTGAAGCGTTGCTAATTCGACAGGTAAAAAAAAAACTTGAGCATGTTCTTGAGATTTACCCTTATTCATGCTAAAAAAACATGATTAGGGACAGCGTGAGTTCTAGAGTATGAATTGCATCGTGACTGCATTAGTAAGAGCTGTTGTTGATGTTTTTCACTCCTGAAGATGCGTTCAGAGCTGCAGAAGATCAAGCCACCCGTCATTGAGACCAGCCCACCTGTTTCCATGGCACCAGCTCGCCCTCGCAGGTAAACATCACACGCTGTCCAATCACGCGTCTGCATGGGAACACGTCACTTCCTGTGTGCTGAAACCCAGGATCATTCGCCGCCGTTTCTATCAAAGTTATTTTTTTGAGTGATGAGGCGAGTGAATCATTGAATCAGAGATTTGAGTCAACAGCTGATTCATCCATTTATCCATCATCACAAATATATTGTGGATGTTCAAGTTATATTTAATTTTTTTAATTATTTATTTGAATTTTAAAGTGAAAAAAAAATATTGTGAAAAAAAAAAATATATAGTTTTTATTCATTTTTATTTAGGTTTTAGCTCTCTCACTGATTGGCTTATTTGCTGTGGCTATTTAAAAAAATGTTCTATTGATTTAATTTGAATTTTGAATTTAAAAAATATATTTGGAAAATTATATAATAAAATGATCAGTATTATTTTAGTAATATTGAGATATTATTATCGTTTCTAGTAGTTTTTATTTTTATATTTCCCATTTTTCTTTCCTTTTTTTTTAAAATATGTCCATATAGTTTTAACGAATTATTTCAGTTTTAGCTCTGTCTGATTTGCATGTCCCCCACAGGACGTCCATCTCTCGTATGAGCAGCAGAGAGAAGATCACCCTGCATGAGCGAGAGAAGCATGCCCCGCCCACTCTTCAGACTCCGCCCACAGAAGAGGATGAAGACGAGTCCACACGCACAGCTAGCCAATCCAAACCCTCCAGCAGCTCCAGTTCAGAAGACGAGAGCGAATCAGAGAGCGACGCAGAGTCAGGTGACCAGACCTGCCCATTTTTATTCTCTAAATCAAAAATGTATCAGTAAATGACATTAGCTAACTGAGGATGTTTGTGCGTGTCTTTTCAGAAAAAGCAAAAACTCGAGAACTGATCAACAACTTGAACAACAAACGCAATGCAGCGGCTGTAGCGAGCTCTGTGACCAGCACTGCTCTCAACCAGGTTAAAAAGGTGACCAAATCAGAACTGCGTCAAAGCATTGGGATGCTCATTTCGGTTAATTTTCCCGACCGACAACCGCCACTCGTTAATCGATTATTAACCGTTAACTGATAAGATTGAATTGGCATTAAATAAAAATAAAATTGACGCGTATCTGTGACCCATTAAAAATATATTCAAAAAAATGGGTTCAAAGTGTTTATTTTAACGTGCAAACAGCAAACAGCAACATACAGAACAGATCAACAGAACCTGGATTCAGATCAAATTTTCACGCACCTGCTGCATTTCTGACAGTGACAACAGAGAAAAACAGAATAAAATAATATAAATAAAAAACATAAAATAAGCCTACAATAAATATATATATTTTTAGCTTAAATAATTAACAAATTACGATGACAAAAAGAAAACACTGAATCAGTTTGAAGCGTTGAAAAACCGGCATTTTTTTCTTCTCCATCAGACTACGTTTTTCCGTCAAATAAAAATAGCAGGCCTACCTCAATCCGCAGCTTGTCTAGTTTTGATTTTAAAAAGTAGCATTACAGTCTAAATGCTGTTGGGTAAGTCTGGAGCGCAGAGAGAAAACACCGTCTCCGATGGCACAGCTGATGTTTGTGAATACAGATAACGTCTCGCTGGAGTGGCCAACTTCGGGAAGCGCCTTTCATTTGCTTGTGGGTGTTTGCTTCGCAAGTGATATTGCATTGTACTTGCACTACTGCTTTATTTTAATACCGCGTAGCATATTTTGCAAGTAACTTCGTCGCCCTTTCTGTCGAAATGGTCCCACATAGTAGCTACTTCTTTTCGCTCGCTTCATTTTGCTTGCTCAGGGAGAATATGACTGTTGGCGCGTGTAGTTGCGCATATCGATGCGCCCAGTGAGTTAACAAATATTGGTTATATATAGTATGTTTGTTTTTTTTTTAACCATGAAGCAAAAAAAATATACAATTTTTTTTTAAACCGTTTAACTGATAGTATTAATCGGTCAAAATTTTTACTTTCGGTTAACGGTTAAACGGTCAATATGAGCATCCCTACAACTCATGTTGATTTTCATATATATATACACTACCGGTCAAAAGTTTTAGATCAGTAAGATTTTTTATGTTTTTAAATGAAGTCTCTTCTGCTCACCAAGGCTGCAATTATTTGATAAAAAATACAAAAAAAACAGTAATATTAATATAAAAGTAATATAAGAATTTATAGTAATATAAAAACAGCGGTTTTCTATGTGAATATATAGTGAAGTGTAATTTATTCCTGTGATCAAAGCTGAATTTATCATCATCATTACTCCAGTCTTCAGTGTCACATGATCCTTCAGAAATCATTCTAATATGCTGAATATCAAATAATTTCAGCCTTGGTGAGCAGAAGAGACTTCATTTAAAAACATAAAAAATCTTACTGATCTAAAACTTTTGACCGTTTGTTTTAGCTCTCATTGATTGGCTGATTTGCTGTGGTTATATTTGAAATTTGTAATGATTTATTTGAATTTTAAAGTGAAAAAAAATATTGTGAAAAAAAAAATATATATATATATATTTTGTAAAAAAAAAAAGAATTGTTCTTGTATAATCTTAATAGATATATTAAGAAGAACCATTCTTTTTATTTTAGTAATTTTAAGACATCAAGTTATACTAAATAAAAGTATAATTTTTACTTTACTAAAAAGTAAAGTTTTTGCTTTACTTCTTTACTTTTACTTTAATTTTTAAATAAAATAAGTTTTTTTTTTTTATAGTTCATTTCAGTTAACATTTGTTTTATTTCAAATTATGAACATATATTTTGAATTCATTAATACATAGTAATAACAACCATGTAATAACAATATAATATTTGAATATAATAAGGAGTGCTCTGCTTTTAGGCTGAACCCGTCCGAGCGCCGGTGACCGAGGCTCCAGGTTCCTGGAGGACGTCTCTGCGTAAGGCGGGCAGTTCTGTGACGCTGGGCTCGGCCGGGGCCTCTGATCCAACCACTGAGGCCCTCAAGGACCCCGAGACGAAACTGGGAATGACACGCTCTGCATCCAGTCCCAGACTGAGCTCTGAAATGGAAAATAAGGTAACACTCACACATATGCTATATGGATGCTGTATGCACAAAATCTTGACATTAAACCACAGTAATGTCCCTGTAATTTGTTCAAAATCGAATTTCTTTTGCTGGAAATTCGATACAAAAATGTGATGTGCTGGAGGAGTGCTGGACTCTTGCATTGTCAATATATCTTGACCAAAAATTGATGCATCTTTTGATAAACAAATAAATGTTGTGATGTTATTTCCATCAAGAGGAGCATACATTTTTGGTGAAGATCTTGTATTGATAATGCACGAGTCCAGTGCTCTGTGAAGTCTCCAGCACATCCCAAAGACTGTCAGTGAATTAAAGATCTGGATTTAGATACATTCTTTCACAATCTGAGCCTGATGAATCTTGACATTGTCATCCTGGAATATGATCATGATGTGTCTTCATACATGGTTGTTTAAGAGATGAAAAGCCACACACTCCATCAGTTAGTGTTAGAAGAACTGTTGCCAAACATGTAATATGCTAGAAACATAATAATCACTGCAATAATGATCCAATCTCAGACTCTTAAGCATTTTCCTGTTTAAATCCAGCCACTTTGTTTTGTCCGGGCAGTGTATAAATTAACATTTGAATGTATTTAGTAAATATTTAATATGTTTTGTCACCTCAAAATGATGTTGTTTTCAATGTTCAGGAGCCCAGGTTGGCCCGTGTGCAGCCCACCCCGTCCAGGCGCTTATTCAGCATCAGTGACACCAGCACCACCCCCGACACCTCCAGCAGGTGAGCCACACACCTAACACACACACAATCTCCTGTTTTTACGCTTTTCCAAGCTCATCCTGTGTGTGTGTGTAGCTTGTTGAGCCGGAGCTCTTCGTACACACGCCGCTTGAACAGCCAGTCCACTGGAGAAGTGTCGGGTCCAAACCCCTCGTTACCTCGCAGCTCATCTTACGGAAGGAAACTTGACGACCCTTCAGTGACCTCTGTAACCACGGGAACCTCTGGACTCAGTCGCCTCAATAGTCTTCTGGCTCAGAGGTTGGTGTGTCTCTGATCGTGCGTGATGTGATCGTGTCTTCTGCACCGGTCTGATCTGGCGTCTCTCATAGGTCGGCTCAGGAAGAGGCTGAAAAGAAGGAGCCCGTCTCTAATTCTGTGGCCACGACAACCACATCAGGCGAGCCAGAGACCAAACAGAGACGCAAGTGAGTGTGTGAGGATTTATACACCACAGAGTGATGATAAACCTTTTGTCCTGCTGGAAAAACACGTTTTTACTAGCAATGACCCATTTTATTTCTTAAAACACTGAACGATACACTGCCTGGCACAACAAAAGGATTTAAATAGTTAAATGCTTAAGAGTCTGAGATTGGATCATTATTGCAGTGATTATTATGTTTCTAGCATATTACATTTTTGACAACAGTTCTTCTAACACTAACTGATGGAGTGTGTAGCTTTTCATCTCTTAAACAACCATGTATGAAGACACATCATGATCATATTCCAGGATGACAATGTCAAGATTCATCAGGCTCAGGTTGTGAAAGAATGGTTGTGAGGAGCATGAAGAATCATTTTCACTCATGAATCGTGATCTTAAATTCACTGACAGTCTTTGGGATGTGCCGGAGACTTCACAGAGCGCTGGACTCAATACAAGATCTTCACCAAAAAATGATGCTCCTCTTGTTGGAAATAACATCACAACATTTATTTTAATCAAGAGGTGCATACATTTTTGGTCAAGATCTTGTATTGACAATTCAAGAGTCCAGCACTTCTTACATCGCAAAGACTTTTGGGGAAGTTTATCATTCACGCTTGTCACCCTCTCAAGTTGTATTAACCACTGGGAAGCGCAGGGATAATTCTGATACCCGAGTTCCTGAGTGGGGCGGGCCATAAACATCCAACATGGCGGACGGGAGAACGATTGCTGCTGTGACTGCTATTCTTTACTAGTTTTTCCCACAGCTGCAACATCTCCTTGCCTTGTCATTAAAGTAGTGCATATTTACATAGATGAACAATCATTCGAAGCGTATTGTATGTTTTTTTTTTATACACACCGAAAATAGCCTGTATTTGATTGATATTTCAGAATTGTCTATTTGGACAGTTTATATGGTTGTCAATAAATGGGATGCGAAATATCAATTTGGCTTTAATGAGATTTTCCAAATAAATAGGCAAGAATAAACCTGGTGTTGTCCATGATTCCTGTTCTTTCCGAGAACAAAGCACTTGAATGCAACAAGCTTGTAATCACAACTGGGATTACTGAGAAATTTTCGACAGCACGTGAAGTTAGCATTAGACCAGTTTGAGCCAGCTACAAGATAGTTGAAGCTACATTTTCATTGTTTTCATTGGCTGACGCTTGAGTTTTTATGTGTGTGCAGGTCCTATCTGACTCCAGTGCGTGACGAGGAAGCGGAAGCTCAAAGAAAAGCCCGATCCAGACATGCCCGTCAGTCCAGACGCTCCACACAGGTCAGTGTGGCCTTATGACCTCCAGTCCACTGTTGCTTTTGTTCACTAAAATTTAAAAATGGTTTTCGTTAAAGGTGCAGTGTGTAATTATTAGCGCCATCTAGTGGTGAGGTTGCAGACTGCACCCAGCAGAAGTTACAGTGGCAGACAGGAAATGATGTCGTCGTCTGAGACGGCAGAGAGTGGCCAGTTAAGCAATGAGCTTTCTTTACAAAGAAAAATTAATAAATACTTAATTATATAGAAAAGCGATATGTTATTGCGAATATTATTGTTACTCGGGTCAGTGTTTTATTGGCTGACTTTAGCTATAGCTTCTTTGCACGAAGAACAACATAGTGACGAAACGTGTTTGTCCGTTTAGGGCTCCTGTAGAAACCTGTCAATGTAAGGGGACCCGCGGTGTATGTAGATAGAAATGGCTCATTCTAAGGTAATAAAATATAACGGGTTATTATGTAAGGTCTTTATACACCACTGAAAACATAGTTATGTATATGATATTGCATTTCTGTCAACAGATCCTCCTAAATATTACACAATGCACCTTTAATTAAAATAACCTGAAATAAAATATACATATTAGATGAAAAATGTTGAAGAAAATTAGAAATGTTACCTTGGATTGATCTATTTGACATGTAAAGCAACGTAATATTTAGCAACAGATATATCTGAAATCATGATGATAGATCTACCTATCGATGCTTCCTCAGAAGTGCTCATAGTTGCAGCCTGGGAAATTTCATGTGGAATATGTATTAAACAGTCAGTGGGCGGTGTGTGTGTCTATGGCTATATGACCTTTAACCCTGAACTTTGACCTTGACACAGGGAAAACATTTGTGTAGAGTAATTGCATTACACACAGCTGGAGTCCAGACATCTCTGTGTGACCGTTGTGTTTGCTCTTCAGGGAGTTACTCTCACAGACCTGCAGGAAGCGGAGAAGACAATGAAGACGGAAAACAAGGGAAAGGAGAAGAAAGAAGAGGAGGAGAAAGAAGGGAAGCAAAAGAAGGCAGAGGAAGGGGTGAGAAAGGTTGAGTTTAATCCAAATATCTGTTTGTTCTGCACTCGGAGAACTCACTGATAAACCAGGCAGAAATATTAAAGGTTGAAGGTCAAATGTCACATTTTTGGATGTTATATTACTTTCTTAAACTGGACAATTGATAATTGTTAATTGATGTGTGTACAGTAGCAGAGGATGTTTGAGAAACCTGTTTGGAAACCATAATTAGCAGTGGTTGATAAGTAATATATGTGTGTGTGAGTAAAGTAGTATAAGTAGTATATATTTATGTTAATATGTAGTATTTATTAATATATTAATAATAACTTATAATTTATATTTATTTTTTATTTTTTTGCTGCACAAATTGTTTAGCAGTTATTAAGAATATTTGAATTTGGTGATCTTACCTAAATGTATGTTTTAATCAAAGCAGATTTTGTAAGTGTGTGTGTGTGTGTGTGTGGCCTGTAAACCCTACATAATAAGGTCAAAATGTCCCCATAAATATGGCAATATCCAAAATTCTTGTCCTTGTCGGGACATTTTTTGGTCCCCATGAGGAAAACGGCTTATAAATCACATTGAGTGAGGTTTTTTTGAAAATGTAAAAATCTAGCATGTTTTGTGTGATGGGTAGAGTTAGTGTAAGGGGAGAGAATATACAGATTGTACAGTATAAACATCATTAGGTCTATGGAAAGTCCCAGTGAAACATGAAAACACAACATGTGTGTGTGTGTGTGTGTGCAGGAGGTGAGCTGGCGCTCTCGTATCGCTAACCTACAGAAGTCGGATTTGCTGGGACTCACACACCCCCCTGGTGCTCCACGTCCTGACAGACAAGGTGACCTTTCACCTTTAACCCCGCATCACTGGATTACACAACACTGATGTGTTTAGGTATCTCTCTCTGTAACACTTGTGTGTGTGTGTGTCAGATGCAGACAGCGCAGCCGCAGACAGTGAGGAGCGAGCGAGGGAGCGCAGGAGAGCCAGAGCGAGGAGGAGAGGAAAAACTGGAGAGGTGATGAAGATGAGGACATGTGATCAAAACTGGAGATCAAGAAATAGATTCTGGATTTAAATGTTTACTTCTGTATTTTCAGGGCGATGACTGTGATCCCAGTGGAGAGGAGGAGAGTAGTGGTGGGCGGGACCCACAGGTCTGACCAATCAGCATGCACTTTTAATTGATTGACAGTGATGAAAAAAAAAATATATATATATACTATTTAATGCATATTTTTTAATATATAGTATGTATAAAATATATTTTAATATAATTAATGAATGTTTTTAATTGATTAAAAATAATAGCACATCATGAGGGAAAATATATTTTAAGATATTCATGATATTACAATTTTATATTATGATTTTAAATATGTATATTACTGATTTAGAATAAATAAATGCATTTAATTATATGTATATACTTTAGACTGATTAGTATTATTCATATTTTCGAAATCTAAAATTATATAATACTATTTTAATACATTTAAATTAAAATGTTAATGTGTTCATGTATTTTAATGAATTATTTAAGTGTCATATTTTTTTAATTGTATGGATTTTATGTTTTTTTTGCTGACATGTTTTGCATCTCCCTCATGCAGACAGACAGACACGTGAGCAGCAGGTACGAGTCTGACCTTTGACCTTTGACTTTGTTTGATGATGTCAGCATGTGTCCTCATTCTGTCTGTCTGTCTTTTCTTCCTCTCAGGTTTGATTCGGTCTTGAATGACTGTATCCTCACGAAAGGATCGGAGTCCCGGGACTTTAAGAAGGTCTGGAGGGATTTAAACTGGTTGTGTTAGCAGGAGGTGTGTGTGTGTGTGTGTGTGTGTGTGTGTGTGTGTTAAATGTCTGTATCGGTGTGTTTCAGTTGTTTGAGGAGATGTCCAGAGAGAACCGCCGTCTGCAGTCACAGTTATCAGACACACAGAGAACCATTTCACTGACCCGCGTGGAGCTGGAAAAGGCCACACAGGTACACACACACACACACACACACACACACAGACACACACACACATTGATCAGCTGGACTATAATCATGATAGCAGTGGCAGAAATTCACTTTTTGTAAAATAACTTTTTTTTAATAACTATTATTATAATTTATTTATTAAAGTATAAAAAACATAACCTGATATCCATTAGTTTTTTTTTTTAGTTTTATAAATCACTTACTCAAAAAATAGAAGAATTCATGAAAGGGAATTTTTAAAAGGTACCTAACAGAATCAAACATTAAAGTAAATTTGGAAAAGTACAAAGGTAATCAAATGTAAAATAAAACTGATAAAAATAATACAACTATAAATTATGTTCAAGTTTTCAATTATGTCTTAAGTACCATTTAATGTCATTTCATTAAAAAAAAAAAATAAAAAAAATAAAAAATAAAAATATATATATATAGTACTGTGCAAAAGTTTTAGATCGGTAAGATTTTTTATGTTTTTAAAAGAAGTCTCTTCTGCTCACCAAGGCTGCAATTATTTGATAAAAAAAACAGTAATATTGTCAAATATTATTACAATTTAAAACAGCGGTTTTCTATGTGAATATACAGTAAAGTGTAATTTATTCCTGTGATCAAAGCTGAATTTTCATCATCATTACTCCAGTCTTCAGTGTCACATGATCATTCAGAAATCATTCTAATATGATGATTTGATGCTCAAAAAACATTCATTATTATTTTCAATGTTGAAAATAGTTGTGTACAATTTTTTTTCCAAAATTCTTTGATGAATAGAAAGTTCAAAAGAACAGCGTTTATTTAAAATAGAATATTTTCTAACATTATAAATGTCTTTACTGTAACTTTTGATCAGTTTAACTCATCCTTGATGAATAAAAGTATTGATTTATTATATTTCTTTCCCCCAAAAATAAAATTTTTAATTCTTACTGACCCCAAACTTTTGAAGGGTAGAGTTTAATGTTACAAAAGCTTTAGATTTCAGATAAATGCTGTTCTTTTTTAGTTTCTATTCATCATAGCATCATGAAATAAAAATGTAAAAAACAGTTTTCAACACTGATAATAATCATAAATGTTTCTTGAGCATCAAATCATCATATTAGAATGATTTTTGAAGGATCATGTGACACTGAAGACTGGAGTAATGATGATGAAAATTCAGCTTTGATCACAGGAATAAATTACACTTTACTGTATATTCACATAGAAAACCGCTGTTTTAAATTGTAATAATATTTCACAATATTACTGTTTTTTTTTTTTTTTTTTTTAAATCAAATAATTGCAGCCTTGGTGAGCAGAAGAGACTTCATTTAAAAACATTAATTAACGCGATAACTGATTTTAATCGCTTAGTTTTGCACCGCGGAACGTTTCTCACTGGATGAATAACATTCTCATTTTCCACTAGATATTTTCCTATATCTCATCAGCAATTGTGATTTCGGCACGCTCTGCAGCAGCTGACCACTAAGGAGCGAATGTACAGTGAAGTGACATCACTGCCAGATTCAAACTGTGGCTGGCTGAGCCAAAGACGGACACGCTCAGCGCTTGTCATAGGCGATCACAACTGTTCAGTGTTTTTAACCACATAATGTTTATTTTAGGTTTTAGACATTTAAATATAATTTATAGCAAAACAACACATTTATAGTTTGTAAAATACACAATGGTGTCTATGGAAGCAGCAATAACAACCCAGGAAAATATATTTGCCGACTGTTTTTATTCATATCAGACACACAGTGTAAATAACTATAAAGTCAACTCTATTCTACTCCCAGTTCACCGGCCACTTACTTTCATGTATTTCGGGAGAAACTGATGAATTCACGCGCTGTAATAAATCCAACAGACCGGTATCTCTGAACTGCGGCCCAAACACGGCGCCCATCTCACGTTACAGATCAAGATCATTTATAAAGATTTTTTAAACAACAAAACAAACTCACTTACACATATTTGAGAATCGGAACAGAAAAAAGTTGATGACATGGTACGCAAGTTTTTTAATATTTAGAAATAAAAGCGCTAGCTACATCTGTCATGCAGCGCTATTTTGGCTGTGGTGAATCACGTGCCAAGCCTGACGCGTCACCCTGGAAACCTTTTTTAACTAAAAAAAACAGTTTACAGAAGGTCTTCCTACCTACCTATAGGCTACCTGAATTTCTAAAATGTAGGCCTACTATATTTCTAAATATGCTATTGCTACATTTAATGGCAAAAACTGCACTGGTCTGCTGGACTTGGTTGAACAAAAATAAACAATATTTTGTTGCTTATTATGTATTCAGTCATTATTCAATGGCAGTATACTAAAAATCCATGTGAAAAAAATTACTTCACACTGTTCTCAGGTCAAATATTTATGCGATTAAAATGCGATTAATTTCGATTAATTAATTACAAAGCCTCTAATTAATTAGATTAATTTTTTTAATCGAGTCCCGGCCCTAATATATATATAAATTGTTTTATTTTACATTTTTATTTTAGTTTAGTTTAGAGTCTGATTGTTGTTGTTTTTTATAATTCTATCATTCAAACTTTTGTTGGTTGTCACTTGCAAGTATACATGTCGTAAAGGAAGAATATACAGCTGAATTCCTGAAGACTACTGTAATGTTCATAGTAGACAACACACACATGTTCATGTTTGAACGGCTGTGCTCGAGGACTGTAGAAAGACTGATGTTGGTGTATTTTTCTTCTCCTATCAGTGTGACTATATGCCACTATATTTGACTCCTAACGGTGTTTGTGTGTTACAGAGGCAGGAGAGATTCACGGACTGCACGGCTCTGTTGGAAATGGAAAAGAAAGTGAGTTTACAGAACATCAACTTACTGAAGTAATGAAAACCATATGGAATTTTCCCTGTATGGAAGTTTTCAATCTTATGATGTCATTCCACATGCTTGTTTTCTCTCTGTCTCAGGAGAAAAAGATGTTAGAGAGGCGAGCCGCTGAGTTGGAAGAGGAGTTAAAGGTGAGAGCACATGATCACGGAAGGCTTGTTCTGATTGGCTCGTTCAGTCAGCTCTGATGCTGATTGGCTTAGAGGCGCCTGAAGCGTTTCTATTCACTGAAATGTTGTAAATCCATTTTTCAATACTGTATCGCTGAGAGCAATACAGCCAACTCAAGTAAAACCAGTTTAAAGAGGCGTTTGCCTTACACACTCACTTGGCACGATACAAAGTCACAAGTAATAAATCATATTTCTGCACTGTGAATGTGAGTAGCTGTGATGGTTGCCTGGTTTCTATTTCTAGTTTTTCTCACAGTTAAATCTGATTGGTCCTGCTTTATATAACTGCATAATGCATCAAATACTGTATGTTCTTGCTTTGAGTTGTCAGCGTAATATAATATCAAACGTTTGAAACTGACAGAGTGGCCAAACAAAATCATAATATAATATAATCACAAAAGGTGAGATTTAAAAATGTATATACTATAATATAAAAATAATAAAAGCTGAGTTTGAAACTGATAAAGTGGGCAAACAAAAGAAAATGTAAAACAAATAGATTTTAATATGGATTTTATTCATTGATATTATCGTTAAGCTTTATTTGTATTATTTTTTTATTAATATATACATGGCAATTGTCCTTGCTTAGGGGCCAATGAAACCAAATTAATACATTAACAGTATTATTATAACTGACATAATTGAGTCTCTGATCGGTGGCCAAACAAAAGTATATTAATATCCATTTTATTAATTATTGTTGTTATTAATATTCATCTTCTTAACTATTAATAATATATCATTAATAGTCTGTGGTCAGTGGCCAAACAAAAGTAATATACTAATATATAATGTAGTAGTATTACTACATTATAAATATACATTTAATATAGATGTAAATGATTATTAATGTGTGTGTATACACACAAACACATGTATAACATTTAAAATAAATGTATACTTTTTAATTGACATATAATTGTCTCATTATATTACAATGTTATAAATATAAATGTGTTTATTTTGTGTTCAAATATATTATTTCATTATTTATATACTTTAAAAAAAATCAATTGTGTTTATTGTTATTCATTATTATTGGTTATTTTAATGAATTATTAAATTAAAATACTATTAATACGATTAATTATTAAAAATATATAATTGACAGTCCCTGGTCATTGTCCAATCAAACTAAAATGTTAAACAAAAATGATATATTAATATTACAAAATATATATAATATAATAATATTTACGAGGTGTATGGACTACCTTTTGGAGTTTGACAGCCCTGGTCACAGTATACCTGCATTATTTGGAAAACGGCAGCTTGAACATTATTCAAAACATCTCCTTTTTTTTGGAAAAGTAAATCGTCACACCTGGAGTGTGAGTAAATGATCAGTGACATTTCAGTGTGTGAGCCGCTTCTTTAAATGAGAAAGTCGTCTGAAAGAGGTAAAGATCTTGTGTGCGTCTGCAGGTTTTAGGAGATCTGAGAGCGGACAACCAGAGGCTGAAGGACGAGAACGGCGCGCTCATCAGAGTCATCAGCAAACTCTCCAAATAGAGCGAGAGAAGGACGAGCAGAAGACCGAGAGAGAGAAAGAGAAACTCACCCCCCCCACACACACACACACACACCGACATCCTTCCCGAGAGTCAAAGAAGGGAAAAGAGGAGGAGAGGAACGACAGAGAGGAATGTCACTGTTTCATGACGGGATCTTTCACCTTCCTGCAGGACTGTGTGTGTGTGTGTGTGTGTGTGTGTGTGTGTGTGTGTAGTGTTTCAACTCCATCCATGTTCTCAGGAGGCCAACAAGCAAGGAGGAGATGCAGGAGCTTCAGATTTCTCTCTTTCTCTCTCACACACACACACACACACACTCGCACTCGTGCACCATGCACATTCCCATAAGCGTGAGCGCACACACTCCACACACATTCCACGAGTCTCAGGCAGCTGAAGTCTGCAGTATTTTTGCATCTTTGCACAAACACACACACATGATTGAGAGGTTCCACTAAAGGTGGTCTGAATATGTCACTCAAACCAGCTTGACAATCATTCGTTGACATTGGTGCAGATTTTCATGCTTGCCGTAAACACGCCAGGCTGTTGTTTCGCAGCTAGTTATGCTATGCATCTTTTTTAAAAGCGACACGTATGGCGAGCAATGCGGAAATGTCTATTTTCGTATTTTTTTTACCCTCGTTTGATCCATCCTTGCTCCTGTCGTCGAGGGCGATGGCTTTTGTTTATTGTGTAAATGTAAAAATATTACGCATTTGAACTCATAACGCTATAAACTGTAACTTGGTATCAGCTCTATTTTCTCCACGTGTTGTTTTTCTAATATATTAAATGACTGTTGGCACTTAATAAAATATCTGTGTTTGTAGCTTAGTGCCTGTTTATTGAAGTTTTAATTGAAGTTTGCATTTTGTGCTTCGAAACAACGGTTTCAAAATCTTCTTGAACAGCATTTTTGGGCATCATAATGTAGGTGTATGGAAACATTCGATTATAATGTTAGTTCAGAATTATTAGTCATGTTTGATTTCATCATAGGTGAATCACACTGATTGATTAATCAATTTGGTTAGCCAAGTTGAAATGTTTGATTTGGACACAAGCCAACGTTTCATATAAACATTCAGTTTAGAGTCTTTAGGCACTGGGTGTTTAATTCAAATGTTCAGTTTGGCATTTTGGGTTTTTTTTTGTTCATCATAAGTGCGTTACTAGATTTTTGCCTATAAAATGTTCAAACACATACCTATTTTAGGTAGCATGTATGGACCTCATACACACATTTGTACATTCAATATACCATTTTTGACCATGTGTGTGTGCACTTTTAATTAGAACTTTCAATTCAGCATTTTTTTGGTCATTAAATATGTTAAAGTAGTGCTGTCAAATCAATTAATCACATCTACCATAAAAGTTTATAAATATATAATGTGTGCGTATATATATATAGCTCATTGTTTTGGTTCAGGAGGAACTGTAAAAGGCGCTGCTGTTTGTTTGCGGTGTTCTGTGACTGACGTCTGTCTAACTCTGATAGCATGAAACACGCTGATGTCACGTGAGGTCTGTGAACAGGTGTGTGTGGAGGTATGAAGGTCCAGGCACGTAGGACATCGGACCGAATGCAATGATTGGACGAACATTTTTTGGTCCTACGCCTTCCACAGATGATATATACATGTAAATGCATCTAGACAACTTAACATAGTGATTGCTATCAGGATGTGAAGAGACTTTCAACCAGCGTAACACAAATATTTCTGGAACAAATCACCCACCCTGCCTTTAAGTTTTCAGTCTTTCTGTCCTTCTCATCATTCACCAGTTCTCCCTAATGCCTGTGTGCCTGTCTACCAGATGTCCCTCATCATCATCAGAGAGAGAAGAAGAACAGCTGGAATAATAGATCTAACATTCCCACAGAGAGAAGGACAGGAAGTTACAGTAACACTGGACAGTGTGAGAGCGAAAGGCAAAATTATTCATTCGGCCTCTACGTCTTCACCTTGTTTAGAAAGTCGGAGAATAGTAAGAGGATAACGGAGAAACATGACGGTGAGAAAACATTAAAATGAACTCCAGGGAGATTCAGACACGTGCTGCACGGATCAGACATTTGCCTCTCGTTACCTTTGGCAAAACACTGAATGACCCTTGAGAATGAATGCCATCCTCTCATCTGTTTGTCTCATCTACATATACACTGACAACAAGGACAGCTCCTAATAAGGTACGCAGAGCCAGTCTTGCTGTAAATATCCCTGTGGCCTGAGGGAGAGAGAGGGAGAGAAAGGGGAAGGGAGGGCGGGGAGGAAAAGTCTGGAGCGGATGGATTGCGGCCTTATAAGGGTAAAGCTGCTCTTTTCCCAGGGTCTGGAACCCAAACTCCGGCAAGCTGCCAAAGGGAAACGGAACAGGTTTTGGCGCCATCTAGAGCCTGAATAGTGTCATGACGTCACGACCAAGATTTGCAAGAGTTCCATTCGTCATGTCAACATTTCCTTGAAGTAACTTTAACGTTTTGTTCTGCAACATAAATTGACCCTTTTCAAAAAAAAATTCTCAGAAGCGGAAGTCGTCATAGTTGGGTAAACTTCTATAATGGTAAATTAAAGACTACATTAAAATATGTTTCGTTTTCACAACTTGCCATGGAGGAGAAACATAGAGAGAAATTGATAACGGCAGTCAGAAAAGAGAAAGATTTACATTTTACCTTTTTTTTTTTTTTTATGTAATGGTAAAATAATACAAAGTATAATGTTATAAATGTACACACTTTAATATATTATTAAAAAAAAAACTTTACGATGCTGATGACTGTTAAAACCTTACAGTCTATGGTTAAAACACGTCATCACGGTCTGTTTCTAAAAGGTCCGTTGCAAGAGTTCCATTCCATCCCTTGAGTCAACATTTACTTGAAGCACTTTCATGTTTTGTTTTTACAATATAAATAATGGTCATACCTTATGAATTTTGAAACCGTTGGGATCTTTAAGTCAGTGTTTTTTCAAATGAAAAGGGAGTGATGGGGGTCCATGGGAAAGTAGAGGGAAACTAAATAAATAAATAAAAATGAGATTAAAATAAAAAATATTATAAGTTATTAATATATTAAATTAGATTAAAATAAAATTTGATTAAATTAAATGAATACCTAATACATTTAACAGTGATTTACTAAAGTAGGTAGAAAAAGATAATAATGTAACTTAATAGAAACTATTAGATTTATAATATAAATTTTCTGTGTATAAATTGAGTGTTTATAAAATATGCCTTTTAAATTTTATCATATTTGGGGGTCTGTGAAATTTGAAAGATTGAAAATCAGGATGTTGCTTTAACCACTGACCTTTTATTGTACTTGAAAACTGCATTTCACTCCAGAAGCAACTGCAGGCTTCAACAAATTAAACAGTAGTCATCCAGAACTAAACTACGACTGGTTTTAGTACAAGATAGCGTGACCAACACTTTAAGCAAGCATAGACTTTAAGAGAACCTTAGCAAAAATAATGAAAAACAACTTATCATAAAACTGATATGACCCATTTAAAAGCAAATCGCCTTAGTAAGGCGGTCTTTATATTATATCGCAGGATTTGTTCACTAGAAAGCCATTTCTAATGTTTACCCTTTTGTATTTTAAAAAGGAAATTATTATTTAGAGCCACGTACCTGACCAATCAGAGACGCTGATCGAGCGCAATGCCCCGCCCCTTCCAGTGACGTGACTCTTGCTCCGCCTTTTTATTTTTGAACGTCCGCTTCGATGAATGAGATTAGAGACCCACAACTAATGTTTGATACATCAGTAAGTACTAAAGTTTTATCATTAAACTTGTTTCTGTTAAATGAGTAACATAATTATTTTGATGGTTAGTCAAAGTGAGTCATTTGAAATGATAGAGTGAGATCTCGGCTGTCTGTTTGCATTGGTACAACTTTTATTTTGCTCACGGTGATCAAAGTGTTGTTGTCACGGCTTTAAAAGGCACCTACAGTAAAAGTATAGGGGAAAAAAAGTCACATAATTATGTAAAAAAAGAAGAAAAAGACCCCGATAAATTCTGAAAGAATATGAATGCCTTTTGCATAGATTCTGCATCATTGTAATAATTATGACTATATGTTGAGTGGAAAATTACCATAATAATGAGAATATTTTAAGAGATTTGCTGGACTTGATATAGTCATAAGGTTCTATTTGAGATATAATTTTCAGTTTTACTGTTATTTAATGTTTTTGTCAGATGATGTCAAATGGCTTCCTGCATCTAAGTTACACATCTTTTCCATATGTTTTTCTTTTTGACAGACGGCAGAATTGCCCCAAAATGACCTCTGACCCTGTGGACCCGTACATCTTCACCTCTGACTCTCTGCCCTCTGACCGTCGCTTCATGCCACCGCTGGTCAACGGGCTGCTGGGATGGAGAGTGTTTGATTCAATTATGCATATGAATGGGGTTTATAATGGTGAAGGCGGGACTTGTCACCGCGGCAACATTCCATGTCCACTAGCAGTTCAAGTGAAGACGGCAGAAGTGGGACGACACATGTACAAGTTAGACATGCACACAGGTTAGAACACACACACACACACACACACACACACACACGTAATACTGCATTTAAACATATACTACTCGCTCTCTCTCTCTCTCTGTATCAGGTATTTTCTCTCATACTGTGGTCACTCCTCGTTTCGAGGCCACTCAGGTTTTGTACGTTCACCGACAGCAATCAAATCTTCTGGTCACGGAAGTTCTCCTTAAACGCTTTGAAACCAGTGCTGAACCAATCACGATTCAGCTAGAGAGTTCTTTCAAACCCCTAAGTGATGACATTGATTTCCAGACTGCACCAGACTACAAGGGTGGGAGGTACATCCTCTTTATAATATTATTTTTTTGTATTTATTTGCATGCTTTATTGCAATTGGTGTGTTTGACTTCGGCTGGTGGCTGGATTTAACCGATCAGCAAGATTTGCAGTCTTGGAAGAGTTTAAGACGTATGCTCTCTGCTTCTCATAGTGACGTGATTCACCGCCATAGAGCGCAACAGTCGGTTCCGGAAGTAAAACCTCCTTTCATTTTCTCCATAGGGAAATAGATTTTTAATGATAACTTTAAACCTACTTTGAGTTCAGAGGTTTTTAATCAATGGTATATGCTTTGTTTGAAGCTGTCTATTTGCATTATTTCAACTTATTTTAAAAATAATGGTTTAACAGCAGGATCTGTGGTGGGAAACTACATTACCCATAATGCTGTACAAAAATTCCACCAATCAGAGTTGCAGGGAACAAATCATGCCAAAAGAGCTCTTTAGCTCCGCCCACTCCATTGATGCACTGCAAATGACGTAATCGAGTCGATCTCTCTACATTCTCAAAATACATATTTGGATATATAAAAATGCATATTTCACTATAAACTTTGTTTTCACAATAAACACAAAACTACTTTCTACATAGTACCCGTTTTTCGAGTACTATGTATTTGGACACACTACTCTGTTGATGCTCTGCTTCCCGTGGACTATATAGTTGGGAAGTATTCAATTACGGATGCAGTGACTGGCTGTGTCTGAAATCCCCTCCTACACCCTCATCCACTATTCCCTACATCACTCCACTAACTTAGTCCATTTAAAGGAGTGATTGAAAACGAGTGAGTGAATTCGGACACTGTGTGTGTCTGAAGGGCTGCCGCTTTTGCATAGTTTCTGCTGTTTAACAATCATTTGAGGTTTAGCAAACTGGCGGCTCCAGTAGAAATGAAAAGATTTATCTTGAACTCTATCATAGAAACTAGCAGTATAAACCGTAACTAAACAGTTTAATAATAATAAAATACGAATTTATACCTGTATGATATTACGCTGTACCCACATTGGACCAGCGGTTTGAAAAACGGATGGATGGATGATTCAGATGCGGCGCCATCTTCTGGTCAGACACAGGAATTCATTCAGCACGACCGTCACAGTGCATTATGGGTATTCTCTAGCCGTTGAGCGTACATTGGTTGTACACTCGTTATTGCAGTGCATTATGGGATTGAATAAGTGCACTCGATTACGTCCACTATGGTTTCGGACACCACTACACTACTATCCCCTCAAATAGTGCCATATTTAAGGGTATGGAGGCGATTTCAGACACAGCCATTGTGACAGAATAAACACGAAACACACGACGTCATTGTCATCGATGAATCCGGCCAATCGTGAAACAGCAGCTGTGTCGTTATCAGAGCTTGTGCAGCCGCTCTGGAGAAGCCGCGCAGAATGAGTCGACTCATCAGTCACCAATCTCAAGTCGGACAGAATTTCCTTCTGATTCACGTTTTAAAACTGACTCAAGTCAAGTCAAACACACATAAACGCTACATGTGTCAGCAGACTCTTTCTTCTCTTCAGGCATATTTTTGGACAGACCGTCTCTCCAGAGATTCCTGGAGGAATCCGTCCATTTGTGCACCTGATCTGGACGCCCATCGCGTCTACTCTTACGCTCCCGCCCGACCAGAGCCAGTCCAGCTGGGTTTTCCTGCTTGCCCTTGCTGGGAGCGACAGGAGCGCCAAATCATGTTTTGATACTGGTTTGGGTCTTGTTGATACTGGTGACTTACGCCCCTCCCACCTGAGGAGTTGGGCGGAGCTTTGGAAGGGGAGCAGCATTGAGGTGATGGGAGACGAGACCCTGAACCGGGCTCTGATTGGCTGCATGTTTTATCTTCTCAGTTCATTCCCATCTTCAATTGAGGAGTCACAAACGGAGAGACCGTTTGTGTTTGGAGGGCTCAGTCCGGGCGGGTTATCAAACGGGAGCAAAGATGAGGATTACCATGGGCATGTGTTCTGGGACCAGGTGAGTTTAAAGTCAGCATGAGACAGAAGTTGAGAGAGAAACGGCTTCTAGAACAAGATCAAATGTTGGGCGGGGGTTGATTTTGTTCCTAGGGACTTGATTGGATGGTTGTGGTTTGCTATTGGTGGATTCATCAGAGAAGAGGAGATATGAAGATGAATGGGAAGTTATTTTGATTTAAGATTACGAAGGAACCTGAATTAAAAAATAAAAAGATGTGCATGGATTAATCATTTATAATAAATACTGCAATATGTCATAAAAAATATGAATTGTCAATTTTGATTTCAGGATGACTTTAATAGAATTCACCAGGAACAGCATTGGGAATGTCATTTTACATTACATAAAATCCTCATAAAATTAGTAATTTTCAATTTTTTTTAAACAAGCTATAATTGTTTTTATGATAATTGATAATATGATACAAATGCTGTCAGTAGAACCTAACTTGATGATAAAAATGATTATCCGATTATAAAGAAAACAAAATATATTTGTGCATGAAAAAACATTTACTGTGTGAGAAAAACATTACAGGTTTATTGTAAAGACAGCATGTTGTTTACAATACTAAAACATAATTATTAATTATTAAACGAAAAAATTAAAATATTATATTATATTTAATTATTGTGAAATATTATTGCATTTAAAAAATATTTTTATATCTCATGATTTATAATTTATATATCTCATGATTTCTGACCATTCTCTAGAAATAAAGTGAATTGGTAGTCATATCAAATTATTATTATCAAATATCTTATGTTAACACATTTACCTTATTAAATTTATCATGGACCCCCAGCCAGAGCCAACTGGGTCCCGTTCAGTTTGAAAAACCCTTAGTGAAGATTTTGACCTTGTCTCCCCGGCTCCCCCTGCAGGACACGTGGATGTTCCCCAGTGTGGCTCTGTTTTATCCCAGTCTGGCCAGGGCTGTACTGGAGTACCGTGTGGGAACAGTAGGAGGTGCTCAAGCAAACGCCCAGCAGATGGGCTACAAGGTGCTGTTGGTAACCGGGTGTTGTTTCTGAATTATCTGTATCTTTATGTACTCTTATATACAGTTTTCCTCCCCATTTAATCAGGGGTTGAAGTTTGCGTGGGAGAGTGCGCTGTCGGGCCGGGACGTTTGTCCAGAGGAGATTTATGCACAGCAGGAGGTCCACATCAATGGAGACGTGGTTCTGGCTTTCCAGCAGTACTTGTATCTCACACAGGTAAAGAGGACACACTCATAAACACTCCTACACCTGTAGCAGAAATGCATCTTCCGCTTGCCATCCATCACAGGACCTGGACATGTTCAAAGAAGGGCGGGGGGGCAGTGAGGTGGTGTGGGGCGTGGCTGACTACTGGGTCTCACGGGTCACATGGGACCCTACTGACCAGCAGTACCATATCAAAGGTAAACGGTGACCAGGGTTATTATCTCTAACTAAAACTAAACTAATATAAATATAACTAAAAATAAGTGCAAGTAGAAGCACTGAAATTATTAAATGGAAATAAATAAACACTAAAACTGAAATAAAAATAAATTAAACCTTAACAGTAATATTTATAAAGAGCAAAACTTAATAAATTGGCAAAAGCACCATAACAAAATTACTCATTTAAAATGACTAAAATAAACCAAAATTTCAATGAAAACTGAAAATATCAAAATAAAAGCTAATTCAAAATATTAATAGTAGATTAGTACATAATAGTAAATAAATAATACTAAAACAATACTGGTCATAACATCATTGGCCATGTATGTACCGGATTCAGATACTTGAAATAATAACTGAATGTTTTGTATTTATATCATATTACACCATGTTACAGTTTTTCATGATGTATAATTTTTTTTAATGGTACATTAAAGCGTTTCATTTTCTTTTTTAAAATAAAATAATAAATATATAATGAATGTTATTCAATTATATTAGTATTTCTTTTATTTAGTATATATGATCAAATAAATATTACTTATTAATTAAACTTTTTTTATTATATTTTAATATATATATATTATACAGTATATTAGTATAATGCATCAAATAAATACTAATTAATTAATTAATAAATATGAACAAAGTGAAATTACACATTAGATCCAGTGTAAACTTGTTTTGATATGGTTATGAAAGCTTCTTTATGGGGTTTTGTTTTGTTTGTACATTAGGTGTGATTCCTCCTGATGAATACTACTTTACTGTTGACAACTCAGTGTTCACCAATGCTGTCGCCCAAAACAGGTGTGTGTGTGTGTGTGTGTGTGTGTACATAACTCATACTGAGCTTTATTGGTGTGAATAAATCCCTACTCTCAGTGCTAAACTCCAGTGCACTGATCCTGAACCTTTAATGCTACAGACATGAATGATGCCTGAAATCGAGCTGTTACTTTTCCAGCCAATCAAACTTACGATTTTCAGCCAGTGTACGACAAAACAACCAACAAATCCCACAGACTTACACTGAATTTTGAGGGTATTTTTCAGAATGAGCAGATATGAGCTATTTTTCTTTGGTCCTCTCTAATGTGTAGTCTTCAGTTTGCCGTGGAGTTGTGTGTCCTGTTAGCGCAGACGGCTCCTCCCGCGTGGCAGGACGTCGCTGATAACATCAAGATTCCCTTTGACCCGGAACTGAAGTATCACCCAGAGTTTGACGGCTACACACAGGGTAAGATGCCCTCATCAGCATCATGTTCATGTTGTAGGAATCATTATACACATACGCCAGACCTCAGAAACTGAGTGCTGCGGGAATTAGTTCATTTTTCACTTCCTTTTTCCTTGTCTCAAAGTCATTGGGTTTTTTAATGATTTTATTTTTTGGGGTAAATGCATGCAATAAAGTCTGTGGTCAACACAAGCTCAAGACATTTTCATGTTTCATTCTACAATATAAAATACATGGTAATACTTGTCTTGAATAAAGCCGGTTGCCAACAAGTGGCTAAATGAGACTACAGAGGCTGTCAGGGACATTAAACATCACCAGACGAACTCATCTACACACTAGTCCACTTTCACAGTCTTAATCGCGCTCGTGCAAACTATTATAATTCAAACTTTCAAGGAAAATGTCTTGTAATATACTGTAAAATGGTGGTGCACTGTGGTGTAGTTCCTTCCTTTATAGCTTAACTTTAGCTTTTTTGTTCTGCTGATTGTATATAGGCTTCAAAATTCAACAAAGTTGTGAATATTATCACAATAAACAAAACGTGTAACAATCCACAACTTTTGTTGGGCTCAGAGCTTCTTTTCTGCAATAATCCAATACCCAAAGAAAAATATCATGTGATGCGAATTTACAAAATACATTGTATTACATGTAACACCATTTCTGAATATTATTTCTTGCAAAAGTTTACATTTGACATTTTCCACAGGAAGTCGAGTCAAGCAGGCGGACGTGGTGTTGCTGGGATACCCACTGACCCTCCCCATGACCCCCGAGGTCAGACGCAACGATCTGGAAACATACGAGGCCGTCACAGATCCGCTCGGACCAGCCATGACATGGGTGGGCCACACGCTATGCTTTACCCATCATGCTTTGTGTTATTCTGTAAAACCGGTTGCATCGCTTCCGGTCTTTTGTATGTGCTTCGTTAAATATAGAACCGTTTAACTCGAGATGCCTTCAAAGGAGCGAGCAAAGATTTTATTTTTTGTTTTCTCACTATCATTTAGATGTTTAAATCGAATAAAATGCCAACAATAACATAACTAGCTAGGTTTGCTGATAGTTCACACAAAAATGTAAATTCTGTCATTATTTACTCACCCTCATGTCATTCCAATCCTGTAGACATTTCATCTTTGCAACACAAAAAATGAAGATCTTTAATGAAATCTGAGAGCAATAGATATCGCGGTTTTCTTGTTTGTTCATGTGACCTTCGACATAAAGCCTATGATTATCTGTGAATCCAAAAAAAAGTTTTTTTTGCACACTATATTTGTGTAAATATGTGTGTGTGTCTGTTTGTAGGGCATGTTTGCTTTAGGTTGGCTTGAACTTGGAGAGGTTGAAAAAGCCCAAAAGCTTCTGCAGAAATGCTTAAAAAATATCCAGAAACCCTTTCAGGTACGTCACGTACGTCCCAGCCCTCTCTCTGCAGATGCCAGCACGTCTCATACTATATTTGCATACTATTTATCTTAATTTTGCTACATGCAACATGTATGCTATGCAATATTTCTGAATTAAGTACGTACGCAGAGCACATTTTATGGAAACTTATTATTAATTATTTCAGTGCGATGAATCAACCTGAAACCTTATCAAACATGTTTTTTTAAATAAATAAAAAACTTTTTATTTATTTATTCATTACTTGATTGGAAGTGCATCAAAATTCCACAAAATATGAAGCAGAGCAACGGTTTTCAACACTGATGATAATAATCAAAAATGTTTCTTGAATGTTTCAAAAATGATGCTGAAAATTCAGCTTTGATCACAGGAATGAACTACATTTTATAATATATTTAAGTAGAAAAAAGTAATTGTAATTTTTCACACTATTTCTGAAAAAAATCACATACCCAAATCATTCTGCGTTGCATAAGACAAAAGTAAAATATAAACTATAAAATCCCACACACAACTTGATTAAATTTAAATAAAATAAAAAAGACACAAACGGAATCAAAACCGCACATTAAATGTATTTATTTTTGAGAGACGGTTGTTTCTGCCACAGAATAACAAAAATAAAAAACTGATCTCATTTGACTTTTTAATCTCACAATTCTAACTGACAATTTACTTTTTTTATTTATTCTGTGGCAGATACAAGCGTTCATAGATGATTACAGAATTAGTTATGCAATACAGTATAATGAGTTATTGTGACACCAATGATACATTTATTGTTACATAAAGAAATATTTAAAAAACATAACAATAATAGGCAGCGTGCTTTACATCGTACAGAATCTCTATGAAGCAGAGCTGCAGTTGTACAGCGAGTCTCTGTGTGCAGGTGTGGAGTGAGTCGGCGGATGGATCCGGCTGTGTGAACTTCCTCACCGGTATGGGCGGCTTTCTGCAGGCGCTGCTGTTCGGCTACACTGGCTTCAGGTGACAAAACCACTACAAGCTTGACGAGAGAGAGAGAGTGTCTTTATCACACACACCTGGCCCTGACGCTGTGTGTTGTGTTGCACAGAGTGCAGAAGGATCATCTTGCGTTTGCTCCGCTGCTGCCACTGGACACCGATGCTCTCAGCGTGAGAGGAGTGAGTTATCTCGGCATCAAGATGGATTGGTTGGTAAAGAGTGCGGAAGTGAGTGTTTCAGTGAGGAAGTCTGGGAATAAGGAGCCGTTCGCTCTCGAACTTGTCCTGAATACTGGAACTACAATCCCACTTATTCCAGGTAATAAACACACAGAAGTAAACTGACCAACAACATATGATGAATGGTGTTTGCTATTTAGAATAAATTAATTCATTTTAATTGGCTGTTGTCCACAGGAGAGTCAGTGACGTTTCTACGGCAGCCCGGTCAGATCCGTAAAGTGAATCCCGGTTTTCACTGCTGGCCGGTTTGACGATCCGCGTTTGGGTTTCACGTTTTGGAAGAGTTAATACTTTTTTATAAACACTTTACCAAAACTTAAATAAAACATTTGTACACTTGTATGGTATTTGTATGGTATATTAAAAAAAATACCACATTTTACTTTAATAACATTGTGTGATTAATGCCAAATATTTGAATTATATTATTATTGTTACATGAATCACAGTATACTCTGGAAATACTGACAAATCGGTTTACAATAAAATTGTTGATATGGTTTTTGTATTTTTTATTTTGACCCAAATCAATAAGTTGGATTGAAAACCAAGTCTTTCTTTGCTTTGTCGACTAGTGCAATGTCATAGTTTGTCGTTTTATTTGGGTGACAAGCACTTTTATAATAAATAGCAACAACAACAAAAATCTATAAGGTAATATATTCAGTAATATACAGATTAATTAAATTGTTTATTATTCATATCGAAATTATTGATTTTACTATATTTTTGTACTTTTGGGCACAGCATTTGAAGTAAAAAAAATATTATATTGTTATAAAAATATATATAAAATAAAAAAAAAAAAAAATATATATATCTTGAAATAACACAAACACAACAAATCCAAGCAGCATACATTAATATTGCAAGTAATTTAGAAATTAAGGAAATATTTTTTCAAAGGTTTTAAGGATTTGAAATAACATTTTCAAATCATTGTTTTTAAATACAGAAAACTTGGAGCAACTTGAACTACATTTGTGTCACTGCAAATCACGTTGTTGTCAATAGTCGTTTCGTGCTACGTCGTGTTCTTTCGGTAATTTCCGTTTTGATTCGGTAATTTCCGCTTGCTCTTCTTCCTGTGTTGATCCCCGTCCCCAGTAAAGGCACTCGGAAGCCATTATCCTGCAACCATTTTCTTTCCTTTTATACCCGAAGATAAAATCGTTTTAATAAATCAATAATCTATTCGTACAATTTGACTAAGCGCTTCTTGGATACCTGAGCATTTACAAATCGCGAGGGACGTGTGCCTCTCGACAATCCTTCGGATAATTTCGGCTGCTTTCGTGCGCCGCTGTTTTGAAATGGACGCGAATGAACCGGCGGCGAAGCTCGCGTTGCGCGACGCGTCCGACAGCGCGTCTGCGGGAGAGGCTGTGGGTTCGGATACCGAATCGGAGGGCGAAGTCGCCACGATGACTGTGATGGGAGAAGCGGGAAACATCGACATCGACGAATCACTGCCGAACCCAGACGATGCCGAAGCGGCTTTTGCGGGTCAGTGTGCGCATGCGCATCAGCTGATTATCGGTTACAATGAAAATCCATTTTAGTGCACATTTAATTACATTTATTCTCTGAAGAACAGCATAATCCTTGTTTAACAAACGTTAGTATTATTATTATAAATAACTGTTGGGGAAACATGAAAACTCTTAGAAGCAGTATTCAGAAAGAAACAGCTTAAACGTAGAATGTTTTTTTTTTTTTTTAAATACCTTGGAGTTGCATGTAAATAACAGGGTGCACGAATGAGAATTTTGCAAGAAAATACATTTTATTTTTAGGGCCATTAAGATTATTGCATTGTGACTTTTATTATTTTAATTAAACTATAAAGTATTCATTCATACGTCATGGAATGTGCTATTTCCTTAGTGCTATTTTTTTCACCATTATGAATATGCATTATGTTACTCAGAATCTTAATACAGGAATAACTTTCTTTATACTAAATATAATTTACTGATTATTAAACAATACCAGTAAAAAAAAAAAAATGACTTTTTAAAAAAATGTTATTAAAAGAAGAATCTTCTGCTCACCAAGGCTACATTTATTTGATCAAAAATACATTCAAAACTGTAATATTGTTAAATATTTTATTTTAAAAATGTAATTTATTCCTGTGATGGTAAAGCTAAATTTCCAGCGTCACTGCTGTCTTCAGTGTCACATGAAAAAATCACAAGAAATTAATACTTTAATTCAGCAAGGACAGATTAAATTAATTATTTAAAAAATAAATGACAGTAAAGACATTTGTAATGTTACAAAATATTTCTATTTCAAATAAATGCTGTTCTTTTAAACTTTCTGTTTCACGGTTTCCAACAAAAATATTAAGCAGAAAAAACTGTCTTCAACACTGATCATAATAAGGACCATTATTAATAGTTTTTGTAATAAGTACCAATAATAATTGAGCAGCAAATCATCATATTACAATGTGACACTGAAGACTGGAGTAATGATGCTGAAAATTCAGCTTTGCATCACAGGAATAAATTACATTTTAAAATACATTCAAACAGAAAACAGTTAATTTATATTATAATAATATTTCACTGTTTTTACTGTATTTTTGATCAAATAAATGCAGCTTTGATGAGCAGAAGAGACTCCCTTTAGATAAATATTTAAAAATCCCAATTCTGAACTTTTGTGTAGTGTAGTGTTTGGCCCAGTATCGTCATATAAAGTTTGAAACGGCTTGTGTTTTTTCTGCAGAGGTCACAGCCGTCACTGTTGGGGAGGTTCAGAGTTCAGATGAAACCGTGTACTCATCCACAGTCTCCACAGCAGCGTCCATCCCTGAACACATGCTCGTAAGAGTCTCGTTTCAGAGTACATGTACATAACAAAGATGTACTGAAAACAGAAACGTTTTTCCTTTGTACAGACGAAAGCGTAGTCTAAACGAATCCTTGTTCACACGGATCCACGAAACCGACTAAAAACGCTGTATTATTCATGTCTGGCCAGTAGGTGGTGATGTCACTTTGTAAAGAAACACTACGCACTTATAAAGTGAACACGTAATACGCATGCGCATAACGTCACTGTTTTTACAAATTCAGGGTTTTGTTTGTTTACACGGAGATGATAATGGTATAGTTTTAAAAAACGTGCACTTTGAAACCCGTTTTCAAAAGTTTGCGTTTTCAGGCACTAGAGGCCGTTTACAAGACATCGTTGTCAACTAAAAGGGAAAGCTTTTCATGCGTTTTGGTCATTACACGTCAATGGCGTTTTAGTGCAAAGTGCAAGTTTTTTTAAACAATACTGTTATCCCCGTGTAAACTACAAAAATGTGAATTCGTGAAAACTGTGACGTCATTCGTATTACGTGATGCGTAGTGTTTATTTACTAAGTGACAGCAGACATTATACCCCTGACATGTATGGTTATATGTACTCTTGAGTGTAAAATGTTTTGTTGTTATTAAAATTCAATAGAAAAAAAAAAACAGCAGACATTATTATTACCTAGCAGCAGAATGCGCGCTTTTAGTTGTTTTCACGGATCCGTGTGAACCGGATCGTTGTGACAACTTTGTCGTCTGTACGCGAAAAACGTTTTTCTGATTTTAGTACATCGTTGTCGTGTAATCATACCCTAAACTTTCATTGAATTGATTGATTTCAAGTTAAAAGGTCAGGAAATTGACCAAAAAAATATGCAGAATACATTCAATCCTGTAAAATACTAAAATTGAAGAAAACCCAGATTTTATTTGTGAATAAAGTCATACTCTTCCAAATGAATGGCATGTAAAAGTGAAGGTGTCTGATGATAATACTATATGATACTAATACTATACTGTATGATTACTATATCTACCATGATAAAACCATATTAGATGTCCACAAATGTTTTGTTTTAATAATAATCACTAAACACTTGTACATTATAGTACATTCATTTTTAGTTAATGTGTGAAGTAAACGTAAGGACAGATTTGTTTTGGATCAAAATAATAACGTTAAATATAATATTTCCCCACGGATTCATGCAGACAGGCAGAACCACGCTTCAGATCGGAGACAGTCTGAGTACCCAGAAGGCCACACTGATCGTGGTGCACACGGATGGGAGCATCGTCGACGCCACAGGGCTTAAAGGCACCGCGACACCAATGACACCTGGTACGTTTGAGTTTTAAAGGGATAGTTCACTTTGAAATTAATCTTTGGTATGTTTTAGCTTACCTCAAGGGCATCCAAGATGTAGAGTGTGTCTTTGTTTCCGCAATCCGCATTAGTTCCAATTTTGATATTTTTAGGTCAAACCGTTCTTGTCTGTCAGTCATATAATGCAGGTCTATGGTCACCACCTCAAAGAGCATGCACAGAGAAGTCCAAATTAAACATGATTTAAACACGAACAGTATTTTTATATCGTTTTTACCTCTTGTAACCACAGCCACGTACAAGTGATCTGAGGGCGCGGGCGCTTCGTGGCTGTGGTTACAAGAGGTAAAAACTATATAAATACTGTTCGTTTTCTCACACAAACCGCTCGTTTCGTGTCATAGGCCATCAATGTGTACTTACATTCACGAGTCATTAAATCATGTTTAATTTGGACTTCTCTGTGCATGCTCTTTGAGGTGGTGACCATAGACCTGCATTAAGCTAAAACATACCAAAAATTAATTTCAAAGTGAACTATCCCTTTAAGAACTGATTTTTGTAAATCTTAAACTACATGCAGTATTTCTTTATGTGTGTGTGTTTTTCCGTTCAGGTCCCCAAACCCCGAACACCCCTCTGACATCTGGACACGATAAAGACGGCTCGAAGTACAACTGGGATCCGTCGGTTTACGACAACGAGCTTCCTGTGCGCTGCAGGAACACCAGTGGGATCCTGTACAAAAACAGACTGGGATCAGGTACGCCACACGAGGGCGTCACATGACTGCTGAAACACACACATATACAGATATTTAATAATCATTTGAGGTTTAGCAAACTGGCGGCTCCAGTGGTAATGAAAATATTTATGTAGTCATGGAAACTAGCAGTATAAACCTTAATTAAACAATTTAAAAATAATTTAATAATAATAATCAATTAAGAAGGAATTTATACCTGTATGATATTACGCTGCACCCACATTGGACCAGCGGTTTGGAAAACGGATGGATGGATGATTCAGATGCGGCGCCATCTTCTGGTCAGACACAGGAATTCATTCTGCACGACCGTCACAGTGCATTATGGGTATTCTCTAGCCGTTGAGCGTACATCCTTTGCATTATGGGATTGAATGAATGCACTAGATAACGTCCACTATGGTTTCGGACACCACTACAACTGGCTGTTCCCTCAAATAGTGTCATATTTAGGTGTATAGGCCAGGGGGTGATTTAGGACACAGCCATGGTATCGCCATATTGAATTTGTGACTAATTTTTCTACAGCTCAAAAAGTCAAACGAGAAACATTGCAAACTTTTTTTTAGCACGAGGTGTTATGGGTAATATAATCCCAAAAAGAAATCATGCACGGATGCCAACTTTAGGAATTCACTCATCTAAAATCTATTTTCTATGTACCACACTGATTACAATTAAGGGTGAATAATATGAGAATTGGAATGCATCCAAAATGTTTTAACATGACTGACCTTTAACCTGTGATGGCAGGGGGCAAAGGTCGCTGTATCAGACACAATAATAACTGGTTCACCCCGACGGAGTTTGAGAGCATGTCGGGTCGAGCGAGCAGCAAAGACTGGAAGAGAAGCATCCGCTACGCTGGCCGTCCTCTACAGTGTCTCATTCAGGTCAGACCGGCCTTTGGAGACCGGCCTACACACACACACACACACACACACACACACACACACACACACACACACACACACACACACACACACACACACACACACACACACAGTACATACTCTTTCCAAAAAAATCCCCCAGTGTCTTGTTCAGCAGAACAGCCTGACTGGTGTGTGTGTGTGTGTGTGTGTGTGTGTGTGTGTGTGTGTTTTGACAGGAGCGTATCCTGAACCCTCATGCGGCGTCCTGCACGTGTGCGGCCTGCTGTGACGATCTGTCTACAGTGAGTGACATGGTGACTCAATCTCATAAATCTTTATCACACTGCTGACCTGGGTTATCATGCACTGAGACTAATGATGAATATGTTTTTTGTTTTTTTTAAATGACAACTGAAATAAAATATTTTTTTATGGTTGTTTAACTTGCTAAATTAGCCCCTATTAATTTGATATATATATAAACTAGTATTATAACATCAAATAATATTAATAATAATAATATTAAAAAATGTATAAAGCTGTTTATTTAAACAAGAAATACATTTATATGATTATATTATTAATATTATAGAAAAGCATATATTTGTTTAATATTTAAAATGTAATACTAATAAATTATATGATCTGTCTACAGTGAGTGACTGTATACTGTATATATATTCATATAAATATATATAATATATATTATATATACTGTATATATTTAAATTCTATTAATAGTACAATAATAATAAAAGTATAAAATTTGATAAAGATGATTCAATATATATATATATATATACTAATAATATGAAATATTATTATAAAATGAAATATATTATAAAAAAAAGCAATTTATGTATTCAAAAGTGTTGCTTATTTCTTTTATCCTATATAACTCAAACCTCTCCTTCATTTGCCTGTCGTTCTCCAGTGTGCCAAAGAAGGGCCGTTCGGGGGGGAGAACATCACGATGGTAATTAGTAATGTCTGAAGTCAGTTGAGATGTTATATGGCTCTAGAGACTCATCCTGTGTTCTGGTGCCCTACAGACGGGCCCCGTCAGACTCTTCGTCCCGTATAAAAGAAGGAAGAAGGACAATGAGCGGTCGGCTTCTCCTGAGAAGAAGGAAGTTCAGTCTACCAAGAACATCACCCTGGCTCCAGGAGCAACATGTAAGAGCCTCGTTCCCCTGTTTCTGTTCACTTACACCAATATTAACATCCAGCTCGGGTGAACTGATCACAGATTACCACCTACACTTGGTATAAACATCCATCTAAATCGCGTCTCCTGTGACCAGATTCTGATTTTGTCGAGTGGAGGGGGTGAATTTATTTTGCGGCTAAATGAAACTAAAATAAAACTCCCCCTGTAGTCAGTAATTTCATCCCTTAAAACTCATCTTTGATCACCAAAATGACATATTTAAACCTATTTCCTGTGAAAAAAAATATTATTCACACCTTTTAAATAGCTTGAACGCAAGTATACGCGGATCAATGAATATGCAAATTAGCCCCGCCTCCACTCACTCACACCAGCTCAGAGACGCACTCGGTCAACTTTACTCTAGTAAATGCTGCTCAATGACAAGTGGAAATACTGGTTTAAATACTGGTTTAATATATGAAGAGTTCAGATGCAAAAGCCTCTAAGTGCCATCTGAAATTTTCTTCTAGAATGATCATTTTTATCAAGCTTGTTTATTTAAGTTCAATAATTTCACTTAAATGACAATTAATAGGTAATTTTCATAGCCATTTAAGTGAAATTACTGAACTTAAATATACGAGCTTGATAAAAAATGATCATTCTAGAAGAAAGTTTCAGATGGCACTTAGAGGCTTTTGCATCTGAACTCTTCATATATAAATATATTTACACAGTATATATATTACAAAAATATATAATAAAATTCAAAATCAAAATTTTATTATTTTTTGTATCTGACTGAAATATCTTTTTTTGCCAATATTATTAATTGCATATATTATTTCAGTCAGAAGCAGAAAACAAATTGTCCTTTCAGTTTCAGTTGGTTTGTGACCATAACAGTATTGTAGGGCTGTAGTCAACCAAAGAAATCCTTAGTCGACCAAAGTCTTGTCCTGCGCAACGATTAGTCGACTAAAAAAAAAAAAAAAAAAAAAAAAAAGACGCGATGTTTTGATTGAACATTTTTTAACAATTGTCATAGAGCATTTATAAAACAACAACGAAAAAACATCAAAAATACATAAAACTATAATAATAATTATACAATTCTTTGAAAATTATGTGAATTTTTTTTTTAACTGCAAAAAGTGAGGAGCACTGTCCTCCTAGGTCTATAGTAGCCTAACAGTCACAATCGCGCACCTGACCACACGCTACAAAAAATATAACTGCTATCTGCCACAATGAAAAATCCTAACAAAAGCTCTCGTTTAAATACAGGCTGTATTTTCTTCTTTACTTTCAAAGCTATGGGTTAACTTTTGTCCAGCCGATCTAGGCGTTTTAAAACAAACACACAAAAAAACCCAAAGAGTCTAAAAAACAATCCTAATAATAATAGGCTATATTGTAGGACCGCATATAGGTTTATTTTCGTTTTGTTACATTATTTAGGCTATTTTCAAATGCGTCAAGTGTACAAATAAAAACAAAAACATATCAAGAAAACAATCTATTGAGTCAGCATGATAAAGCCGTTAAAGGGACTGCTCACGTCTTTTGCGCGCTCAAGTTCGATTTCAAATGTAGGCGCGCGGTGTGCGCGCTCATGATGGAAGCAACGCGGTCGCGGTGCGGCGCTCTTTTTTTTCCAAGTGCGTCCACGCCGCATCGAGATAAAAACATATAGTGTATAAAAGCATAAAAACCGAAACAAGTAGCGTTCTAACTGAATGAATACAGCTAAACTACCTATATCCCTTACTGAGCACGAAGCAGCAGCGCAGCCACAGGTGCGAACCGAGTGTTCTATGTGTGTGTGCTAAACTGTGGCGCTGTCACAAAATAGCCTAAATTAAAGCATTTAAAGTTGGGGATAAACCATAGGCTAATTATATTTAGAATACAGTAATATATAACTGCTTATAAAGGAATAAATATCAAGGAGTAAATCATTGAAAAATTCTTTCTATTGGTAAAAAAAAAAAAAAAAAAATGCAACTGGTCGACCAATAAGAATGTCAGTCGACCAAGACGGCATCGACCGATTAGTCGACTAAACGACTAAAGTTGACAGCCCTACAGTATTGTATAGAATTTATATAATTGATAAATCGATTTCTTATTATCAGTTCCAGTATCCAAAGACTAATATTGAAAGAATATTGATCCAAAGAATGTTGGCGGTTATTACTCTCCGGTGTTTTTCCGTTGAGTTTTCTGATATTAAAGCGTCTGACGTCTCTCCAAAAGATCAGGAGAGGGAGTAATTCTCCCAGGAGACACTGGAAGTGGCTCACGACTGTCTGCCTGTCTCAGTTACAGTGACTCCATCAGGACAGATCACCACTTCAGGCACGCTGACCTTTGACCGAACGGCCACAGGAGAGACGGCGGCCATCCTCTCCGACAGCCCTGCGCCCGCTGACGTCTTCACCAACACAACGGGTGAGCGGTGCACACACAAATACTGTAGCTCATACTGCTTTCCTGTAGCTCAGACTGTAGTGTGTTGGCGCTTGCAACACCAAGGTCATGGGTTCGGTTCCCAGGGAAAGCAAGAACTGATAAGAATGTTAATGTGTACCTTGGAATGCAATGTAAGTCACGTCTGCCAAATGCATAAATGTAAACACTACAGTCAAAGTGTGTTTTTACAACAAAAACACATTATTGCATAGTACTATTATGACAATATGCAGTATGGGTTATGTGCACAGTATACTACGGAAGCCCTGAACCGCAACGTAAAAGAACCCAAAAAATCCGTAAAAGAACAAAAATTCGAGCATTTCGAGATTAAAGTCAAAATATTTTGAGAATAAAGTTGAAATATTTCAAGATTAAAGTCAAAGTTTTTTTTTTTTTTTTTTACGCTGCAGTTCAGGGCTTCCGTAGTTTGCAGATTTTTTACACTTATTTTTTAGAATATGCAATTTTTTATTTTAGTACAAAATTAAGTACAATAATTAAATTATTAATAATGAAATCATTATTTTCTGCACCTGACTAAACATATATTACAAAAATATATGTATTTTATTTCAGTTAGATGCAGAAAAGAAATTGGTAGGTTTTGCAATAAAATGAATATAACAAAAAAGTGTTTTTTATTTTATTTCTTGAAATAACTGGATTCCACTTGTATACTGGCTGAGTAATGCCAGCCAATCAGATTGAAGCTCTGCCAGAGTTCTTCTTTTGTGTGTGTAATTTGCATGAGAGGGTCAGTGGCTGGTCTGCCGGCGGCCTGTGATCGTGTGTGATCTGAGGTCGAGACTCTGAAGCTCAGGATTGGCCTCTTTCTGATCCTTTTTTAGCTGGAAACAAAAGGCCTGTTATTTTTAGGCCTCTTTGTGCGAGATGGAGGCCGTGACCCTCTCTGTGAGTCTCACAGATAATGAGTTGTTGTGCATTTTTCATAACCTGTCCATTTGGGGTGGACTTCTGTAAAATGGCACATTTGTAGGACAGGTGTACGTACATCAGGTCAGTCTTGATATGGGTCATGCTTGAACCATCTTGAATTAAGCAGATAAAATAAATAAAAACGGGTTAATGCACTTACATGTTAGATTAATTAAATGGTTATTGCACTTAATGCTGTTAGCACATGCAGCTAATTTGACATTAAGACCATTTCATTCTGTGAAGTTTTATTTTTAAATCTTTTTAAAGGTGCAGTAAGACCAATCTTTGTGTAAAAATAAAATAATGATGCTGCCATCTTTCTAAAGTCATTTTTGCCCCCTTGAAATTTGACTCCAAATCTCTGTGAAATTTAAATTTTTACCCCAATCCACAAAATAGTGGATTATTCAATAGATATTCATCCATCACATTTCATATTTTAGCTTTCTTCCTCATTACTGTATTTCTTGCACCAGATAAAAAAAAAAAAATCTGAATTTTTTTAACCAGGTATCTCTGGTTAAGTTGACACGGAATGACCCATAAAATGTTTACAATACATTTTTTACCTTTCATATTTACTTTTTACTTTCCGTCAACATTTTTAGATTCTCGTTCTCTCTTTTCAAGGATCATGGTTTGAATTCCTTCCGAGGGTTTATTTTTGAAGTGGAGGGCAGTCGTCCAGTGTAGATGTTTCGCTCCAGGGAGTGTGACCTCCAATTCAAAGCGGCTCAGTGTCACTGACGGACCACTGTGATCAGTGTCTCAGGAAATGATCCTTCTCTCCTTCTTCTTTTTTATCTCTGTCAGCTTCTGTGTGCCGGAATAAACTTGAAATGCTCCAGCACTTTCCTTTTAAAGCATCCTGAGTTCCACTCGCTCAGACAGATTCAAGAAAATAACCGTAAAATAAGTGTGTCCACAGCCCTGGACCGTGATATTACAGAAAAAATCATTTCTGCCACCGTAAAATGGTGTTATATAAATATTCCCACATCTACGCAGTATTGCTGTAGAGGCTAGTGGTTATAGTGGTTATAGTGGTTAGCTGTGGTGCTCATGTGGCCACCGTAAGATCAAATCCACTATATTCTATGTGAATATAAATTTTTCTAGTTCCACTCAGCTCTAAAAAAATTTTTTTTCATATATATTTTTTTTTTTAGATATTTTTTTTATTTCCCAAATTATTTATTTTAAACAAAAAATAATTCAAGTTATTAATTTATTTTATTCTAATCTATTAATTTAGTTTTAAATTTAGTTCAATTTGTCATTTAAAAAAACAATTCTATATAGTTTTTATCGATTTTTTGTGTGTTATATTTCAGTACATAAAGTTAAACTACATTATTGTCTTGAAAAAAAGATAATCTTTTACATTTTATTTCAGTTAACATTTATGTTATTTCAAGTAAAAAAAAATTATGGTTTTAGTTTTACTATAATAACCCTGGATTGCAGTCTCTACAAAGTGATTTTTAAAAAAACCATAATCCTTATCACAAATGACTGGTAAAATCATGGAAATGTATTGATCAAATGTGGGAAACTTCGGGCTTTGTGGCATTTCACGATCCAGTTTCACCCTCTTCTAATCATTAGCTCACTGTCCCTTTTAATAAAAGTGACAAAAAGGCCAAACATACCATGTAACGTTGCTACTACTTACATATTTCAAATGATAAGACATATTTGTGGTCGATGGAGGAAAGTGAACGTTTGGATTTCCTGGCTACAGCCTGCCAAATATGCGTAGTCTTTTACTTTATCCAATTATTTGTATGTGTGAACTTGTGAAAACACAGACTGATGTTTAATTATTCCAACTTGTGGCTAGAGTTATGTTTCATAAAAGTCACAAACAAGTTCTTTTTGTCTCTTTATTCCTCCTAGACCGCATTGAGATTCAATAGAAAGCAAGTGTAGTCAACATGAAATGGGTTTGTCTCGGTCGAGTCCGGGACGTTACAAAAACACACTTGGACACATCATGTCCTCTCCTGTCTGTCCGGCCCACATTTTCACACCCGCGTGGCCTGTTTTAGAACAACAAGCTTATAAAATGAAATCTGGGCCAGGGTTAAAGTGAGATCAGATGAGGACGGGCTGTAAAGGTACTCGTCAAGGTTGTACCTGTCAGAACGCTGGTTCACCTCTACAAAACCAGCCGTCCCAGAGGAGCGCTTTAACCGCTCATGACACGCAGGTTAGGCTTCTAGCATCAGCTTCAGCTCGTGTGTGTGTTTCTCCCCAGTGTTGACCGCCCTTCCTGCGCTGACAGTGGTCCCTCAGCAGGCGCTGGTTCAGGCTAAACCCCCTCCGGCCGGGACGCTGATGAACGGGCTGGAGACGGGCGAGCAGCGCACCTGGCTTTACCTGGAAGAGATGGCCAACACACTGCTCAGCAACGTCCAGCAACTCAAAGTCCTCATCGCACAAGCCAAACAAGCCAGTCAGAGCGGAGCGCATGTCTGCATCAGCCCAGAGAAGAACACCAGCGTCAGAAAAGAGGTGATATCCAAACACAAAACTGCTCTCAGATCAGTATCATGCGTTTAACAAACTCCAAACATCAGAGGGTGTTTATACCCAGCTACGCAAGTCATAATCCACGGCTAGTTGTGCATTAAATGATTTTAATGCATAACGTGAAGGAAAAGAACCACCCAATGCAAGGCATTCAAATGGTTTAATGCACAGCTAGCCGTGGATTATCACGCCTATTCCATGGTCATGTGGCAGCACACAGCACTGACAAGTTAAAGCAGTTATTGATGTTTACAGGGAAATATTATACCGGAAAGGATAAAAATGACGTTATATTTGTGAGTTAGATCTCGCATTCTGCCCTCTTTAAATCAGACACAACAGATACAGTATGTAGTAGTGCGGTTAGATTACATTGATTTGAATGAACTAATTAAGCATTTATTTGAATTAATTAGTATGAGAGATGAGAGATGCGTGTGTGAATTACCTGCGTCTGTTCAGCATCTTAATTAAAGTTGAATTACTTTAAAACCAGTAAACCAGCGGTTTACCCCCTCATTGCTGAGAAATATAATTTAGCGATTTAGTAGCAAAACTATTTAATTAGTAAAAGTAACGTGGATGCACCGATAACAAGTTTTTGTGCTCCTGAATGCCTTGGCCTTCCAGCCAATCAGAATCAAGTATACAGCAAGTTTTTTTAGGTAAAAACATCCAGTTTTTAAAATGTGCTTTTTTTTCTTGGTTATGCTAACGTTAGACAACATTCCATTTTGCAAACATTATGGGATTTTTACTTTTGAATGTTCTCTAAACATTCTGAAACAAGTTGTGACATTTAACATTTTTTTAGTTAATGTCCAACTAAAACGTTTCAGAAAAAAAACATTCCTTGAACGATGTATAAACAAGGTTTTTATGTAAATGTTTTAAATAACGTTATTAAAGACCAGGTGGCTTTGAATGAATGTTCTATTAACGTTACTGGAACGTTTGTTTATAACTTTGAGAGAACCTTGCCAGAACGTTCTGATAATGTTCCCTGTTAGCTGTTATACATGTGCAGTAGCAAAATGCCCACAAAAGTGTGAAAAATGATCATGAAAAACTAAATTATGGCTGTCTAATTTAGATAAAGTTTTAAGAAACCATTACAGACATTACAATTGGGTCTGAGGGGGAAAGTTATTAATCCTCTGAAGAAAGATCATATATTCATGTTTTTCTCTCTCAGTCCTTTCAGAGTCAGTTGTCACTCAGTGAAGATCCTGAGGGGAAAATCACTGAAATTATCATTAAGGTAAGTCGCTCTCTCTTTCTCTTTCTCTTTATCAAGTTTTAAAACCAGTGTTATTTTAGTATCATAGATATTCTTTTATAGGTTATGATAATATTTTTAATTACATTTTATTTTTATATTTTCTTTCGTTTTAGTACTTTAGAACTATTATATTTTAGAACTTAAACTAGTCAAAAATAATAACCGTGGCTAAAAGCTGGAGTTTTTTTTTGTCCTGTAGTTGTTTCTGTAATTTTTTGTAAGCGGGCAAATTCATGCTGACAAACCAATCATTCCATCAAAACAAGCATTTACGGTTTGGCAGTCGTGGCCGAGTCCAGGTTTGTGTTCATTCAGCCAGCAGGGGTAGGGTTAAGTTATATGTACAGGCAGCCTTTAGCCACAGATATGCAGTCAAAAGTATATTGGATATTTTTCCATGGTTTGGAATATGGCTCATCAGAGTTGACAGACCAAAACTTTGAGTTTTATAATGTGACTTATGTCATGCTCTGCTGATGTAGTCGTTCTCAGATGTGTGTATCGAAGGGCCAGGCGCTGGCCGGCCGGCGGTGTATAAACACACTCGTGACGGTCACACACGGTCGCCTGCTGTGTTTGGTTGAGATGTGATAGAGAGAGAGTGAAGCAGGACTATCAGGATCTGCAGCTGCAAAGCAGGAGGGCTGGAAACACACAGATGAAGAACTGTCTTTTCCTTGTTTACATTTTCTGAGTTGAGGCTAAAAAACATTCTTGCATTATTTACTCATCCTTGTATCGTACCAAACCTCATATTGTTCTTTTTTTTTTTTCTCATGGAAAACAAAAGAGGACATTTTGCAGAATGTCCAGACTGTTCTTCATTAGCTCGGATTGAAATATGTGCTTTAATATTCATAGGGCCCTATTTTAGGGCGTGTCCGAATCCAATTTTGCTAGTTTATGTCAGGACCCGGTCACGAACTCGGGTCTCCGGTGAGAGAAACAGGCACTTAGTAAACTAAGCCACTGGAAGTCGATAGAACCCAGGAGATGACGCAGACACAGCAGATGATGAGACGATGTTTTAATAAAGTGAAAGTAGGATCTTGAGGCAAAAATATAAATCCAAAAAAGGAATTCTCCAAAAAACAAAAGGTAGACCACAAGGTCAGAGAGAACAGCAAAAAACTCAAAAGATAGTCCATAAAATAAGAATCAAAAACAGATTACCACAGGATAAACCTACTTGAGTCACACAAGGTAACAGCTTAACAGAGGCTGGGTGCTAACATTCAAACACAGAGCAAAGAACTAAGGAAAAAGTAAGGGTTTAAATACACACAAGGGAATTTCATGTTCTGCAGTGAGGACCATCTCGAAAAAAGACCAAGCAGACCATCTACAGGACAAGCCGGATTCACCATATCTTTATATATATATATATATATATATAGATAGATAGATAGATAGATAGATAGATAGATAGATAGATAGATAGATAGATAGATAGATAGATAGATAGATAGATAGATAGATAGATAGATAGATAGATAGTAGGGGTGGCACGGTACATGAAAAAACATCCGAACCGTTCGGTTCGCTTGTCTCGGTTCGGTGCGTGTGTGCGTCGCATGCGCAATGTAACCTCGTGCCCGTGACCTCAGACAGTGCGTTTACTTTTCGCGCGAAATAAGAGATGTGTGGACATACATATGAGGCTTGATCGACTTGAACCGGCGCTGCACAGACCGGTCGATGAATAACATCAAAGTACCGCGAGAGCAACGGCTCCGTATGCTTTTCAATCTCTCTCGCAGTACTTCGATGTCTTAAACTGATCGGTCTGTGCAGCGCTGCAGGTCTCGTCACGGATAGAAATGGCAAGTGGGAGAGATAAGGAAGGCTAACAGGAGTTGGGGGATGCACCAGCGTCGTATAAGTCGGTGTGTGGGAACATTTTGGATTTCATCTTACCTATGATATTTAAATATATACAGTGACACTAAGTTTAGATGAGAACTCCAGTCACATGTTTCCAAACTGCACTTTAATTTCACGTGAAAAAAATGTATCCTCACTCTCAGGGAATAGAAGCATTGTTGATATACTGTTTTTGAGTTTGAACTTATGTTTCACTTTATGATTATGGCCTTTGCTATATTGTTATAGCCTCATTATCTATAGGCAATTATTTGTAACGTATTTTGACTTATTCAAAAGATAGTGCTTTAAGAGTTCCTCTCTTTTTCTTTTAAAAGATAAACATTTTACGCTAAAGTTACACTGAATTTGACAGTTTGATAAATGCAAGTTAATTCATTCTTTGTGTGTCAAATAAACAAAAGCATTTCATCAATGTCTTCTCTTTTGCTGTATAAAAATGTCATCGGCTTTCCTCAGAGATGGTCTCTCAATAATGTGCTTAAAGTCAAGTCAAATTCAGTTTGTGCATGATTACATGATATAATTTTTTTTTTTTAAATACTGTATCCTGAATTGTGGATAATTAAGCTATAGCCCATATTGTATGCTGAAGTACATTTCTGGAGTGTTAAAGATTAAAAGAAAAAATAACAACAAGAACCGTACAGAACCGAAAACCGTGACCCTAAAACCGTGAAACGAACCGAACCGTGGGTTTTGTAAACCGTGCCACCCCTAATAGATAGATAGATAGATAGATAGATAGATAGATAGATAGATAGATAGATAGATAGATAGATAGATAGACAGACAGGCAGGCAGACAGACAGATCTACTCTAGTAACACTAGTGTGTTTTCTTCTGTGTTTCAGCACACGTGTGTGAACTGTGGTCGAGAGGCGTCCAGTGAGTGTGCCGGCTGCCATAAAGTCCATTACTGCTCCGGCTTCTGCCAGAGGAAGGTGAGTCCAACACGAGCGCTCATGGTTTATCACACCAGCTAGAGCCTTTATCTTCAGATCCGTCTTTCTGCAGGACTGGAAAGAGCATCAGCTGATCTGCTGTCAGCCGAGCACAGTCGTGGGCCTTCAGGAGGACACACACATGTGTGGAGGTGTGGAGCTGGAGAAAGGGAAGGCCTAGCGCTCCTCACCGCAGGAACGCATGACGTTTAGAAAGGCGATCGCTTCCGTTCGTGCTTTAGTTTAGCAGCTCTCTTACACACTGTGAAATGTTAATCATACGCTGATGGCGTCGGTGCTTTCTGTACCATGTGAACGGTTTCGCCCTCTCACTATGGATTTTGTATGTAAAAATAATCACCAAACATGATTTACTCACCCTCATGTCGTTCCAAACCTGTATGGCTTTGTTTTATAAACAAAAAAATATTTTCATACAATGAAGCTCAAGTCTGTTTAACTCTGCTTGACTCCTAAATCTCATTTGTACATACTCGTGTGTTGTTTTGTGCGTATATTGTATATGGAGAGCAGAAAGAAGTCATAATGAAAACTTTTTTGATATTTCTATTGCACTTTTTTAGGTAGATAGCCCTTGTCCTCGTCTAATTTCACTGTATGAAAAAGAGCAGCTCGGACATTCTTCAAAACGTATTATTTTGCGTCTTACTGAAGAAAGTCAGTCAAACGGGTTTGGAACAACACTAGGGTGAGTAAATGATGACAGAACTGTTATTTTAGGTGAATTATTAATTTAATTAAGACAATAATTTAATTTCAGAATCTAATTCTAATGAAGGATTGCATTTTTACAGTGTTTACAAAACAAAACTGAAATAAATGGGAAAATCTGAGTTTTTTTCTGCCTCTTTATTCACCGGATTTTGGATTTGAGGCGAGTACACACATGTAAAGTGCATTATCATGATAACCTTTTTTAATAGATATGGCACATTGCAGAGATTAGCTGAGCTTTTCTCTGTGAACGCTGTGAACTGACACACAACTGACCCGTCGGAAATAATCCAGACCTAAAGCTGCGCAAAGCTAACCTGAACACACACGAGTGAAAGAAAAGCAACATTCACATTCATCAAGTTCCATGTTTTTCTCAAATTTGTTCACCTAAAGAAGTCATACCACATACTTTTTTTTTTTTGGTCCCAAAAACAATCATAATTTAGCTTTTCATGACCATTTTCACATCCTATTTCTGGCTGTTAGAATTAAACATGGCATTTTTAGCTAGTGTAGCTGTACGACCTCTATATGGCTAGTCTCTTTGCCTGTGAAATAAGTATTTATAGGCC
This sequence comes from Semotilus atromaculatus, assembly GCA_031834385.1. Lineage (NCBI taxonomy): Eukaryota > Metazoa > Chordata > Actinopteri > Cypriniformes > Leuciscidae > Semotilus > Semotilus atromaculatus. The sequence goes on from JAULUF010000081.1 coordinate 3,940,890, forward strand.
AACAACAGAAAGCTGCTTCATATTTTGCATACAAACTGTTAAAATCAGACTGAAATTACCAGACATCTTGGTAAAAAATAAACTTCAGCCACTCTTCAGTGGCAGTATGTACATGTCCTTTTTACTACCTCACTGTGATTGGTTTGTTGATATGTAAACGTGGATGGTCATGTGTTAATATTGTCATCAGGCTGATGCCAGAAAGCTTTGAAAATGTTGTAGCATTTTTTTTTTTTTTTACTACAATCGTAAAGGTGCAGTATGTAATATTTACTAGTGGTTGAAATGGGTACTGCAGTTCAAATTTAAAATATTGCAATTTTGCAGAGAGTTGTTTCGATTGGCTTTTTGATTTTACTTCACTCGATTTTCTTCCTTCGGTTTTATGATGACCCATTTAAAGTGTCTGATTCTAATCTGTGGCACTAAAAGGGTTCAGACACTTTATTGCTTGTGCCAATATGTATTGAGTGAGTTTCTTTAGAGGTTTCTACCTCAATTTTGGAGTACATCTGAATACAACACACAGCCTCCACTTCAGATTTCCCATGAGCACTGTTGGTTGATATAGTTTGCAGCAGGATTGTGTTTTTATTACCTCCCATTTGTACCTCAAGTGCCCAAATGTGAATCAATACAACGAGGATTGAAAATTGTTGGGGGAATTATGGGAAGGGCGCTCAAGGGTTTCAGCCAAAGTATTGCCAGTCAGTGACGCCAGAATCATCTAAAGAGCCTCATCCAAACCGAACGACGGTTTTCCATTACGCAGGTCAGTGAAGCAATGAATGCTACACAGAACAAATACGACACTGAGTTTTATGACACATGCGGGGGATTGTTTTAACAGCTGATACCGTCTAAGGACTTCTTGGTGAAATTTGCCCTAGAAAGTTGGTAAAAAGGTTTTGTTTTAGCAGAAGAACTAGAACAGATTCATAATGGATGCTTTGCTTTATTATTTTAATTTTAAAATGTATTTACAATTTTCTTAAAGCATTAAGGTATAAAAATTGTGATCATGGTTGAAGGCCTCTTTTACCTTAGGGCTTAAAAAAATGATTTTAGTTTCAACAAAGCTTTGTGACTACTGTAATTACAAACATTCGGATGGAATTTTATTTTTCGTGTTGGCTGATAATTTTATCTGTCGGCTGGTAATTTGCTCCATCATTTTTAGTGAGGTTGTGTCAGGTTTATAAACATTTAGATGGCTTTTTACCTCTAAATAAGGTTTGTTTCTGACCTCAATTTACTGTGAGTTTGCGCACTGTTTGAAAAAAAAAAAGCCATTCTTTGGCTTAAAAGTTTACTGTTGAAATAGAGCCAAATAATCACAGTTATCATTATAATTCAGCTTCTGTGATAATGGACAAATCCTGTCAGAAGAGCTTAACCTGCATTAAAGCCGGAACAGCTGTCTTCAGCAGAAGTCCTGGATGAAGGGAGATTCTCCAGGGTTTTCATGTCAAATCTTCCTCTATTCACACACGCACTCACCCTCTTTTTCTTTCCATCTGCCTCTCATCATTTCTTTATACGTGTTTTCATATCAAGGTCAGATCTGTTATATTGCTTATTATATTGCTCTTAAAAACCTGGTAACCAAAAATACCCTTGTGAGAATTTATGACTGTCTAAGAGAAACTGAACAATTTAAGGACCTTGCAGGAGTTACTTCATCTTTGGCGGTGTTTCAAGTTGCATATTCCGGACAAGAAGCGAAAATATGTCATCATTATTAAACAGAATTATTTTGTTATAGTTACTCATTGTACGAGTGCATCCACAATGCGACACAATCAGTCTAGCATGTAGCTTAGTTCAAGTTAACTTTTTCACATAATTTTAGTCATGTTGAAATATTACGGTTATGTTGTGTTTAAAATATATTACTCATTAATTATTTTTTATCTCCTTGTAAGTAAACTAGTAAAAAAACACCCACACTATACGTCCCCTCTTGTGTGTTTATCTTTATAATACACTGGATCTATTTTCTTTTCTTACCCCAGCGGGAGAACTCAGAGAACTGGAGGTTTGTCTCGAAAGATGTACGCCATCAAAAATAGAACATAGCAACGGTCTGGCAACCCAAAACACCCCAGAAACTACATAGCAACGGTCTGGCAACCCAAAACACCCCAGAAACTACATAGCAACGGTCTGGCAACCCAAAACACCCCAGAAACTACATAGCAACGGTCTGGCAACCCAAAACACCCCAGAAACTACATAGCAACGGTCTGGCAACCCAAAACACCCCAGAAACTACATAGAAACGGTCTGGCAACCCAAAACACCCCAGAAACTGCATAGCAACACAAACAACCAATCAGAACACCTCAGTAAACCGCATATAAACGCCCTGGCAACCACCCAGAACACCCCAGAAACGACATTACAACACAAGCAACCACTTAGAACACCTCACCCGAAACACCCCAGGATCATCAACATAAACAACATTTCAGAACACCTCAATAACTACACTGACAACCACCTAAAACACCTCAGTAAGTGCATGGCAACACAAACAACCAGTCAGAACACCTCAGTAACTGCATAGCAACGCCATGGCAACCACCTAGAACGCCCCAGTAACAACAACAGCCAATCAGAACACCTCAGCATGTCTCAATTGTCTCTCCTACCAAGACAGTAGTGCAATTAAATAAAATGGAAACCGTCTACTGCGTCTCAGATATTTCTCCGTCAGTGATCTCAATATGAACTCAAATATTCCCATCAAATCATCTATGCTGGTGTGCATTTTTATTTTATAAAGTAGTCAATCGAGACCTCGTGACCTTTGAAAGGGTATCAAGAGGCACGGCTCCATTCGCGCCCATGTTGTGGTCATTCTTGCACTGCGTGATGTCTTTCAGCTGTCTCAGGTGTTGTTTGACAGGTCTCCGTCTTTTTGCATGAGCAGAGAGTGGGTGGAATGAACCCGGACTGGCTGCCGCTGTAGTTTTCTGAGCATAATAAATTTCGACGTGTCTCATTTTAAAAGCATCAGGACACATTGGCCCCCTGCTCCACAGAAGGACATGCGTCACCGTCTCAGTTTGACCTTGATGTCACTCTTTGCTTTACTTTTAAGGTAATTACATTTTAATGTTTTTAGAATAAAAAAAACGTCCTCGCAATCGCGTAAAGAATAGAGGACGAAACATTAGAGGGATGACAGAAGAGGTTGGTGACATTTTATCAAAACGAATACCTTGTTAGTCATCAGTGGGAAAAACCTGTATTATGTAAATCTGACAAGACTCTAAATAATGAATAGTGAGGGAATATTCTGCTTTAATAATACACGTCCAGGCCAGCTAACGTTAATCGCTTGAGGTCTTGTTTTTCCTTTTTAGGTCAGGGGTTCCGAAACTTAAAGGGACAGTTCACCGTAAAATAAAAATCAAGTCACCCTGGTGTTGTTTTAATATCGTTGGCCTATTTCCTTTTTTGGACAAAAGCAAAAAGCAAAAGTATCACAGAATGATACCATTTAAAACATGTATATTCCAGTGTACGATATTAACAATGTATTATAACAAAAATCTTGACCTTGGCCGTTGCCCTCTGTGCATGTTCGCCATAGTTCACGCTGAGATATTCTCTTCAAATCAAGAGAAATTTATTTATTTTTATTCTAGATTTCTCTCAACTTTTGTGCTTTTACTGGGCGAGTCGACGTAAACCGTGGCACTAATAACAGTCACACTAACGTGCACAGAAGACCAAAGGCAAGGTCACGATTTTTGTTAAATAATATATACATTTTATATCAAATTCCCCCTTAACAAGATCATACATATGAAATGTCTCATGGGATCATTCTGTGATACTTATGCGTATTTTTTTTAAAAAGCTTGATGCTGGTTTTTACTGCAATTATATGAGCGAGCGGGACATTTAAAAATGATTCTCCTTTGGTGGTCCATAAAAGAAAGAAGGACAGTATAGCATTAAAACAACAGCAGGGTGAGTAATTTATTACTTAATTTTCATTTCAGGGTGAACCATCCCTTTAAAAAAACCTAGTCCCCCAGTATATCTGGGAAAATATCGATGGCTCCTTCTATGATTAACTCTCAATTGAATTTCAAAATTAATATTTTAATTCATCAAAAGCAGCAAGCATACCAGTTATAACATGGGATCAGCGGTGAAATTGATAACTAAAATAAAAAATAAACAAAATATTGCTTTAAGATTCTAGCACCGTATGCACTGGCATCAAACCACTCACTTCCAGTGTTTACACACGATACATACGATTAACTCCTCTTCTGGACATCAGCACAAAGAAGTTGTCTGTGAAAAACATTTATTTCTCAGATGAAAGTCAGTGCAATCAGATACAAAATGAACACCTAACTTAAGGGATGAGCTCCTTCGCACATCACATGAGAACTGTAAAGCAGACATTCCTGTCATAGAAGCTTCAAAGCATAAACTGGGCCTCGTCCATCAAACACAAGCAGAACGAAATGTTTCATTTGTTCGTAAAGCCATTTTTGCTTAATTTGTCATATTCGCTTCAATAACAACATCCCATAAACAAGTTCTTCCTGATTTGTCCCGCTCTCTAGGAAATTTTTCATTACTTGATATTACGAACAATATACATGCATGTGAATTTCGTGATTTTGTGATTGCAACAATTTATGTAACTCACGTTTTATGTAATATTTACATGGAAGTCATGTATTACAACAACCAAAATTTACATTAAAATGTTTTACGAACAATTTACAGAGAAATAAATAAAATGCAATTTCCATTAGAAGGGCTGGTTCACACAGAACGTGTTTTTGACTGATAATTTGTCAGTCACTCTAACCCTAACCCTAACCCACTCTATGGGGAAAAACCGCAAGGTCTCGAGACGCGTCTTTTGAAAGTTGAATATATTTTAACTTGTCATGCGCAAGATGCGAGCGCAACGGTCAAAAACGTCCATCTAGCGCGTTTACATATAAAGATAACGGAAAAGTAGCGCGGTGTAATGGAATAACGCGTTCTGTTACACAGACATTCTTTCTGCTTGCATTTGCACATACGTGACAATATAAGAAATTAGTTTACATAAAACAACTTTACAAACAAATTAATTCTACTTGCATTTCACGAATGAGGCCCTCTGATGTCAGCTTTCAAAATGTAAACATACAAAATAAAAATGTAAAGTAAAAATGGAATGGCAGCAAACATTGTAGTGCATTATAACCAAACTTTCGTATTTGTGTCATACAACATGCTGTATTTACATGCAAGCATTATTTGTCGGGTTTATTTATACTTCTGGGTATGTTTTGTTCGTAAACCGTTAGCAGAGAGCATGTTCAGGCTAGCAGCAGTTAGGCAGAGTCGGCAGGAACTTCCGGAAGAACTTCCTGAACTCTGTGTTGAAGACGGTGTAGATGATGGGGTTGAGGGCGCTGTTGACGTAGCCCAACCAGGTCACGATACTAATGACAAAGCCAGGGATTTCACACTCCTCGCAAAGTGCCCTCATTGTGTGCACTACGAAGAATGGCGTCCAGCAGAACAGGAAGGCACCTGTGGATGGACGAATGTCAGGTGAAAAATTATTCTATGGACACATAAATCTGTTTTATGTGTTTTATAAATTTATCAAATAAATTTTAATCTGTGCTGTATGTATTTGTATCTATTTGTACTTGGGGACTGCAGATGTAAATTAGCCTAAGGCTACCTCTGGTGTAATGCATCAAATGTTTACATTTATGTTATTAATTGCACATGGTCCCTTTTAAATAAAAATCAAATCAAAATAAACATACTGTTGTCCTTTAACACTGGAAGGAAACGCCACAAGTCCACACCACAACTATGACTATAACAATACAGAGGAACGATAATGTTATTTTTGCTGTAATCCCACTGATTAAAGGGATAGTTCACAGCCACGACCTCAGATCACTTGGACGTGGCTGTGGTTACAAGAGGTAAAAACTATATAAATACTGTTCGTTTTCTCACACAAACCGCTCGTTTCGTGTCTTAGGCCATCATGTGTACTTACATTCACGAGTCATTAAATCATGTTTAATTTGGACTTTTCTGTGCATGCTCTTTGAGGTGGTGACCATAGACCTGCATTATATGACTGATAGACAAGAACGGTTTGACCTAAAAATATCAAAATCGAAACTACTGCGGAAACAAAGACACCTACATCTTGGATGCCCTTGAGGTAAGCTAAAACATACCAAAAATTAATTTCAAAGTGACCTATCCCTTTAAGTGCGATAAGGCCTGTTCACACTATGGACAATAACTAATAAGTTTTAATAATCGTTTTAATTCTGTGAGAATACGTTTGTCCTCACCACAACTATTACGATAATGACAGTTGTTTGAGCTCTAGCTAACTTATTCACAAGTTTTCCTCATATTGTTCGTAATACTGCTGATTAAGGCCCGTTCAAACCAAGGGCGATAACTATAACAATAACTATAACTTTAATATTTGTTCTAAATTGTTCACACCACAACTATTACGTTTACGACACAGAGGAACGATATAGTTGAAATCACATTCAGAACGATTATTTTCCCTGAACGATAAAAACATTAACAGCCAATCAGAATTGCCACTCAACGTTAAAGACACGAGCATTTAAAGTGACAGACGCCAAAATAACAGTGCATGTTTTTAATAAACAGAATGAAATCAATTGGTGTGGGCGCTATTCTAATATAGTTAGCTGTCAACTCTCTGAGTGTTTGGCATGGTAATGGTTATGACAATGTTGATATGTCTGGTCTAGGTGGAATAAATCTGCTCTTGCCAACACACACACACAACACACTACTGTGAGCAGGTAAGACATGCTTCTGCTGTATGATATAGGATACATGAATGACCCGTAGCAGATCTATACAGGTGGAGCTGGGGAAGGAGGAGGGTTTCTGAAAGCGCTGCACTGCTACAGCAAATGCTAACCCAGTATTTAAAGGTTGAGCAGCGAGCTCATTGGCTACTGATACAGCAGGAACCAATCAGCTGAGCCCTATAGAGAATGATGTGATTTCAAGCGTTTGAGTTAAAGACCAATCGGCCCGTGCGTCTAGATTTTCATTACAGAACTTTGTATTTATCAGGCCCTAAGATTTATACGTTTATTAGACTTGAAAATCAAAATCAAACAGCACACACTAAACAAAAAAAGTCCATAATATTCATAATAAACTGGATAAAAAAAATGTAAAAAGCCAAAGAAATCTACAGGATCACATTGATGATACAGCACATTGAACATATAACCCGGTCTTCTTCACTGCATGACTTCACTTAAAATAATTTCTCAAATGAGCAGGAATCAGAGATATAAGTTATTTTATTCACTTCTACTCGGAGAGGTTCCAGACAGAAACACAGGACTAACTGAGGGTCGCTCTCGTCAGAGGGATATGAAATATGACCTTCCGATCTGTCTTTCCCGCTCCCACTAGGAACCACAGATCTATCATCCGTCAGAAGTGAGAGGATGGAGAGGACAGGTAGGATGGCTGAAAGTCACTGTAAAGGACGTTACATTTATCCCTGGAGTACCTTGGCTTTTATGCTTTTATTTTAAAAATAATTGATATTTTGAACATGACTGGCCATTTGCATTGTGGCTCTTCTGACATTGTGCACCAACTTACAACTAGTTTTAAAGTAAACGGGAATGAAGTACACTATATATTTTTGCATAGCACCATTAATATTTGAAATGTAATTCTACATATAAAATAAATATTTACAGAAGCCTCTGACCAAGAGTAACAGTTGAAATAAAATTGCATCAACAACCTTAAATCCTTTCAACAAAGTATACGATAATGTTGACATTTACACTCCTTTAGATTTTAAGAGAGAACATTATGTGAATCTATTACTTTGTTAGCGCCTTTTTCAGAACTGAGAATGTGTTATACATATCAAATAAAATAATCATAATAAATAAATCTAATTTAAAAATCCTTGATCAATGATTAAGTAGTATCGTATTTCAGTGGAAACATTTTTAACAAGTTACGCGAGGCAAATGTTAGAAAAGGATCAACTAAAATTCATGCATTCCAACAACTTCTGCTCACGTTTCTGGAAACAACTATTGGATCATTGAGGCTAAACATCATGTTATTCGACTACGTATTTATTTCGTGATCTTTACAGAGAGCTCACAACCTACATTCTGCCTTAAGAACAAATGGTGCAACCAAATAAAGGACAGTCAGTTGTAAACTAGCTAGCAGTTGCTAAGCTATAGTGTGAACTTCTGAACAGTTGCTGTGACCCAACCCTGACCTTTAACAGTCTCTCTCACTCTTTTACCTCCTTTTTCTCGCCTGTTCTCAGGTTGACAAGGAGCGAAAGGGATTGCCAAGTACTGTCAGTGCTGTACAGAGCACGGCACAGGTACAACACTGGCACGTCCCATGAACCCGCGAAGAGGATAAGTGCATGTCTTAATGTGACGACGGCTGCCCCCACTCTGCCTGCTGGACTAAAGTGAGGCTTACATCATAATCGGATTGGAGGATTGCTGAGGAATGATTAGCCAATGAGGGCCAAAGGAGTTCCTCGGTTCAGCAAATGTGGACAGGGTGTTTTTAATCACTCTATGCCCATTTTAAAAGTGAGAGACTGTTTTTTTTCTCTTTGTTTTATTTGAACTCACAACGCCTCCAAACTGAGATTATGGTGCATTTTATGGATAAATCAAAGCTATTGGAAATTTAAGACATTCCTCATTCCTTATAAAGAAAACATATATATTTTTTATTCTTTAAATAAATAAATTAGGAAGAAACGTTGTTTCTTTGCTAACTGCCAGGCAACGGTCCACCTAAACCTTTAAAAAAAGTAAACCTTTACTTTAAACATTATTTAAAACAAATGCCTAGTTTAATAATAAATGATCCACTAATTATTATTTTTTTAATGATAAAAATTATTAAACATGTTAAGTTCATTTTTAATCTGCAAATTGATGTCTATAAAAACTCATTTAAATAAATAATAATATACTTACACTATTACATACCTCGGGTCGCTAGTGACCCTACACACTTTTTACAAAAAATTTACATTCTTGTTATATTGTTCAGAATGACTAAATTGTGGAATACTAAGAGGGTTGATGTCTAACCTTAAAAAATGAATGAATGGGAGGAAGTGAATAACGTCCAAGGTCGATAAACACCCAAGGTATGCGTTTTAAGGTTAATAAATAAATTCATGTAGTCTCTGAAATAATGCAGTGTCATAAAAACTAGATTATAAAACAGATAGTTCCAGTCCTTGATTCTGATTGATTGAGCCGCCGTTGTAAATTACTCAACAAACACACACACACACATCTGTGACCGCATTACATTAGTGTTACTGCACAACTGCCATTTGTGATTCTTTGTTGCTGCATGTGTTGCTTACCAAACCTTTTGGAACTACACTGCTTGGCGGAGGAATAAATGTGTTATAACGTTATATTTTTTGTTGCTGGTGTTTATTTTATGAACAAAATAAATATTAAAATGAATATTTTTATGGAGTAACCGTTTTATAAAAGCAATAAGCCCTTTGAAGCCGTGTTTTACAGTGGATTTAGAACAGCTGAGGGGTGTTGTTAGGCACGAGTAAATCCACTGTAAAACACGGCTTCGCGGGGCTTATTGCTTTAGTATACTGTAGTGTCAACTTCCGTACATCACATCAACTAACTTACCTACTACAACGGGAAGCACCCTCATTGCTTTCCTCTCCCTCCTGTTTATTTTCGCCCCCTTCCTTTGCCGGTTCTGGTTTTGATCTTTGTAGTTCCCAGCAGGGTATGCGAGCATGGACACCGGATCTGGGCTGTCAGGATCGGGGTAGTGATCATGGTCCAGCTCCTCTGTGTCAGTGAGGTCTTTCTCGATCACCGGCGGCAGAGGGGGGGGCAGGCCAGACAGGGGCGGGAGAGACGCGGCGGCCTCCTGAAGCTTTCGGCAGGTCTGCATGCTGTTCCTCAGCCGGGCCTTGCGCGCCTCTTCCCAATTCCTCAGGCCCCGGAACATCCCACAGTACAGCAACAGCATGATGGGGCACGGCACGAAAAACGAACAGACGGAGGAATAGACCACGTAGTTGTTGTCCTCCAGCTTGCATTCGCTGTTGTCCCGGTTGGGGACGTTGTTGATGCCGAACATCACGGGGGAGGCCACGGCTAAGGCCAGGATCCATGTGGCGGAAAGCAGGACAATCTGTCGCTGGTCCACATGTTGGCGGTTGTAGTTAAGAGGGACGAAGACTGCGATGAACCTGTTGCAAACCATATTGAGGTATTAGGATTCAGTCCATGCAAAACTATTTAATCACCCAATTGTGCATTGATCCTGATATTTCCCTGAATCTGCTACAGATAATATCACTCATATCCAAAGTTTTATAATGTGGTTTCACAAAACCTGTGAAATGTCCAGGTCATAATTTTCACCCCAAAATTCTCATGAGCATATTGCAAAATACATTTTCATTATTATTATTGTATGCCTATAGTAAAAAAAAAAAAAAAAAAAAAACTACCACTTTTGGTACCATAATTTGGGGCAAAAAGTCCTTAAATGTCATAAAAAATAAAGTGTGTGTGTGTGTGTGTTCTTTATGCAAAATAAATAAAAGAGATCATTACTGTATGCCTATTATAAAAAAAATAGAATACAAAACATATGGGGCTAAAGTGCTTACATGTCATATATATACATACAATATTTAATAATCATTTTCTAATATGTATTTTGTGTTAAATAAAAAAAATATTTGGGGGGGGTGAAGTGTTAAGTATGATATACACGTATATATGTCAGATTCATGTATATTATAGTTTTATTTAATAACTGTTCTCTATGAATCTCAAAGCTGCATATCATCTCCATATCAGTGATAGAAGAAGCCGTGAGCCTCTATTATTGAGCGAGTACCTTTAGGAGTGTGAACCCCCGAGGCATCTCACGGCTCTGGACGCATGTGGCTGTTACACAAATCAAACATATCTGTTTTCTTTTTCATGCTGATTCTGTGGCGACTTCTGCCAAGTGGTGTGTTTGCAGCCTTTCCTTGCATAACAAGTTTCATGCTGTTGTATCTCCAGAATGTGCCGCCCTGAGCATATATCTCATTAATCTCTCAAAACACCGTCTGCTGAGCCCCATCGAATGGCAGGAGGGACGATAATGACCCTCCAGTTGCCTCGAATCGCCAGGCCAGCGACCGCGGGACAGTCTAATGATGAATCCGGTGTAATTCCAAGGTACTTGGCAACTTAATGCCATTTAGTTATTCTGAACACATTTTTTTCTGCCTGTATCTCGACCAGTCTCTCTTCTTTTAATCATAGCAGGAAGCTATGAACTTTTATCATAAATGCTATTTCATCGTGTCTTCAAACAGAACCACAATTAGGAAGGTAACCTGCTGTGACCCTTATCGCTTCCAAAATATAAAACTAGCTGTGCAAAATCAGTGCACTGCATGAATTTGATTCATCGATCCTCGCCCTATTTCAGGCGCCAGACTTTAAAGGCATGTTTTGCACATACTTTAAGCTTTCACACAGCATTTCTACAACTCTATACCCCAAATATAGTGTCTTCTGGATTACCACGGTGAGTTTTTCCATTGATAACGACTATAAATAAATAAAATGTTTTTTGAAAGTGGGTGCAAACTATTTCAGCATAATATCTCATTTGCATTAGGATGGAAAACATGCTTGCATACAAATTGTAATACATTTTCTCTAAGTTTCTGTTTACACCTGGTATTAAGATGCGTTTTGGTCGATCGGATCCAAGTAGACGAGGGAGACACATTCCTGTTTACACTTGGTGTTTTAATCTGTATTTAGTCTCTTTTGACCATTCTGTCCTGATTTCTTCGAGGGGAGGGTCTGTGGGCGGATAAATGTATGGGATTTTCAGATCTTTCGATCTAATGAATGAAATAATCTCACGCAGTTTACATATGAACGTGGCCAGAAACGATGGAGAATCACACGGAGAGCATCAGCTTTAGTTTCTGCTCTGACAGACACAAGACCAGCCGAACACTGTGAGTGTGTGTTAGAAATCAGGAATGGAGAGAGAACATTGTGCTTGGTAAATTTTTCATCTTTAAATCAAACTTGGGTCTCCAGCTGATAAAGTTTAAATCCCGTCTGTCTCGAGACTTCCCATTATGTTACTCATTAGAACAGTAGAACTAGGGTTTTGTGTCTGAACACATTCATCCACATGAGCGTTTACACTATGAAAGCAAACCAGTCTAATGCCTTATCTAGCATTACATATCGATAAAATAATTACTTACATACTGTAACGTTAGTTACCGTTATATTATCTTACTAGCTATTTATAACTTATAGAAAGAGTGCAACATTATAAAGTTACATTACGTGCAATGATACTTAATGATTTGAGGGCCAAGTTTGTTGTCAAAGTATGGCCAGACCATAGTCAATGTAAAGGATATTGTTGATGTTTCGTCCCTACCAGTGAATGTGCTCTGCTGAGGGGGAGGAGCTGTGTTTTCTCAAAACTCCCTACTGCAGCTTTAATACCAGATGTAAACAGGCTCAAAGTGTAGCTATTTATCTACTATCCATGCAGATTCAGTCCAAACTGAATTACAATTGACCGTTCGCAAAGACCCGTCCCCTTTAGTTACTGTTGCTAAATACCGTTTTGTGGCTCTTTAATGTGTCTGACAGATCGCTGTAGAGCCTCAGTTAAAGAACCGATCATCTCTTCTTTCTAGTTAATTCAGAGCATCAAATAAACAAGAATGAACATAAGAAGGAATGTTGTTTTAACAGCGGAAAGACGTCAGTACACTCTTAATCTACTAACTCTCCTGACTACTTTGTCGGACAAAAATGGTGGATTTGGCGGATGGCGGATTATGATTGGTCAGATCGCCTGTCAATCAGACTCGCTGCGAAGGGTCAGTTGTTTTAATGGTTTTAGATTTTAACGATATTAACTCACAGACACAACATGTGCAACAGCTGGATGTCAGACCCACCTGTCTATGCTGATGGCACAGAGGTTAAATATGGAGGCGGTGCAAAGCATCACGTCCATCGTCATCAGTCCATCACAAAGGGTCATATCAAGAGACCAAACTCCATCCTGGAACTGAGAGGGAGAAACAATCATCGGTATTTTACTCTTTACCAATTTGTTGCTTCTCTCATACATGTTTTCCTATAATTTCATTCCCATGGCTCTCTGACCTCTTCCCCCTTCCCCTAACCTCCTGTTCACAGCGGAGCGACTGTGTGAAACCTTAATTTCCCTATTATCCGCTTGGTGTTGTTGTCACAACACACACACACACACACATGCTCTCAGGCTGATGGTAATTTAGTACCTGATGTACATCATGTGTTCTAAAAAAAAAAGAGAGATAAAACAGCAGAGAGGAGGGTTTAATGGCATTTTAATTATTGGCCAGGAGATGAGGACAGATTCCTAATTGCTTTTTGGTAATGGCCTCTCTCCCATGCCAGCGAGCACCGTTCCCCCTACAAGTGGGAGCCATGAGATCGTGGTGAGGGGACTCGTGTAAAATTGTAATTAAGCCACGGCTGACTCACTGGAGCTTATTTTCTCCGTGTCCTTGTACTGAAGAGCCAGCCAAACACAGTCGTTTGCTTCGCTCCCGGTGACCTTGTCTACGTTGTCTGGGGCCCTCAGAATCCAGTCTAGGGAACACGGTAACTAGCATGGCCCCGAATGGCATGTCCGATCGACAGTTATTTTGGAGGCCTCTTTAGTGGAAGCGTCTCGGACCTCGCGCCCACATCCCGGGGTGACAGACAATGTGTGTTGTGTGATGTGTGTTCATGATGTCCGCTCTGGCAGAGACAGACAATTTCAGCAGCAGGGGGCCGTTGCAGGCCGGATGAATGCAAGTCTGCAAAGTTTTTCACGCAAGGGAAACAATTGATCATTGATGCTAAGTTCATCTTGCGCTTTTATGGAACTGTGTCGGGTGATCAGATCGATTAAGTGTTATATGATACATAGTCAAAAGATGAAAGGTTACTGTTATCCTTGGTAACCATTGTTATTGGCAAGCTACTACAGTTACTGTCGCCACATAAAACCGTTTTAGCTACTACGTTCTTGTGTATGTATGTGTATATAATATAAATATATATATACACACACACACTTAATATTAAATATTAAAAATATATATTGCATGTATATAATAGCATGCAATATAGCATACATTAATAGTAATAGCATGTATCAACTACTAAGTTTTACACACACACACACACACACATTTTTATTAAATATTAATATTTAATATAAATATTAAAATATAATATATATAGGCCTATTGTATAATGAAATCAACTTATTTGAATTCAGAAATTCTTTATACATTTTATTTATATACATTTCTGACTGAAAATAAACTTGGTTTACAAGTACAGACATGTTAAAACCAGCATGAAAGTGGCCAATACTTACAATGGGTTTTACCTGGTCATTTAAGATGATGATCACCAGGTAAACCAGCTTAGCGGGGTTTTGTTTTCTGGTCACCTTGCAAATACACAATATTGTGATTATAATATCTAGGTAATTAATTATCTTAACTCACCTCTGTGTACACGAACAGCGGCAATACCAGAACAGCCAACAGCAAATCAGCAACAGCCAAACTGACTATGAAGTAGTTAGTTGTGGTTTTCAGCGCTTTCTCCGTGTAGACGCTCATACACACCAGCACGTTCCCACATATGATGATAATGATCAATAATACCCCGAATATGAGCGCTGGGAAGTTGTAGTTCGTGCTGTGTCTGGAGATGGTGAGGTTGGCTGGCATGTCTGCCTCTATAATAGCCTGTCATCTGGAAATCCTTTGATAAAACTGACCGTTAAAACACGTTTCTTCTTAGCCATTATTTGAGCGCTCTTGAAAACTCCGACCTGCGTCCCATTATTTTTTGTCTTTAAAGGAAAATAGACGTTGAGAGTCCCAGTAAGCGCTAAGATCATCGCTGTTCATTGTTTGACGCAAAAGTTTTCTGTCAGGTTCACAGCCCGAGCTCGCGCTTCTATTTCCATCCACCTGCGCGCGCGTCTTAAAGCAGCTTAGCGTCGCGCTGTTAATATCTGAGGCGGTTCATTAGGTTGACGCGAGGTTATTGAAAACGCTTATTTTGATAATAACACCACTTGTTAAAGTTAGGGAATAGGGCAGTAAATAAAGCCTCTCCGCGTCTCACCGGTTGACCGTCCGATGTCTCTCCGCTTTAGTTTGACCGTAACGATCCACGGGAGTGATAATCTCGTCATCTGTGACGGGTGGGTGTGACATTTCCCCCGAGTGGTTTAAGGATGGAGGTTTAGGCTAAATCTTGCGTTATTACAACACTAAATAATCACTTATATTACTTTTAGTCCAATGTGAGTATAGGGTGGTATAGCCTAGTGTTATAAATGTAGCCTAGCCTATAAATTTTTTTAAAATATAGCCTATTTTTTCTGTCCTTGTATTATCTTATTTTTTTCAAGATTTTAAATTCAAGTTTATATCATTGTTGCATATATGAGGACAAGTGTGAAATCAAAATGGAAGTTTTTTAGCTTTTGGTATGAATAAGCCTTGTTATCTAGCTAGTGTGCTCCAAAACAATGACAAAATGTCCATTTAGAAGATATAAGCGCTTAAAACGTACAATCTCTCACTTTCAATGATCACTTTATGCATCAATGATTTTGATGACATCACTCTGCACTTCAGATTCTCGTCAGATTCTGTCCAATCAAATGCTCTCGAGAATCTGAAGCTCCGCCCCCTACAATTATAAATACACTGAAGCTGCGCTAAAATCAATCACTTGTTCACACATTTATTGTTTTCTACATGGTGAATGGCACATAGTGCGCTATATAGGGAACGATTCAGACAGGGTAAATATGCTAAAGTCTGGTTTTACATTAGTGTCACACGAAACCTCACAGAGCGGATCACATGTGCGAGTCGTCGCAGACCACAAAACATATCGGACCCATTTGAATTCTACACAGAATGCTGTATTTTAAAGAGATATGGAGGAGATTAAGAGGAGAAACGAGAGATTAGGAGGAAACTGCGGCTTTATCGAGCTCAACAGCTCTGACTGAGCTGTGATATAAACGAAACGCTATTGGCTATTTTAAAAAGGGGAGGAGCTGTTCGATGTGTCCCGCCCTGTCTTCCTGTTTCAGTGGAAATTACGTCAACACATTGAATAATACTGCACGTTTTTCGGTCCTTCAATGGTCCCTTTAAAATGAGTTCTATCTTGCGTAAATAATAATAATAATAGCCATAATAATAGGCCATAATAATAATAATAATAGAATAAACGGAAATCATTTTTGACAGAGTTTTGCATGCTGCACTGCAGGATACATGTTATGCCAGCAGAACAGGGCTTAAACAATGGATTGTGTGTTTGTGGTTTGTAAAATGGCCAGTTAAACATTCGTCAAAACAAATTAGCGCTGCTTTCATTTGGGCTGTTGTGTGTTTATGTTCACGCAGGTGTCTCTTTGTGTCCGGGATCCATTCGTCACCATTCATTAGACTCAGTGCAAGGCTCAGCTACAATAAATCAACAGTGTTTTGGTTACAAATAATAAAATAACAGTTTGTGATAATAGTAATAATAATACATGTCAATGAAATAAAATAGTATGAATACTTTTCCAGTCATCTTTATTATGATTGGCATGCCTCTATAATCCATTCCACTGAGCTTAGTAGTCACTGATGACATCATTATCATAATCATCATCATCAACACTATCATCATGATTAGTGTTTACTCCACCGTGGTGAGCAGAAATGTTTGATTGGGTCTAAGCTGCTTTGATCCGCACATCCAGACGTGGGTTGTTGGACTGGGGAAAGACGCTTTTCTAACCTTTCAAATCTCACCCATGCACAAACAACTAAATGATGTTCATTTGTTGTCATGTTTGCCAATTCAAGTTTGCTGTTTTCAAAAGTGTTTGTAGCACATACTGTATGGTGAGCGACATTCGTCCAGTCCGCAGCCAGTGAGAGTGACTGGCCTGTGTGCCATAATCTGTTTTGCTATATGGATTATCTGTGTAGGTTTCATCTGCATTAATAAGTAATAATTTAACCTTTCCAGGTTGTAAAGACGAATGCAGTTGATGTTGACCTTTTAATTATAAAAAGCCTGATGATTTGTTCCGCCAAATCGTGAGTGAAACTCATTAATTCTGTAAATGTAATATGACGTAGGCTACTGTATATTTATTGATTGAAATATTGAAGATGAATTCATTTGTTACTTTTTCATAGATTTTGTCTCAATTATATTTTGTGGCTAACCGTCAGTTAGGCCTACTTTTTAAAGTGCAATATCTGCACCTATGACCTTTTCTGAATTATTTATTATTATTATTATTCATTTTAGAGGTATATAACTATGTTGGAGGAGACTGAACCAGAGTTTCAGTCAGCTATACATCAAACTGGTAAGGTGAACAACTTTATTTCAACTGTGACCTACAGGAATATCCTGAATTTAAAAATAAAAACAAATTAGTTTCTATGGACAGCATCACTGACGGTTGATTATTACCACAGAAAATTATTTGATCTCGCTACCCAGTTTGTATAAACAAATTAATTTAATGCGCTCACAATGGAAGTCTATCGGGAAGGTTTAAATTTAGAAGTTCAGAAATGCAGCTTGTATTTGTATTTTGGTGTTTATAATAATTGTTTAGTAAACCATTTTGTGCTGCAAAGTTGTCTAATATATATATATATATATATATATATTGGGTCTATGTTACTTCTTAAAAAGTGTGTATTTTAATGTATAATGGTCCATAGACTTCCATTGTCATTGCAGTACTGTAAACAAAGTTTTGTGTTTTTCTCAAGTTAAAATATTTTTGCACATATTGCACCTATTTTAGCTCCGGTATAAAGAATATCAAACATTCGCAGTTTATGTAAGTTAAACAGTTCTGTGTGTTTGTGTCCTGATTAAATTATCGATCTAGTCAGTTTTCGAGGAAAAAGGGAAGTATCCTTATCTGAGAAAGTGTTACACAAACCCTTTGATATTTTTACTTATCTTTCATTGCTAGACAGAAGAGTAAAAGTAAACACCTGGCGTTTTCATTTTGATTTGTGCTTTTAATTTAAGAAACTGCAGCATAAATTGCTGTGTTGTTATTAAGTGACATATAAAACCATTTTCATCACTTGTGTGTGTCTCATACGCAATCCCATTCCCTTCTCATTATCGTCAGATTAAACCTTAAATAGTATTCTAATAAAAACGCTCACTGTCACCATTAAACGTTATTTAATCCTATTTGTGTGGAAGTGTTAGACAGTAATTTACTCTAATGTGTAAGCTTTGGTTAAAGTGAAGGGACAGTAACAGTAACTCTAAACGTCAGAGGAAAACTGAATATAAGAATAGGCAAAGCAACAGATACGGTAAATGTGGGGTTGAAGGTCTGTTCTGACTGTGTTGAAAAAAGCAGGGCACTAAAATAAAACTAACCATATCATCAAAACAAACTAAAATAAATCCCATATCATTTTCTTGCAGCAATTTCAAAAGCAAACAGTATTTTTTGCTGTAGATTCATCTGTCAACGTTAATATTGCTAATAGCCTATAACAAAATATTTAGCTTAGTGTTTGTTTGATGTGTTAGGCTGGTAACTTCTGCTGACGTTTATCCATTAAAAAAATGATCATAATCCCCTTTGTGATATTATATCGGACAGTTTTTGCATATTGTTGAGGTTAGTGTTATGCCATGCATGAAAACACTGTGAGAATAACATCAAATCTTCCAGCTGTAAATAAGCAATACATTGTGAAGTGTGTTTTTGAGTGTTTGATCACAGATGGCTGACGGAAGCGGTGCAGCTGCTGCGCGCGTCTGCCATGTCTACTCTTACGGAGATTGGTTTTGGCTCAACCGGGGCAGTTATACGACAGCAGGAGGGCATTATGGGTAAATGGTCATGTGGTGTGATCTGTTACATGAACATCTTTCAGAGTGAGGGTGTTTGTTTACCTCCATTTCATGGTGTAGATTTTACTTTTTACACACACACACACACTGCACAAATTTTATATTCTACCCCTAAACCTATCATGCATCACACAAAACTTTATACTATTTAAAAATTTTCAAATAGACAATTCTGTATGATTTATAAGCTTATTTCCTCATGGGGACCAAAAATTATCCTCACAAGGTCTTACTCATCAGCTTACTCATCTATCTGCATAATTAATGATTAATATATAAAAAAATATATTGTTAAACTTCTCCAGTCATCCACAAACAACTGGGGGGGAAAGCATTGAAAACTGAGTTATGTCTCATTTACACAATCACAAAATTTGTGATGGAAATGTTGAGAATTTGTAATGCTTTTTATTTGATGAAAAATGTAAAAGTCGTTGAATATTTTTAGGCTATTATAAAATAGAGAGTTTGGCTACTTTCATAATTGTTTCAAAGGCACTTGACTCCCTCTATTGGCAGCCTATGATTTGAAGGTCTTCAGCATTAACATGGGATCAAAAAAATTATTTGGGGAATCGTTGATCTGAACCAAAAAATATTATAAAAATAGTTAAGTTTTATTCGTTATTTTGACTAATCTGAGCAAAGTTTGAGACATTGTTGATGTCTCCAGGAGAGGAGACACATGTGAGATAACTTGGGTCTTTTTCTTAGGAGAAACATCTATGGTTGGTTTTAAGACACAGATTATGCAAGTTAAGACTGATTATAACTTTTAAGTAATTTACATAAAAGCTAGTTCTGTCAAATCGATTAGTCACATCTAACATACAAGTTTGTTGCGTAACACAAGATTGAACCTCATTGGTTCTCGCATGTCAAGCGCATGCTTGAGCTTGTTTACCACAACTGATGTGCGATTAATATTTATACGTAAAAAAAATCTATTTATGAACTTTTTGAAGCGTCAAAGTAGTTGTGATAGCTGTCAATGGAGGGACCGAAACCTCTCAGATTTCATCCAAAACATCTTCAATTGATGTTTTAAAGATGAACAAAAGTCTCACAGTTTTAACATGAGAGTTCATGAGTTTCATTTTTTGGTGAACTGTCCCTTTAACATGTTTATGTAGGCTAACTTCAGCGAAATTTTCATTTAATCTAAATGAGCTCAGCGGATAGGAAATATAATATTTAAAAAAAGAAACCAGCCCAAAATTACATTCAACAATTATTCTGAATATCTGTCTATCGCTCTAAAATGTCCGTTCAAGCTGCCCTTTCCATCTCTATCTCTCACGCCGCTCAGTCATCAACATAATGAACATAACAGTCATCAACATATCTGTAATTAACATAGGCTATCTGTAATGAACATATCAGTCATCAACCCGCGTGTCATTTAAACCCTCGCGGATATAGGCAGTAGCACGTGGCCATTTCAATCATGCCAGTGTGGCAATTACCGCAGTCTTCCCCGGTTCACTAAACGCATTTTATCTCCACCTAATTGTGTATTATTATAAAATATGTCTAAAGATCTATAAAAAGCGGTCTCTGCTCTTCACCATCTCATTCTTAACAGAAACAAATGTGTTCAATAACCTCTGAGAAAGCTTAGCTCTCATTATTCCTTCACACCCTAAATTAGAGTCAATTGTGAAGCTAGGAACTCATGTGGGTGTGAAGTGGTGTCTGTAAAAGAGAAACGAGAGCATGATTTGATGATTGTTGTCGCGAATGTCCTCATCTTCACGCTAAGGCTACTGAGGGACAATTAAAAAGACACATTTTTAAAGTGCATACATGTCATTAAGGATTTAAGGAGTTTAGGATTAGTTGTGGGGAGGGGTTAGGATTAGGGGTGGGTTAGGATTAGGCAATCAGGTACTGATTTAAACGAGGGGGTAATAATTTGGCAGGGGGTCGAAATTTGGCACAACAGGTGTTTCAAGAGAAAACTTGCGAAATCCATACACTCATGAATGAAATGAGTTGCAGTGAGCTCGTTTGGGTTTTCATGATGCTCACTGGAATGCTTTAGTCAAATACAGAGGCATGACATGATTGGGGTTTGGTTCCAAAGCACTTCATTCTTGATTAATTAAAAGCTCACAGCGCCCGCTACTGGTTAACTTAAGATACTATATGTGGAAAATTAGGCTTATTAATTGTTTTCAAAAATATACTTTTATGTTAATATTTTGTGTGTATTGTGAACAAGATATTCAACTGAACAAGCATGAACACTGCTATTGCTAAAGAGGAAAACAAAGTTTTTCAGTGGCAAATTACTTAGGCTACCTGTTCTCACAAAAGCTATAAAACGACTTCAGAAGACTTTGAATACTGCAGGAGTTATATGGATAACTTTTTATGAAACTTAAACCACGACACTAAGTGACAGTGCCACTTTCATCATGAAAACATCAACTTTGCTAAGCTAACTTCCTCATCCTTTTGTTTCACAGACAAAATAACATCACATGTTTTGAACAATTTAAGATTGAGTAGATTATGCCAGAATTTTTAGGCCAGAACATTTTATGGGTGAACTTTACCTACAGTAGTTATACACTAACTTTTCTTGTTTGAAGAAGATGTTTGTTGCTGTTCTGAGTATTATTTTTAATGTGTTGCAATGTGGTTGCTACGTCTCTCATAGTCTGGTCTCTATATAACTCTATATGATGGAAATTAAACTTGCTTCGAGTAAAAGCAGACCTCTTGATTTAAAGTATATTTGCAGCAGAAATGGTTGGATTGGTTTTGTGCCAGTGTTTAATTTGGGGTTGTTTAAATCTTTAATAAGTGTGAGCAAAAGCGATGTTTGTCGTGTGTTTGTTAGAAATGTGTCTGGCTGATTCTTAGTTACTGAATAGCCCATTGGAACCATAATCAATATTAATCATGATATTTACTACTGTCATTCATTCACTAATATTTGTGTGTGTATGACCACCCATAATCTCCTTTCTCTTTAACACACAGTCTTTCCTTCCTCATTGATTTATTAGCAATCGCAACAAAATCAAACAAGTGAGTAAACCAATTCCTTTGCCTCATCAACCGGTTTACCACCAATTTAGGAAGTTAACACTGTTAATCATATTGATTTATTTTAGCATGAGTGCACATGTGTCACATCAAGTGTAGGAAACCTTGGCAAATAGCTAATGAAAAAGCAAATAGTAACGGCCATAAAACTCATTTGGAATAAGACTTTATGAGTGATGACGTTTCATGATCAATGATTTTGGAGGTACAAAAAGGATGGGAATAAAAAAACCAGAGCTTCAAACCATTGGACGACTGCTAGACCGCCACCAGAGCTTCAAACCGAGGGTGAGTCAAGTTTCTGACTGAGCTCTTCTTCATTTTATTTTAATAGGGACAATGCTCATTAATTAACATGAGGATTCAATTCAAATCCATCATGTAAATGTGCCAGATAGAGCAAAGTTCATCTAGCCCCTGTTCTGTTCGATTGGCAGGAAAACTGGTATGTCTTTCACCCTAAAAATCCTCATTTGTGTCTTTTTAGGGTGTGGAAATGTCTGTTCTCACAAGTGTGACGCAGGTGTCCATCCTTGCGATATTTCTCTTTCAGTGCGTGACCAGCCTTCCAGTTCTGGGCAGGTCAGCTTACGTTCAACTTCAAAAACTTGTTGAATATTCAACCTCTATCTGATCTTTTGTTAGTGTAAATAAAAATGAAAGCCAGGTTCATAACTGTATTTTTAGACCTGTCAACTCTTGTTAGATGTGTATCTCTTTGTCCTTGGTTGATCTTCTTCGTCCCACCCTCTCCAATTCTGTCGGGAGGTGATAAGATTTCCAATTTTCTTACCTTATGTTTTTTTCTTTTTCTTTTCTGAAACACACATACCAAATAAGCTTGTGTGCGTTGATAAAACTGCTGGAGATTCAGGTGATGTATCGACTCATTTCTGTTTTGGCTTTTATCATCGCAGGTATCTCGGAGAAGAGGACAGCATCTCAAGTGCAGACATCTTTTCTCCCAGAAAGGAGTTGTTTCCCAGGGATGATGCAGATATCTTTGTTGCACTCCAAGGCGGGTGGGTGTCATAAACTTTGATTGTTAATAAATAAGTTAAGTTTGTGGTCTTGTCATGTGTAGTTAAGTACAGGCCGCCCTCTTGTGGAGTTCTCAGACAGCTTCTTTTGAAATAGAGTATCAATTGATAAACACATTTTAAATGAAATACTGTGTCTCCAGGAGATCTGGGCTTCAGACGAGGCAGTTGGGCGACATTGAGTTCACAAACAGATATGCTGAACTCTTAAAATCTAAAGCTAAAATCACATCCATCTGCGCCTTCCTGAAACGTATGCAGAGCAGCAAGAAAAGGTAAATATGCACAATTTTCTCTTAACATTTAACAAACTCAGCTTAGCTATTGTTATGTGAATGTGAATGCAAAATGCATAGATATATGCACTTTACACTACATAACATCTATATTATATTCATCTATATATCTATATTTTTCTTTTAACATTAAGCTATGAATGCACTCAAATGAAATTTTCTAGCATGAATGTCATTTCAAGCTTGAATGTATAGTGTTCATGATGCATGTTCTCTGTCTTTGCAGCGGCGTCGGTGGAGATTCAGACAGATTGGTTTCCCTGATGAGACAGTATTCATGTCCAAACCTGTACCAGTGAAGACTGTGGCTTCATGTCCAAAGAAACCTGAAGACAACAACTTCACCATGTCTGAATCAGTTTTAAAATGTTTGAAACAAACTGTTTGTATATATTTGAATAAATAATAACTTTTCCCACTCCAAATGTGTCACAAAAACTACAGATTGAAATGTAGATCATAAAACCCAATGACTTTTCAGATTACAAATTAAACTCTGGATTTGAGAGCCGCTTCATGTCTTGTTTATTGAACCACACCTTTAGCTCTTCAGAGGCACGTATGCTGGTTTATTAATTTAACACTAGACAATAACTTATTGACCCTTCATAAGAGCTAAATGTAAAGCTTTCACATCACTGATGTGACTCACAAGATCATAATTTAATATAGGCCAACCACCAATCACAGGCTGGAGATTGCATGAGGTGTGGTGATATTTAACTGAAGTAATATAGTAAAAAAAAAAAAGTAAAAAAAAAAACATTTATATTAAGAAGCTGTTAGCCTACATGAATAATGTAGCCTATGCTACCGAAGTGAGGCATATGTATCGTCTGAGACCATCACAATTGGAAAACACACCTTTCAAAACATTGGGTTTAATAACCCTCAAACTTTTCCTAGTGTTTATGATTTTACGCACAGAATTGCTACGACGATGTTCGTTATGCTAATATGCTAATGTGCGGTGGTGGTCATGTGTTTTTGAAAGAAGATATATAAGAATGTCAAGCAAATCATTTCTCTTCCTTATTGTGTCTGTCGTGCGCAATAATATAACAGGATAGCCTACTTACAGTAAATGTGAGAGCGAGATTGCTTCAATCAGTTTGCTTGAAGATTACCGTTACGCAATGAAACCTGATATGCCCATTGATGATACTAGCATCATGCTGTTAGCTTATAGTTTATTCGCTCATGCACACTTGAATTTGTTTTCTAGTGCGGATTGATCAAAATCTCTCTGTTGACAACCTTTCCAATTATTTATTGGCACTTTTTCTTTGAGGAATAGCCTGAATATAGAAGCTACAGAGTTAAAAACATCTTAAATATTCATATTTATCGCCAAAAATGTCCAATACAATTCTTCATACTTTTAATTTAAGTTGTATTTTACAATGGGTGCGATAACTTCACATGTGAAATTGTAGTCTAGGCTATAACATTTTGGAAACAGCGCTGATGGCAACCAGCACACAACTAAACATATTATTTTGTAAACATCCTCATTGTGGTGATGGTTTATGAAGTACATGATGCACATATGAAGCAGCTGTGTGAATTTCTATGAGGCAAAAGTCCACCAGTGCTCATTTTTATAGCCAATAAAACAGCATGAGATAAGCGTCCGTCTCAAAGGTTATGCTTGAAGTCTATTTTCATACATTAGCTATCGCTCACTAATGCCTGATGGGAATTTGATTCAGTCAGAACAAAGGGTCGTCTTCGATATTGCTTTATTGATCCATCATCTAACAACAAAATGGATTTGAGGCCTAAAGAATCTTCTGCTGTTTTCTTTCTCCTGGTTATTTTCACACTCAGCAAGTTTAGTGAAGCGCAAAGTAAGTGATGAACATTTTTTACTGAAAAATATGGGATAATCAGATCTTTTGTATATGATAAAACAGTTAAAAAATATAAAAATCCGCAGTGATTTGAGAGATGACACGTTACACTGCGGAAAAACATGTTGGCTATAGACCTAGGATCATATAAGATATATTTACAAAACAGGAATAAAGACCAATCTTTTTTGGGGAAAATCTTGTCAATCTTGAAAATGTTAGGCTAATATTTCAAGTTGTTAGAATGAGGTTCTAGCTGTAGTTATGGTTAATTGACCATCAAGGCAATTTTGTTTTTTAAGAACAAGAAATGGTTGATTCAGGAAATTTGTCATTTTTATTCTAACATTGACACTGAACAATCATATTGAGAGTTATCAACTTCTAGAATCAATCATAAATCTTTTACACATTTTATTAACAGTAATGATGTTTTATCTGCATATGTTTTTACTATGGATACATTTAAAAATGCTTTGCAAATTCTTAAACTAAAAACTGTGGTCAAACAGTATTCCTACTTTAGTCTATACTCTTATATATAGACAAAAAACACATTCCAGTATTTTCTGCTTAATCATATTTTTAATTCGAATGACTTTTTACAACTAATTCAATGATTTTTAAACATGTGAATTTTAGTTGGCCTACTTGTTTGAAGAAATGATGATGCTAACTAAATGTAGCAATTATTTTGTTTCATACTTCCTAATATTTTTACTTTTTGCAGTGCCACTGCCAACCAAGACCACCCTAGTGAAAAAAATCCTGTACTAAAATGTATTTAAAAAACACATTTATTTCATATACTACAAATCCAATAACATATTTACTGACATCGCTTGAGACTTACTAATATAAATGTTATAATTAAACTTTATTTGGATTATTTATTGCACAATGCAAACTTCTTAATGCCTAAAATGTGTTTTAAATATCACTGTTAGTAAGGAGAGTATGATATTTTTTATAATATTAGTCTTTAAATGCAATATATTTAAAGTGACCCTAAAGTATACTAGTTCCATTTTAGCACAATCAAATATACTTAAGTATATCTTTAGTTGGACCTCAGCACTATTTCTGGATAACTAAAGTACAAAATTACTTGTTCCAATTTAGCAGACTATAAGTATACAAATGTAGTATACCAAAAGTACAATTGGAAGTTATTTATATTAAGTACATAAATATATATTTGTAGTATACGTAACAAAGTAAATGTATTTCAAAAACATTTTGGTTTATTTTATTTTTCACTAGGGTATTCATGACTATTAATTCTGAATTTCCTTTTCTCTGAATGGTACAGACCTTTGCTCGGCAAAACCCTTATCTCCAATTAAGGAAAACAACGCTATTAAAGACATAGTTACAACAATCACCGCTGAGGACGGTGTGACGGCCAGCATCACTAGTCAAGTTCCAGAGGGTCTCTTCAGCCTTGACGGATACAACCTCATTGCTGAGACTGTGCTGGACTATGAGGTAAATATGGAGAGTCTGTTGTTGTGTTCAACCATTACACTCATAATATACATTGCACATCACCACATTTTTCAATGATTCTCAAACGACTCGTTGGATGAATCAGTCTCTCTAAATCCCTCATATCCGAGAGCTAAGTCTGCTCTGATTGGCTAGATGTTTTAGGTAATAGTGTTGAATACATTTCAGTAAGGCAGTAATTACATATAATTTTGCCGAAAATTACACAATATAAAACACAAAAACTACATATTTTGAACACCCAATAGAAAATATATACATCAATAATTATTCATAGTTACAGGTTGTGATTCTGAGGAGCAAGCTGCTCCAAATAAACCACTGACCAATCTTTCAAGAGCAAGCGTTTTGCGAATCCCGTAGTGCACTCCAAGATTTGAGAAGCAGTCATCAGTTAAATTCTGTATTTGTGGGCGTGTCAAGTTGTTCATGGACGGACAACGTACAACAAACGCATTATGCAAATGTTACAAACGCATTATGCAAATGTATCTTCTAGTGACAGTAGGATATTGAAAAAACGACTCATTTAGGCAGTTCAGAGTCGATTCTTTCTTTTGGGAGACAATAACTTTAATTATCGTGCACTTTCGACTTTACAACTTTGCAGAACGTTTACATTCACAATCAGCTGCTATATTAGACACTACCTGAAAGGGTTAATATTATAAAAAACATAATAGGGGCACTTTAAAGGTGCGGTAAGCAATTTCTGAGAATTGTTGTTGAACACTGTTTATATTTGAAATCAACCCAAACAAACACACCCCTTCATTGCTCCGCCCCCAAAATACACGAACACAATAGGCTTGTTCAACTTGAACCGGCGCTGCACAGACCGATCGGTTTATGACATCAAAGTACCGCTAGAGCGATTTAAAAGCATAAGGAGGCGTCTGCTCTCTAATCGCTCTCGCGGTACTTTGATGTCATAAACCGATCGGTCTGTGCAGCGCCAGTTCAAGTCGAACAAGCCTAAAACAAGAGTGGATGTCTCTTGGACACGCCCCCTACAGCTGACTGACTCACTAGCCGTTTCTCAATGTCAAGGAAGGATCCTCGGAAGCCGGAATTTCGAGGATGCTACGTCATCGACATCCGTCGAAGGACTGTTCCAATGTCGAGGATCCTCAGAATTTCAACCAAGGACTGAGTCCTTCATTCGGAAAATATCCCATAGACAGGAAAGGATGCATATGTGTAGCCTTCGCGCTCTCTAATCGCCCACAATCCTATGCGCGCAGCTTTGCTATCTTGTTCAAAAAATAAAAGACGTTAGCTGAGTCGGAGCATATGCTTTCAAATGTAAATAAATTTACGTTACCATACATTTGTTATAACCGTCATATAAGTAAAGTTTAACATTTAAATGCCAGTAGATTTACTATCATATTGATATTACAAATTACGTTATTGATGGCTGAACTGGACCTGTAATTTTAACAATTGTTAGCTTGGTTGCCGTCACCGGTATTCCTTTTATAAATAATTTGTTAATTGTACAAAGTAATTTAACGTTAATATTATACCATTCACAGCGTTATTCATAGCTTTCTCGTCTTTTTTATCAGGGACCAAGGAACAAACGGAGACATTCATACGAAAAATAAAGTCAATTAAATTGAACTGGTTTTGTCTTTGCTTTATTATTTAATATAAACGTCCGGTCATGATTTATTTAATATAAACGTCCGGTCAAATTTATATTTGCTAATATATAAACTGTATATCCATTTTTTTAAACCTTGTTCTTTAGACTACAATAGAAAAAAAAAACTTGGTAACAAATAACTTGCATGTGAAGCCTAAAACAATGTATTGAACAATATCTTCACCCTTATTTACAACGTTTTGTGATTAGGTATTCCAAGCTCTACAAAAAGCGGACCTTTTCATTGACGCAATGACGTGCACTTGCTAGCCTGTTCCATTTACGTGTTCTCCGAATGCTAAAGAGGAGCCTCGCCTAGCCTCTGAAGGAAATGACTTGGAAGGACGCGTCCTGCCAAGGAAGTATCCTTGACATTGAGAAACACCTACTCTCTCCTCCCCCATCATGAGTGGACACGCCCCCTACAGCTGATTGGCTCACTATCTCACCTCCACCATCATGAGTGGACACCCCCCCTACAGCTGACTGGTTCACTTTCTCTCCTCCCCATCATGAGTGGACACGCCCCCTACAGCTGACTGGTTCACTCTCTCTCCTCCCCATCATGAGTGGACACGCCCCCTATAGCTGATTGGCTCACTCTCTCACCTCCCCCATCATGAGTGGACACGCCCCTTACCGCTGATTGGCTCACTTTCTCTCCTCCCCCATCATGAGTGAACATGCCCCCTACAGCTGACTGGTTCACTTTCTCTCCTCCCCCATCATGAGTGAACATGCCCACTACAGCTGATTGGCTCACTCTCTCACCTCCCCCATCATGAGTGGACACGCCCCTTACCGCTGATTGGCTCACTTTCTCTCCTCCCCCATCATGAGTGAACATGCCCCCTACAGCTGACTGGTTCACTTTCTCTCCTCCCCCATCATGAGTGAACATGCCCCCTACATCTGACTGGCTCACTCTCTCTCCTCCCCCATCATGAGTGAACATGCCCCCTACAGCTGATTGGCTACAAGTGTGTTGCGGGGCTCGGTCTGATCCACTTTCAACAGTGTTTCTCAGAAATCGCTTACTGCTAAAAACGTTTAGTTGTCAGTCTGTAAATTACTACTTTAACTGCAGCTTCTGAATTTAACAATCTCAGGTAGCAGGTTTCAGGACATTGCTTTCAGTTTAGATGATGTAGAGTTTTATTGTCAGGGCATTGAGAATATTGTGATTTAAACAGGCCGCTTAATGCATTTTGTTATTTAAAGATGAAAAAGTTATATTGATATTACTTTAGCTATAATAGAATTGACTTTAGATACAATTAGCACAATTACACATGTAATATTTTATTTTACTTTCAAGTATGGTTTTGGTTTGATGCTAAATTAGTCAAATTTTGATAAAGTACAAATAGTTTAGCTTAATTATTTCTCAGTACTTTTACACCCCTACCTGTGTCCTCATTTATGTATAACATTTAAAAGCAACCAATTTGCTTAAAATACTCAAATTAACAGACCTTTTATGTTATGTGATTTTCATAGACATTTGACAAGACCAAACCACATGAGGTGAATGTTGAGTGTACAAAAGTTGGTTCTTCTCCTGTAAGTAATGGTGTTTTATTGAAATTAACCTAGAAAATTCCTTCTTTCAAATGTTTGCTCTTGAAGTAAACTCCTGCATGTCAAATCTGTATCTTGTAGACTAGACTGACTCTGAGAATAATCGTTGAGGATGAGAATGATAATCCACCAGCGTTTGCACAGAGTCAGTACTCACTAAACGTTGATGAGGTAAATGTCAAGATCCTGTTATACATCCTTTGCTGATGAACTTTTAATGCTGCCTTTGTTGTACAATTTACTTTAATCCTGTTTATTTATCTGCTTTTATCTTATAACCATTTTCAAAATCTGAAAGCTTTTAATGATTGTTGTAGTTAACAAAAATGGATACCAGTGTTGACCGAATCACAGCAACCGATCCTGATGAAAGTGATGTACTTTACTACCGTCTGGATTCCCCTGAGGTACACAACAAAAACCCCAAAGAATATTTATAGAGTTTGTATAAATTGTATTTCATGGTAATCACAATAGTCCTGTTGGGAACTATGTGTTCTGAAAGTTTCTTTAAGAAAATTCCCCTTTAATGTTGGTTCCAAATTATTATTGCTATTCCACTAGGAGTCCTTTTCATGGTCAAATCTGTCCAGTCAAAAATCTAAAAAAAATCTCTCTGAAACATGACCTTTGTTCCCTCTCAGGGAGAATTCGGCCTCCTGACTGATTTCAATCCCCAAATTCTGGTGAAAAAACTTCTGGATTACGACAAAGTTAAAAAAATCACAATGACACTTTATGCACAGGTGAGTTGGTTTGACCTAGGTTTTATTTCCAAAGATGCTTGTTTTTGTAGCAACAACTTTCATTTGATGATATTTCAGGACACGCAGATTGGATCGACAGCACCAGTCTCCCACACCGCCTCAACCACCATTGAGGTCAATATCCAAGACATTGACAATCGTCCACCGTGGTTCCAGCCCTGTACAGAAATAGAGTTTGTCACAAGCAAAGTGTGCATAAACTCTGGTTATGAAGGGACGGTCAACTTAAATGAGCAAGAGGTGGGTATCAGTGAGTTTCTCAAGGCCAATTCAAACTGCCCCAACAAACACCAACACTTGACACATTATAAAGTTAGAAACTTTATACAAAAAAGTCAATATTCATTGGGGCAGTGTGATTGAGCCTAAAGGAGATCTTGAGTTACAGCGTCAGATGAGCATGTCAATGTTTTTGTGCACCACAGACAGGTCCTTTGTCCTTGAAGCCAGGTCCAGTCATGGCCATTGATGGAGACAAAGGCAGGAACGAGGCCATTCGTTACACATTTCTTGAAGGTGAGTTTAAAGTCCTCATGGGTTGAAATAAAGAACTGATGTCCGTCCCGGAAGAGTCGACAGGTTTTAATTAGTGAATTTTACATGTTCAGAAACTGAAGATCCTATATTTCAAATCAACATTGACACCGGGAGCATAACAATGCTGAAACCAGTTGGAGTGGCAGGACCGATTATTCTTACAGTCATGGTGAGATAAAAAAAAAAAAAATGGTGTTTTGAATGTTACATGCAATCAAAAACTTTATTTAGGAACCACAGTATGTCTTCTGTACACTCGGTTCTTCATTGGCATTAATGATTCCATGCAGAACCTTTAACCTTTTTCCATAGTGGAATTATTGAAATGGAATTATAAGATTATTAAAATGTTCTTCACACTAAGAGAGAGAGGGAAAAAAAGGTTCAATGTTCACTGAAATGTTCTTTGGGAAACCAAAATGGTTCTTCAATGGAATGCAGTTGCTTCCCAAACCAAATTTCCCTGGTTTCCTTAGGCATATCAGAAGGAGAACGCTGATCAGTTTGCCACCACCACAGTCATCCTGAGGGTGGTGATATCCAGCAATCACCCTCCGAAATTTGTGAACCCAAGTTACGAAGGCTTTATCTCAGAGGACGCAGGTGTGGACAGCCTTGTGCTGGAGAGCAAAACATCCAACAGACCCCTCCGAGTCCAGGCTACCGATGAAGACTTTACTAATGTAAGAACTCAGAGACAAACAGCATTCTGGTCTGTGCTTGTGACTGGGAAGTTAGTCTAGATAATAGATAAATAGATAGTCTAATTAATAGATAGGACTAATAGATAGTCTAGATAAAAAAACACAGAGCATCAATAATAAAACATGAGAATAATGAAATTTTGTAAATCATTCGAAAATCATTCATACATCGGTATTCATAAAACCAGTCTAACGAAAATTTTTGGATTGCATTGAATAGTTTGTAAAAAAGTTACATAAATTTCAAAACACATTTAATTGAATCATAGTCATGCAGACCTTAATTGTTTGTAAAAAAAAATAAAAAAACCAGGGGAAAAAAAGCATTTTATTGATTCGTCTCATTTCAGTTTTCATAAAACCGTTCTAAATTCTTAGACTAAACTGAATAGTTTCTAAACAAATGGTTGCTCTGACTATTGCATTGTTTGTAAAAACTGAATTCTTACATAAATTCTTGATTGAATTGAAATGAATGGCTCATAAAACCATTCTTAGTCACATTGAATTAAATGATTCGTAAAACCACTCTTGACTAAACCGTTGCATTCAATTCGATGTTACAATTTAAACAAGAATGGTTTTTGATTGATTTACACACGTTTTCTGCTCAGGTTTACTCGTCATATTTCTGGTGTAAATAGCTGGATTTCTGTCATTGTAGGGCTATAATCCTGACATCAAATTTGAGGTTGTAGACGGTACTGATTTTTCAATTACACCAGAGGGTTTCATACTCATGGCGAAGACGGTTTCCCCTGGCAGTGTGAATTTACAAGTAAGAACTTAATATTTCATTCAATTGACATTTGCTAATTGTTTGTGTGAGATTTTGAATATTTATGACTATGATTCAATGTGACTCAGATGAGGGTGTTTGACACAAACAATGATGAATCCAGCACCGCTTCTCTTACGGTTGAGGTCACGCCAGGTAAGACCAGCATGTTATCAGGAAAACACCTCATTATAACCGGGATAACTGACAGTGGCTAGCAGGTGTGGGCTAATCATGGTGCTTCTTGGAGCATGTGTGGATATCTCTTTCTAGAGTTCAGCTCAATCCATTGAAGAGAAACATCAATCCATACTTTAATGCGATTGATTTGGTCCATAAATTAAATTTCAAAGATTCACTTGAATCACTCAACAGTAAACCTCGTGACTATATAGTGACACCCTTTTTTCTACAGGGGTTGCCACTACCACACCGGTCACTACGATCATGACTTCGTCCATCATAACAACAGATCAAACCACTAACACACAGCTCACCTCCACCTCTCACCCTGGTAACACAACTTTGCCCGCCAGCACAGGTACACCTATGCTAATCTAACTAGCTTTGATAAATCTTCTATGGCCAGTTGCCTAAACTTTAGGAGAGTTCACTCCATGTCGGACTTAACTTTCCCGTCCTCTTACAACTCATAATTGCAACTTGTAGAGTTACACTTTATTTCGATAGTCCACTTTAGACATTCTACTATATACAGTACATGTCAACTAACTTTCATTAGAGTACTAGTAGACTGTTAGGTTAGGTTTAGGGAATAAGTTGATGTGTACTTGCAAAGTTACTTACAGTCAGTTGAAGGTCTGTTGGTGGAGCATCAAAATAAAGTGTTTTATACTTTTTTAAACAGAGTCTAGTAATACTCTAATGACTGCTAGTTGACACGTAGATGCAAAGTTACTTAGTAGAATGTCTGAAGTGGACTATTAAAATTAAAGTGTTTCCTTTCTGAAAGCTGCGACTTGTACCACATGACTGCTGTTTCCAGCTGATATTAAGATGCATTTTGGTGGATCGGATCACAAGTAGACGACGCTAAATACAGGTGTAAAAGGGGTATAAAACGTTTTGAGCTTGTCCACTTTTGACCACTTCCAGAGGGAGTTGAAAACACATTCAACCGGATTGCTTTCGTAGTGTAAACACTCATGTGATCGAATGTGTTCAAACAGACACAGAAGACCGTCTGCTCTCCGTCTACTGATCTAATGAGTAACATTATAGGAAGAGCTCGAGCCAGACTGGATTTAAACTTACCAAGACGTAAAATGTACCAAGCACAATGTTCTCTCTCCATTCCTGATTTCCAACACACACTCACAGCGTTCGGCTGGTCTTGTGTCTGTCAGAGCAGAAACTAAAGCTGATGCTCTCCGTGTGATTCCGTCGTCTCCGTCGCGTTCATATGTAAACAAGCTCCTTTTTTTTCATTAGATCGAAAGATCTGAAAAAAAAAACATTAATTTACTCGCCCATACCCTCCCCTCAATGAAATCAGGACAGAAGTGGTTGAAAGTGGACAGAAGAGACGGATTAAAACACCAGGTCTAAACGTGAATGTGTCTCCCTCATCTATTTGTGATCCAATCTACCAAAACGCTTCTTTATACCAGGAGTAAACAGGGCCTAAGGATGTGAACAGCTCTGAGAACGTCATCTACTCAGTAATGCTGCTAACGACATGGCGTGAAAGCAGCATTAGTTCGAACTAGTCATAGATATATACACTAGATGTTGCCTTGGCTACGGCAGTTCATTGGAACGAATGCGTCAATAGAGCCGCCATCATGGAACAGGGGAGCCCCTCCTCTTTAATGCATCAGCGTCAATGTAGGCAAAGGTTGATCGTCATAAATCGTCATGAATGCGATTTTCTAGTTTTGTTTGGTTCGCTCCAACGGTCAGACATGTATTTATCATTGAGTCCAGAGAAAATCAAAAAAAAAATTCCAAAACATTCTTCCTAGTTCAGATTTCATTCGTGTGAACATCATACGCAGCACAAAAGTCCGCCATCATCCATGAATTCGAAGTACAGGCAGAGAGAGCAGCGTTACGCTACTGCCTATGAGAAGACCCCTGTTCCAAGATGGCAGCGGTTTTGACGCATGCTTAGAACCCCAAGGCGATATCTAGTGTATATATCTATGCGAACTAGTCTTATTTTTCAAATTCAAATTAGACCTAGGCTATTTACTTTTTTATGTGACTGACTTAAAAACCTTAAATACGAACAATCTTATTGTTCTTCTTAGTAAGAACAATTACAATCTTAAATGTAATGTGATGACTAACTTGTAAGAATTCTAGAAGCATTTTATCCACTGGTGCCATCATATTTGCACATAATAAAACTGATTTAAAATATTCATGAATGCATCCCGGTGCAAATCACATGAAATTTACTGAATCAAGGTTGCATGTTTTATGCTGTTATGCATGGTTGGGGGAAACACATAAAGCATGCAATTCAAAATGATTGAAATTGTGAAATTCCAGCAAAATTAAGCCAAAGCAGTTTGTGTGCCATTCTTGAAAACCAAATGAATGTTTACGGTAATCATGGCCAAAGCAGTGTTTGTGTGCTCTTGTGCTCAGGAGGGCCGCAGGGGAAAGCAGGAGAGTTCAGTGCGGGGGAAATGGCGGCTGTAGGGGCGAGTCTGGCCGTGGTTCTCGTTCTCTGCTTGATTTGCATTGGAGTGATGGCGCACCGCATCAAGAGCCATAACGCAGACTGGAAGAAGCTTTCCGAGGCTAGCATCTTCCGGAGCTCAGTGAGTTTCCATTCTCTTTCATCAAAGACATTTTAGGAATGTTCTGTTACACTCTGTTTAGAATGATTGTTGATTAATGTCATTCCATTTATGTAAATTGTCATACTGAATTGTCAGATTGAATAGTAAAATCAAATGTATTCGCATTGAATTGAAACATCTGTAAAACCCATCTTACGTAAAATGCCGTACTGATTAGTTAGTTGGTAGCATAAACTGTCACACTGAAACAAGCAAAACATTCATAAATATATTCTAACATTAATTGTACTGATTGAATTGAATAGTTCATTAAAACATTCTACACTGTAAAACAATATATGATCATTAAGTTATGACAAGACATGTTTTACATTGCTTTTAACTCATCAAAATAAGTTGTTTAAAGTAATATAATAAGTCATACAAGATTCAACTTATGTCAGTTTAATGTAATTTTAGTTAAAAATTACTTTAATTTAAGTTAAAGTGCTTAATCTAAGGCAACTTTAATTTAATTAAACTTTTTTTTTTCCTGCCACATTGAAACAAATCAGTTGTAAAACCCTTTTAAAAACAAACTAAAATTTTCAAATGTTCATAAAATTACTCTTAAGTAAATGTAAGTACATTTTCGGTTTGAATTGTTCTTAAAAGCATGCTTACATTTTTGAATTGCAAAAATAGTTCATAAATGTATTGATGTAAATACAAACTGAATCAAATTCTACCATAATTGGTTACATTAAATTTTCATAAAACCATTCTTGTGTAAAATTTTGGATAAATCTGAACCGTTCCCAAAGGTATTCTCACATAAACTGTCACATTCAATGTTTTGAAAAATAACAAATTTTTCTTCTGATTGAATTGAATAGTTCATAAAAGTATTCTTTGTAAATTGCTACAAATCAAATCTGTTTTAAAACCCTTTTAACAAGAATTGTTATTTAAATGTTCATAAAAAACGCTCTAATGTTAATTTTCGAATTTAATTGAATAACTTATAAAAGCATTCTCGTAATTTGCTCTTACGTAAATTTTCAGATTGAATTGAATAGTTCCTAGAAGCATTTTCATGTTAATTGTCACATTAAATTAGATCGTTCACAAACCTATCCTTACATTTTCAGATTGAATTTAAAAAATAGTAAATAAATGTATTCTCATGTAAATTCAATCAAATTCTCATATAATTGGTCACATTCAACATTCATAAAGACCATTTTTACGAGAACTTTTCCGCTGGTTTAGACTAGTTTGAACCGGCTTAAATTCCAATACGAAACGCACTTTCAAATGTAAATATGTTTGTAATTGTTCTAGAGTCTAAATGTTAACGATAGTAGCCTACTTTTATATCTAGAGCATATTTATTGTTGTATGTTTTGTTTCCACAGCTCGGTGGGGGTTCAGGCGGTCCTAAGGAGGGTATGCAGTACAGCAACGAGGGTTTCCAGCATGATGGGGATTCTGGAAGTGTGAACTCGAAGTTAGCCGCACAGCTGGAGAATAAACTGGAGTCTGGGCTGAGACGCGGCCCACCGCAGGAGAACATGACCCGCACCGTCCCCGTTCCCCACACCAGCAGCACCAGTACTCCGGCCGACACCAGCAGCCTGGCGGATTCAGACGCCGTCGACGGCGAGAAGGAAGTCAAACCAATCCTGACCAAAGAGCGGCGCACTGAGGAGGGCTACAAAGCGGTGTGGTTTAAGCAGGACATCGACCCCAACACCAAAGAGGACGTGGTCATCATTCCCGACACTGGTGAAGCGGACGGAGACCAGGAGGAAGATGACGACAGCGAGGATGAGGACAACCGAAGGACTGACATGGATTCGGAAGATGAGGAAATTTGACATGGATGCTTTCTTTTTTCATATTCATTTCTGTTAATAAGTCTGTAAATATGCTTCACAAAATGAAAATAATTTTCAGTATCTAGCAAAACAAACTCAACATGAAATCAAAACAGATCCTGTTTGCTTATGTATGTATATATATATATATATATATATATATATATATATATATATACACACACACACACACACATATATATATATTTTATATTTACAAATTGATTTGACAGTACTATATGTTCCTGTTTTTTTCTGAATGATTCATCAGTGCACATTATTCTGAAGAAAAAAAAAAAGAGTATTTCGTAAATCTAATAACTTAATCTATATGTGAACTGTTTCCTGTAGCCTAACTCTCATTAGAGTATTAGTAGACTGATAGGTTAAGGTTCGGGTTAGTAGAATAAGTTGACGTACTTGCAAAGTTACTTACTCAGTAAAAGGTCTTTTATGGAGCATCAAAAAAAGTGTTGGCAGATATCAAGCAGACAGACTACTAATACTCTAGTTGACATGTAATTGCAAAGTTACTTATAATTAGTAGAACATCTAAAGAGGAATATTGAAATAAAGTGTTACCAAAAATACTTTTTTTTTCTTTCACTGTAAATTGTTTGATGTTAGTTCTTTGTAGAAATGACTTAAAAGCAAAACATGACAAAAAATAAACAAAAAATTGTATATACTTTATAGCCAGAGTCATTTTTATACCACAGGCATTACCAAATAATGAGTTTATCTTTAGTTGACTGCACAGCCGAAAGCATTTATGAATTCCCTACACTGATAATCAAATCTGTGGCCTGGTGGCGAGACAGTTGCTATGACAACATTTTGACATAAACTGTTTATTTGTGTGTTTGTGACATTGCAGTGGACTGCTGCCCTTTCACATAACACTGATCATAAATTATTTTATTATAACTTAGATAAGCTTTAATGACTAACTTGAGAACGGTCACATGTGATGCGCCTGTAAATGCTGTGTTGTTAATTTGCATGCCTTTGCATAATCTATACGTCAAACAATCACAATGAAACAGAACTATACAAGTTAATCTGACAAAATCTCTCAAGTGTTACTTGTTCTTTTCTTTTTTGAACCAATACGTTTTCAAATTGCACTGGATGATTAGATGCCAGACCAATGAAAGTGAATCTTAAGAGGTTCAACTTGATTGTTCACTCACTGATAATTATATCCCAAAATGAGCCTTGTTTTGCATGTACCATAGTGATACCACATAGTTTGAAGTTCTCCAGTCATAGTACGTTTTTGTAAGGGAGAACAGATCCATCTTCACGGACAACGGTTTCAAAACAAAAAACAAAACCTCATCTGATAAAAAAAAAAGTGATGAGAAAGAAAATCCTTGAAGAACCGTGCACTCATTAAATTGCCTTGACAGTAATGCACTTGGGTTTAATTAATACTAGTAATTAAAGGGTTATGTTGCGTTGACGGCATGTCATAATTAACGAGATGACAACACAACGTTCTACTCTGATATGAATTATGCATTTCTATGGCAACACTATCAGCTGTGCAGTCAGGTGGTACAAGTCAGAGCTCTCAGAAAACGTGTAGTTACGAGTTCTACGAGGACATGAACGGTTTTAACGAGTCGGAATCTCGTAATTACGGAAATTCCGACATGGCTTGGAGGTAGGCCTATACTATACGCGTATTATAGTTAACTAAACAGTTTTGTTAACTGAAATAAAAAAAAAATTAACAAACCTAAACTTTATTTCAGCCAGCTGCCAAAACAACACATTTTTCTTCTGTGGTGGATCTGATAATTTACAATCTTTAATAGCTAAAATCTGCTTCTTATTATGCAGTGTATCAAATAAATAAATAATGAATATTGATTTGATATGATATTTTTTTTTTCGCTTATGAAAAATAGTCCTTTACATATTTTAGTTTTACCTTCCTTTAGTCCTTTAAGAAAAAATCCAGTCAAATGCAATAAACAATTTTTATTTATATATTCTCTTACCGGTTCAATGTTGCAAGGACTCCCGAGTGACAGGAAGTTTTATCAAAAGAATACCAAAATCCTCTGAGGTCATTTTTGTCACTGTAGGTTTTTATTGTGTTTCTATGAAAAGAGAGAAGCCACAACTTACAAGAATAGACTGCTGAGAATGTATGTTTCCACAAACACCAGTGAAATAAACAAAAATATAATGTTGTGACCAATCAAAATTGGTATTCCAGAGAGACATTTAATTATACAGAACATTACATAAGAGATTTCAATGAACATGTCACTTAAAGTAGACAGCATGTCTTATTGTGAACTCAATCTTGCACTTGAAAAAAACATCTCGATTAGATTCCAGTTTAAATGGAAGCAAGTTTGTAAGGTTCTCGTTATAAAATGTATTCTTACGAACTTTAATGAGTGCTCACATATCTTAGGCAACATTGTGTCACATCTTTGGGAGATAAAAGCTCATTCACTCCTGCAGTTCTGGGTCAATCTGACCTGCTTTATTTAAAGGCCCTTCAGAGAATGAATGACAGCGGATTTGGAACCAAAGACAAAAGGTCAATAAACCTTTGAAAAAATAACAAGTGGGGGGATAAGATGTGTGTTTGGCATGAAGGATCTAACATTGCCCATTTGATGCGGTTTTATTCTGGAGAGTAAGAAAGGCTCCATAATTGTTTCATTGTTCGGGTCTGGACATGTCCGGTGGACTCCTTTGGGCTTTCAATAGCACTTTACAAGCAAAATCAACGGTGTATCCTGGCAACTGGAGATTTAAACAGCTTTAAAACGTGGGGAAAGAATATATATTGGGGTAAAGCTACTGAACTTCGGAATGATGGGAGCATGCAAACGGAAAGACTGAGCTACTGAACGGCACATTTAGAAATAAGACTGATCGCAGATCTAAAGAGGTGAGTGTGTTTGTTATATTACTCCAATGGAACTCAATTTATTCAGTTGATGCTAATTCAATAGGTTAAGCTGGAATTGCTCTGCTGGACTGATGGTTTTCCAGCAGATTTGATTTGATTTGAAATCAAATCAAATTTTCATATGGTTTATTAAAGCACAGGACACATCAAAGCTCTTGCATAATGAATTTTGAAAACAATTCAAGGACATGAATAATGTTTTAAATTATGTTTTTCAGCTTATGAAATTTAATAGTGTACTTTGTTGTTTCTTCTGTGGATATACAATGCCCGGCAGAAAAAAAGTCGCTGTTTGGATTTAAATAGGCAAATGCTCAAGATTGGATCATTATTGCAGTGATTATTATGCATCCTATATGTTTGTCAACAGTTCTTCTAACCCAATTAATGGAGTGTGTAGCTTTTGTGTAGGAAGACACATCAGGGCTATATTTCAGGATGACAATGTCAAGATTAATCGGAATCAGATTGTGAAAGAATGGTTGTGAGGAGCATGAAGAATCATTTTCACACATGAATCGTCTACTTTGAGTCCAGATCTTAAATTCACTGACAGTCTTTGGGATGTGCTGGAGACTTTACAGAGTGCTGGACTCGTGCATTATCAATACAATTATCAATACAAGATCTTGACATAAATCTGATGCACCTCTTGATGGAAATAAATGTTGCGATGTAATTTCCACCAAGAGGAGAATACATTTTTGGTCAAGATATTGACAATGCAAGACTCAAGCAATAGAACCAGGCAACTCTAACAATGTGGTCTGTGAAATTTAACTGATCATCAAGGTTTCTGACCTTTCTGTCCTTGATGGAGTTATGGATGATGAGCCTAGCTGAATGGAGAAGTTGTGATGAAGTGCTGGATTGGCTGAGACCAAAACCAGCTCTGTCTTCTCAAGGTTGAGTTGAAGGTGGTGATCCTTCATCCAGCAAGAAATGTCTGTCAGTCAGGCCTAGATGCAAGCAGATCCTCTGGCTGAAATGAAAGGTAGAGTTGTGTGTCGTCAGCAGAACAGTGATGGGAAAAATCATGTTTGAGAATGACAGATCCTTGTGATGACATGCAGATGGAGAAGAAAAGTGGTCTAAGCACTGAGCCCTGAGGCACCCCAGTATTTAGATATTGTGACTTAGACACCTCACCCCTCCACGACACCCTAAAGGACCTGAGACGAGAGGTAAGACTTGAAGAAATCTAAATCAGCTAAATGAAGAAATGACTTGAACCACTGGAATGTGGTTTCGAAGATGCCCTTTGTCATGAGGATTGACAGGAGGATCTGGTCAAAAGCAGCAGACAGATCCAGAAAACTGAGGATTTGAAACTGCTCTTGCCAGTCTCAGAGCTTCAATAACCGAGAGCAGGGCAGTCTCAGTTGAGTGGCCGCTTTTGAAACCAGACTGGTTGTTCTGTGTGAGAAAGGTAGAGAAAGACAGAATGGTCTCATATTAAACTCAAACGAACGGGGAGACATTCTTCAGCTACTCATTTACTCTCATTAACTGTTTGAAGCCATTAACATTGAGTGGAACAACACAGACTCTTCTTCCTGTAAAAATGCTGTCTGCAATTTTACCCCCACAGCTTTAACATTTAAAGAAAACAAAGGGGAAGTCTATTCAGTGCTAAGTATTTTAGCTTTATCTACAGTATTTGTGCAATTATTGCTAATTTCCTGACCAGTGATTTGTAATTGAAATGGTTAAGACCATTAAAAGACCACTAAATATACCGTGTTGCAATGAGTGTTAAAGAAAAAGAAAAAAGAAACACTAATCACTTCATTGCAACACTTGAATGACGAGTGACGTCTGCCTAGACGCTTCACTGACCCACATGGTTTACGTGACGTCAGCGTCATGTCAGTGATTAACAACTAAAATACCCAGAA
This sequence comes from Semotilus atromaculatus, assembly GCA_031834385.1. Classification (NCBI taxonomy): domain Eukaryota; kingdom Metazoa; phylum Chordata; class Actinopteri; order Cypriniformes; family Leuciscidae; genus Semotilus; species Semotilus atromaculatus. Next base: position 3,983,244 of record JAULUF010000081.1, read on the forward strand.
TACCTTGTTTTGGCAAGTAGCATGTATCCTTTGTACAGAGAAGATCTCCAGACAAAATATATCCAAGATGACGGATAAAACCGAGAAATGTTGATATCATTCAATGCATAGTATAAATTAATATAGTTAAAAAAGCATATTTTACACAAAAATCATGCAATTTATTTTTATAGTTAAGACTATTACATCATCAGCTTAGCAACATGCTAACAGCAAACTATTGCAGTGTATATAGTGCATTTTCCAATATTTTAAGATACTTCAATATATCTTTTGGTGCATCTGTAGATGACTTGATGATGGAGCAGGTCATCGAGGGTACGGTAAACATCGCCGCTGCGGTGCAGGGAACGTTACTGGTGCTGACGGGAACGTTACTGCTGATTCTGCTGCACAGAATATTTAGAGCCAAGAACTGGAAGAACCAATCAACAGTCCCAGGTGAGTTAAAACCAATTAGATTCACTGGGAGCAACCTACCAACTGGTTCCACTAGGTGTGATGTGTTTGGTGTTTGTCAGGTCCTGGCTGGTGGTTGGGTCTCGGCCCGGTTCTGAGCTACGGTAGGTTCCTGTGGATGGGGATTGGCACGGCATGCAACTACTACAACGAAAAATATGGCAGCATTGCTCGGGTTTGGATCAACGGAGAAGAGACCGTTATACTCAGCAAGCAAGTTCTCAAAATCTCATCTGTCTTACAAATTATTGCAGATTTAGACTCTCTTTATAGTCATATAATATGTAGCATATATTTTGCGTTAGATATTGATTGCTTTCATGAACAGAAGTCCTGTTATGTCCAGATATGATCTGGTCATGAAATTTGTTGTTCATTTCATAATTAAAAAAATTGCTCAAGAGCGCCCCCTATGGGGCAGAAAAATAGTTTTCTGGTACAGTCTGCTACTCCAGTCCATAATGCCCAATGTCACTAAGTGTTGACTCAAATGAGGAGTGCAAAGCATGAGGGCACAATTTTGGATGGGGTCAAATTTTAGTGTATAAAACCTAAAACTGTTTCAGGTCCTCTGCCGTGTATTATGTTCTGAAGAGCAATAATTACATCGGGAGGTTTGCCAGTACAAAAGGTCTGCAGTGCATTGGCATGTTTGAACAAGGCATCATCTTCAACAGCAACATCACACTGTGGAAGAAAGTGAGAACATATTTCACCAAAGGTGGGTGTTATTCACTGGTCTCAGATTAGTTCCTACAGAGAATCATGCAGAATCTATAGTTTATGTGTTTGTGTAGCTCTTACAGGTCCAGGTCTCCAGAAGTCAGTAGATGTGTGTGTCAGCGCCACCAAAAAACAGCTTGACGTCCTGCAGGAGTTCACGAACTGCTCAGGACACGTGGACGTGCTCAATCTTCTGCGCTGTATTGTGGTGGACGTTTCCAACAGACTCTTCCTAAAAATCCCACTGAGCGGTTAGCCTGCAATAAAAGCATTTGATTATTATTCTTATCATTTTTGATCTGATTGGTCTGATTATATCTATTACCAGAGGAGAAGGCTGTAAACCCTTGATTATGGATGACCTTAGAAAGTTATAGATTTAAATATTTCACAGTACACTCTTAAAAATAAATGTTCTTTATGAGCATCTATGGTTCCGTTAACAGCCTTTAACATACATAAAATCTTTTAATTCCTCAAGAGGTTCTTTATAGTGAATTTAATACTTTAGTATTAAAATGTTCTTCACACTAAAGGAAAGATGGTTCTTTTAAGAATGTCCATTGAAAGGTTCTTTGGGGAAACAAAAATGGTTATTTTTTGGCATCCCTGAGAAAAAAACAAAAAAACACCTTTTGGAACCATTATTTAAAGAATGAAAGATCATTAACTTCTCTCTTTATACGTGTTCAATGCAGAGAAAGACTTGCTGATAAAGATCCATCGGTATTTCAGTACCTGGCAGACAGTTCTCATACAGCCAGATGTTTTCTTCAGACTGGACTTTGTGTACAAAAAACACCACCGGGCAGCGTGAGTCCACCTCAGAATGTATTCTTTGTATATGCTGTGTCAAGGTTTTTGGAAAACAATCATTTTACACTCTCTCTGACCTTTAGAAGTGACCTTTTGTAATTTTTGCTACTGCACCTTTAAGGATTATGCAAATGACCTCTACTTTGATTGGTGGATATGTTTCTATGTGAAATGAGCAAAAGCAATTACTAACAGATTGTGGGTTTGCTGTTGGGTCCATGTTTGCACTGCTCAGATTTTTGTAGATCAGGGGGTTCTCAACTCTGGCCCTCGAGATCCACTTTCCTGGAGAGTTTTTCTCCAACCCTAATCAAACACACCTTAACAAGCTAATCGAGGTCTTCAGGATTACTAGAAAGTTACAGGTAGAAGAATTTGATCAAGGTTAGTGCTAAACTCAGCAGGACAGTGGACCTTGAGGACTAGATTTGAGAACCCCTGATGTAGATCGTAGTTTGAACGAATGGTCATTTTCGACAAGTGAAGGTTTACAGTTAAAGGTCCTGTGAGCAAGTTTTTGCATGTATTCTGGTAACAGCAAAAAAGTTATTTTATTTTATTTGGAGGCCATTTTGAAAAAGGGCATGTGTTTGAAAGGATTGGGTGGTCTAATTTGGTGCATGGCAGAAATTCAGAAATGACTAAAAGCACCATGAAATCTTTACGCAGTACTTTTATTTTTAAAAATATCTAGATTAATCTTTTTTTTTTTTCATGCATCCCATTTAAGAAGTGTTTTCTTGCAGAAAAGAGCTGCAGGATGAAATGGAAAAGCTTGTGGAGCAGAAGCGACAGGCCATCAATAACACGGAGAAGCTGGATGACACGGACTTCGCAACGGAGCTTATATTTGCTCAGGTGTGTTCACAAACAAGTGCTCTTCATCTATGTACCATCTCCTACATTAAAGCAACAGAACGTGTTAACTGTGTCTGTAGAACCACGGCGAGCTGTGTGCGGATGACGTGAGGCAGTGTGTGCTGGAGATGGTGATCGCCGCTCCAGACACGCTCTCCATCAGCCTGTTCTTCATGCTTCTGCTACTGAAGCAGAACTCTGCAGTGGAAGAGCAGATAGTTCAGGAGATACGGTCTCAGATAGGTACAGTAAACCTTTCACGAGACAATTCAACCTAATGCAGGTTTAAGGTGGTCAACATGGTGATTGAACATGGTAGCTAGGCCCAATATGGTCTACCAGCTCAGTCTTGGCCCCAACAGCTAGTCCAATCTAGACCAATTGGACCAGCTAGAAACCAACAGAAACCATAAGAAGTGACATCACTATGATTCGTGTTTCTTGTCCTCTCAGGTGAGCGGGACGTACAGTCGGCCGACCTGCAGAACCTGAACGTACTAGAGCGCTTCATCAAGGAGTCTCTGAGGTTCCATCCGGTGGTGGACTTCATCATGAGACGCGCTCTGGAGGATGACCACATCGACGGCTACCGGGTGGCAAAGGGGACAAACCTCATCCTGAACATCGGACGCATGCACAAGTCCGAGTTCTTCAAAAAACCCAATGAATTCAACTTGGAGAACTTTGAGAACAGCGTAAGTACTGGGAGAATCAGATATTTAAGGTCAAATAAGATCATAAAAGGGTATATAAAGTTTTTTTTCTGCATAAATTGGTGCATTTGTACATTTTATACCAATTATTCATATTCTTTCACAAATATCCGAATATGTTTTACAATTTTCCAATAACAGAGTGAACAACACTGATCTGTGAAACTAGAAAATAAGCATATTCTGGAGAAAAAGTGAAAATATAAGTGAAATATCAAATATCCTTCAAAAAAAGTATATGGTATTACATTGTTTTTTGACTCGATCTTTTTCTTCTTTTTTTTTTCTTCTTCTTGGGAAATATTATTTATTTATTTAGCTCAAATAAAACAAGTTTAAGTTGCTTTATATTGTATTTTACTTCAGTTAACGAATATTTTATTTCAGGTAATGAAAATGTTTAATTGTTATTGTTTTAGTTTTCATTAAAGATAATAACCCTGAGACATACCATGGCAATAATATGGTATTCTTTGAACCATGTAGCTTTTGATACCATGTAAATGGCCTTAAATATGAATACAGTCATACATTATGAGTTTAAAGTTTAAAAAGTACTATGGTGATATCTTATAGTTTTCCTTAAAGTAAATACCTTTATATATATAAAAATGGGTATTACCATATAATACCATTACTCTATACTTCTCTCTCAGGTTCCCAGTCGTTACTTCCAGCCGTTCGGCTGCGGCCCGCGGGCCTGCGTTGGGAAACACATCGCCATGGTTATGACGAAGGCCATCCTGGTGACTCTGCTGTCGAGGTTCACGGTTTGTCCTCGCCACGGCTGCACCATCAGCACCATCAAACAGACCAACAACCTCTCCATGCAGCCCGTAGAAGAGGATCCCGACTGCCTGGCCATGCGCTTCATCCCGCGAGCTCAGAACATCAGCGGAGAAACAGCGGACAGCCAGACCTGAGCGCGACAGATGCAAATCACATAACAGTGTTATTTTTTACATATACTATTTTGATATACCGAAGAAAAAACACGCGAATAAACATTTATAGGTGCAATGAGGAATTTCCTTTTACCTAAAAGCTTTACACTGGGTCATCACATTAAGATCACGTTACTATATTTTTTTTAGGCAATTTGACTTAATAAACACAAACTTCAGTTGAACTTACCTCAAACTTAATGTCGCAAACAAGTAGGCCAGCGGTAACATCACACACAGGTGTTATATGGATGTCAGCATAGACGTAATGACTTTGTGCACCTTTAAAGTGTTCTGGCTAGTTTAAAAAAGTAAACAAGTAGTTTCTTGACAGGCAATGGCAAAGACAACAAAACCATTTGAATTATCTGTTTTATCATGTGTACTGATCTTTACATTGTATTAATCTACTGTGCAGAACTTTAACACATATGTGTGTTAGGTAATTATAGGAAATAGTTCTAGTACCTTTTACTGTAGTAAATGTATAGTCTGTATACATCTGTAGTGCCGCATCCAAGCTAACCATGTAAAAGGTCAACATGAAATGGCAATCACATCCTATTTTACTTCCATAATGTGATGTATTTCTGAGTGAAAGTAGATTCAACAAGAAAAGCAATTGATTGGATGGTGAAAAGTGGACGTTAGATAAAAGAGTGGAGGAAGGGGCTGAAAATGAGGGCTTGGTAACGTCAATCAAAACGGAAGATGCTCTATTTTTATGAAAGATTACGATGACAAAAATTTTCCTTTCGAATAATGTTCAATTAACCATTTAAAATACGAAGTGCCGTGAGTTGAGAAAGTAAATGAGGTCAATTTTAATTTTGATGTTGTTTTATAAAAATAACTTACAGTAATCATTGTTTGAGGTTGATCATATTATGCATCTCTGAGGAGATTCTATTAAATATTAAGAAAATATTTAATAGAACAAATAGTAACAACAATATTAATAGACGCATACATAACGAACGTATTTGATGCCCATGTATGCACTGCTTTTTTAGAATATGAAAAACTACCTTTTCTGCTCTAATAAATTGTCAAGTCAATAAAATGACACTTTGAAAACAATTTTAAAGCCATATTTCTTTTTCCCCCCCTCAAACAAATAAACACTGAAGAATGAGTGTACCAACCAAAACAGACCAAACCACAGACTGGACATGTTTAAAATCAATAAATACTTTTTTACTATATGTACTTGTAAATGTGTACAAAAAAATATATATCATTAAAATGATTAGTCAGAGCATAAGACACGCAATACACAGGTATTGCTTTTTTCAAACAGTCATTGCACGACACCTGGAAACATTTCGTTTGTGTGTTAGTGTTCAGCGAGAGCTCTCTGGCAGTGGTACATGATGCAGTCTGGGAGAGAAGGATGAGGCGAGCGCAGCCACACGGCCAGAGCCGAGCCGTTCACTCTGCAGTGCAGGAGACAGGGGGCGCCACTGAGCAGACGGCACGCCACGATCCCCTCGGAGCCTGAAACAAACACACGACTGATCGGCTGCATGTTTAAAGAGAGTGTAAAGTGCAGTCAGTTATGGTGCATGTTCAGAAATAACTAGTTTGGAAGCTATTGTTGCGTTTACCGATGATATCCACTACATGCAGCTGTAGGGCGTCTGTGAGAGCGTTCAGGGTGGTTTTGAGCGGGTCGCCACCAGCGTCTGTGAGCAGTTTCAGATTCTGTTTGACGTCATGAGACAGAGACAGCCAGAGTTTCCCATATTCCTCTGTGGTCACAACCAAAGGCCTGTGTGTGGCAGAGAGAAATCAAGTCACAGCCACAAAGCTCCAAATAACACTAAATACACTGGGATGATTTGATGTCATGTGTATTTCACTTTCATTTTATATTTAGTGGAGGAAAAAAAACGTTATTAAAAACGGAAAACTGAAATCTGTCGCAATATGCACGTTGCCAGCTTCTGTGGCTATTTTTTACTGCGAGAAAAATGTATGGAAAAACTATATCAGGTTTTTACAATTTATTGTTTGTTAAAAAACAGACTATATTTGGTTTTACTTTCGTTTAAAATGTCTTCCAACAGAGTTACCTGAGTACAATTTTATAAAACCAGTACAATCTTAATAAAACATGCTTCAATGATAAAGAGTTTTGACAGAATGAGCATGTCTTTAGCCTCACCTACAGAAGTTTATGAGGGATGACTAATATTTCTTCTACACTTTACATCGAGCAACCAAACAAACAGAAAATCACACACAAATCTCCCGGATTTTGAAAACCAAATGTTTTGGTATGACGTTACCTGATAAAGTCTGTTGTGGACAGTGTCCCAGAGAAAGGGAGTGTGTTTGTGTGTCCTGGCTGTGTTTGATAAGAGACGGTCCCGGTAAAGGACACGTTAGTGTGAGGCTCGTCCATCAGCAGAGCGTAATGACACACAGACGTACTCTTGCCCTCCAGACAGTCTACGACATTCCCTCTCAAACTAGCCGTCTAGGACAGAAGATTGACATTTTGCATTACATCTCATATGCTGTCATTACACACACACACACACACACACACTACACACCTCCAGCTCCTCACAGGTCAGCTGCAGTGCAACATCTTTTATTACAGTTTCCGTGCAGTTACATATGAAGATGACGAGCAGCAAAGCTTCATCTCTGAACATACGGCAGGAGGCCAGAGACAGGCTGGGGTCAGAGGTCAGGCTGATGACATCAGAGTGAGGTAGGTCTTTGATTTCAGAGGGTAACAGCGCGGTCAGATCTGAAGACACAGACGGAGGATGCCTGTCCTGTATCGTGTTGGGTCGCACTATAACCATATCGCTGCCCAGTATTTGAGACGTGTTTGCGCGCCGGTCTCGTTCCGTGTGTTTGTTCGGACTCAGGCCATTGGTTGCTGTGGATGTGGATGTGACAGGCTCCTCCTCCAGCAAACTGCCATACAAGAAGCTGTCAGTCTTGCTGTGCGAGGAGCGAGAGGAGGAGTCTGAGGATCTCTCGCTGGTGCCTGATGATGATGATGATGATGATGATGACTCATGTGGGCGGGGCTTTTTACGAAAGCGAGGGGGCGGGGCTTCGGATTTTCCCAGCTGAGAGGAAACGGAACAATTAGTATTTACACTACAAATGCAAAGCATTTCTGACTACTTCTGAATGTGGTTTGAGTTGAATTAGACCCGCGTACTTTTATTACAAGATAAAATGTGTCATGAAATAATTTTCTCACCAGAGATATGGAGCTTTGGGTTCCCAAACCAACAAACAAAGAGGAAGCCAGCTGCTGTTTGTCCTGGTTTTGCGTTGAGGGGTCCGGCTGCGGCTCTATTCGCTCTGCTGCCTCCTGCTGGCTGGAGGGATGAACTGCAATGCTGGGTTCGTCCACTGGAGGTGCTGGCGCTGCGGTTTCTTTATGTGGAAGATACCCATCTTTCCCCCAAACTCTCTTCACACCCTCGAGAATCAGAGTGCTGGAACTGAACCAAACCGTAATATTATGAGATATTACCGTTTTCTATTTGAATATATTGTAAAATGTAATTTATTCCTGTGACGCAAAGCTGAATGTTCAGCATCATTAATCATTAGTCTTCAGTGTCACGTGATCCTTCAGAAATCATTCTAATATGATGAATTTCTGCTCAGGAAACTTAACTTCTTATTATTAAAATAGTTCCTGCTTCATATTTTTGTGGAAACAGTGATATTTCAGGATTCTTTGATGCACAGAAAGTTCAAAAGAACAACATTTATATGAAATAGAAGTCTTTTGCAACATTATAAATGTCTTAACTGCCACTTTTGATCAATTTCATGCATCTTTGCTGAATAAAAGTATCTCTTAAAAAAATATTTTAAAAAATGGTAGCCTACTGCCAAAGACAACCAAAGACAGCGTGCCACTCAGGTACCCACCCTTCCTTCTGTGAGAGTTCAGTGCTGTTTCCCGAATGTCCTGAACTGACGGACAGTAGTGGAGGAGACTGTCTATCAGTGACGCTACATGATGATAAACTTACAGGCAGAGAAAAACTGTACGGCTCCAGATTCAGTGCTGAAAAAAAGGTCAGACATAGAAGGTTTGGGATGACATAAGGATGAGCAAATGACAATAAAATGTGAATTCTTGGGTGAACTATCCCTTTAAGGGCAGGATAAACAAACATGCGGTAAACTATAGAGTTTACTATAGTATAACTATCCATGAGCATATGGATGAAGGTTAATAATGGCTGTACCTCTCTCCTCAGAGAGCTCTTCTTGTCTCTGATGAGGAGGTTTATAAGGAGCGGCTCCTGCGGACAAAGCCTCCGACACGAACCCATCCAGAAATGACAGAGAAGAGTCGACCTGTGTAGAAACGGGAATGCTCAAAACTGGGTTTTCTGAACAAAAACTGCCCTTCAAAAGTTTGGGGTCAGTATGACTTTTTAATTTTTTATTAAACCTTTTATTCAACAAAGATGCTTTTAACTGATCAAAAGTGACAGTAAAGACATTTATAATGTTACAAAAGATTTTCTATTTCCACTAAAGGATTAAAGGATCCTCAACAAAATGTATCACTTTCCACAAAAATATTAAGCAGCACAACTGTTTTTAACATTAATAATAATGATCAGAAATGTTTCTCGAGCAGCAAATCATCATATTAGAATGATTTCTGAAGGATCGTGTGACACTGAAGACTAGGAGTAATGATGCTGATAATTCAGCTTTGATCACAGGAATAAATTTGTTTATTCAAATAGAAAACAGGTATTTTAAATCATAATAATATTTCACAATATTACCGTTTATTTTTGAGCAAATAAATGCAGCAGCCTAAGCAGAAGAGACTTCCTTCAAAAACGTACCAACCCCAAACTTTTGAATGATAATGTCCACAACAACAGTAATATGTATCTTGGTTTAGTGTTAACTTAGTTCACTTAATCACTCATTTGTCAACAAACAAGTATTCATTACGTCGATGAGCTCATTGTATCTGCATTACATTACTACATTGTTTAAATGAATACATTTGTTATATGTTATATTTGTGTATATGTACATTTCTGAAATACATAACTTAGACAGTCACCTGATAACAGATCACTGTAAACTGTAATGTGGACTCATGCATTTTCTGTAAAGCGTATGCAAATGCGTATTGTGAAAAGCACTATACAAATAAACGTGAGTTGAAATGGACTTAGAGTGCTCTAAATCTGGCGGTTTTAAGTGTGAAAACACTCTTAACAAGAGGACCGTGTCATCATGCCTGTTACCTCCAGGCTGTCCCAGGGCGCTCCTCGGGGGAGTACACACTCCTGGAGCTGTGAGTCCTGGCTGAGGTGACGCAGCTCCTGCGCCTGCTGACGGAGCACCGTGTCCTGCGAGGACGAAAGGCTCTCGGCCAGCTCCAGGATCAGGTCCGTCTGGCCCTCCGAGATCTTGGTGAGGGCCGAGAGAATCCAGACCCGCGTCTCTGAGCTCACGCTCCTCTGATCCAGCAGCCTCGCCAGGAGCCGGATGACCTCGCGCTGGTCCACACACTCTTGGAGGTGAGAGTATTCTCCAAGAACCTGAACACACATACAAACACACAGACACACACACACAATCTTGTGAGTTTCCAGAAGATTCATTTTTTATCATTAATTTCAAAGGAAACTGACACCTGAAGTTCCTATATATATATATATATATATATATATGGTATAATATATATTTATGAAGACATTCTTTTTTATATATATATATATATATATATATATATATATACACATAAAAATAATTATCTTATATATTATGTTTGCAACATTAAATTTAGTTCATATGAATTGATACATTTTTAAAAAGTTAATAAATCCATTGTTACATTTTAGTAATTTCTTAAAATTATTGAATAATTTTAATTAAATAGCTATTCATTAAATTGACTAATAAGGTGCAATATATATAAATTAGTGCTGTCGAATCGATTAATCGCATGTTATATAAATACAAACCTTTGTTAGATGCGATTAATCGATTTGACAGCACTAAAATAAATGTGATTAGACATTTGTGATTAGACAAAAATGTGTCCTAATTGTTAATATTAAATAAGTGAGAAAATTGTCCACAAATAACACTTACTAAGCACCAAATAATAGTACAAACAGGAATTTGTGGGTAAATAAAAAAGCATATTGTATAATCCATCTGTCGTAACTTGCAAGTCTTTCACTTCATCAGAAAATTCACCTTCAGAGGTTTAATTCTAATCTTTTTTCATCCTCCAAATCTTTTTTATTTTTTATTTTTTACACATAAATGTATTTACAGTATTTAAGTCAATTTATTTTTGGAATATTCTTTCTGGTAACACTTTATTATTTTACAGTGTCCTTGTTACACATGTTACATGTAGTAACTATAGTAATAACTATAAATGATGCATAATTACATGCAACTAATCCTAAAACAAACCTAATCCTAACTCTATCGTAAGTACATGTAGTAAATGTATATTACTCAGTACTTCAATGTATAATTAGTGTAACATGGACACCTTAAAATAAAGAGGAACCTTCTATCTTCATTTGTACGCACCCAGCTCATAACCTGAAGGAAGTGTTGGGGCAGATGAGAAGCGTCCCCCTTCAGCACCGTCAGATACGAGTCGACAGCAAACAGCCGTAACTCATCATCTTCCTCTTTACACTCTGAGCCTGAGGCACAAAAACACAGAAACCCCACCAGGAGTCTGAAACAAGGCACCTTCTACTACAGCTCACAGCTCTTCAGATTGCCTATACGTCTCGTTTACCCTCCGCCAGCAGTCGCAGGAAGTTGTTTGGGACGTCCTGTCGCAGCGAATCTCCGCCGATGGAAAAAACATCATTCATAGTCTGAATGAACCACGAGTTATCTGGAGCAAACGTAAGGGTTTTTATAGGAACATAAGACGAGATATAAAAGCTGACATACAACAAATGTGTGTTAATGGTATAGGAATTTTCTAGTATATTTTTTATAAACTCTAGTTAAATAGTCTTTTCTTCCCTATTGTGATGCATATTCAAGTGAAACAGCTTCTCAAACAAGAACAAATGTAGGGCGGGGCTTGATTGGTGGTTGTGGTTTGCTATTTGTCAATTTCATGTGAGTGACGGGTTGATTAAAGATTATGTTGCAAATGAATAAAAAAAAAAAAAGAGAATGATGTGCACGGATAAATACTGCAATATTCCATTAAACAAACCAAGAACGGTCCATTTTGATTTCATGGTGACTTTAATTAAAAGGATATTTTTCAGCGAGCTCTGCAACTTTTCCAACCAGATGTATGACGGTGTGCTCGTCGTCGCAGCCGCGCAGGAAGTCCAGCATCTTCTCAACGATCACGGTCACGTTCTGAGCGTTTGTGATCCTGAACAGCAATTCAAGAGTCTGCGAGAGAAGAAAGTGGAAGAGATAAACAAGAGAAACAAAACGTTTGATGTTTTGGGGTCTGAGAATGGTCTGTTTGTTACCTCTCTCTTAATAGTGAAATCAGAGTGGTCCAAACACTCAATAATGGTCATCTGATGCTGCAGGGCCAGTTTGGCATCATGCTGGACGACGTACGTTAAGGCTTTCAAACCTGAAAACGCACCGGTATGTGAGCAGTTAAAGCGAGGAGAGGTTAACCAACTAGTGAAAAAAAAAAAAAAAGGATTTTACCAAGATATTTGAGGTTGATCTTTGGAGACAGAACAAAATTCCCGATGCATCTCGCTGCTTTTTCCAGCAGCTCAGCTTTGGGGTGTATGGTGTAGATGGCCTTCACACACTCATACAGGATTGCTGAAACACACATTATGTGTTAGTTGCATTACTTTGTTAGTTGCATTACAGTTCGGTCCATTAGAAAAGATGATTTTACCGTAAGTGATGTTGTGGTTCATTTCCGCTCTGCGCAGAGACTCATCCAGAACGTCATACATCAGCTCACTGGTGCTGGAAAATGAATAGACACATTTTATATTCGAATTTCAGATACAGTATGTGCTAATAGACACTTTTAGTGCATAATGCGAGCACCTTTGGTCTTCTCTCCCGAGCAGCGAGAGGATCCTGAGCAGCTGGATCTGCAGCCACGGCGCAGGAACGTTGTGGTAGTAAAAATCCATCGGGAGTTTCCCACCCACCACCTGCTTCATGATGGCGACGAAACTGCCTGTCAGCTCTTTATAGCCGTCTGGACTCTCCTGATAAAGAGGAAAACATCAGACGTGAGCGACAATAGGAACACTGCGTGCCGGGACAATAATTACAGCCAATTCATTGTTTAATGTACAGATGTAGCAACCCGAAAAAAACATTTGGATGCTTAAGCCAATTAAACATACAGAAGATTGATTTAATCAAGGAATAAAAAAATAAATAAGGTTGACACTTTTTAATCTCACAATTCAAATTTTATAACTCACAATTGCGAGAAATAAAGTCAGAATTGCGAGATATAACCTTGCAATATTGAGAAATAATTTGAGAATTGTGAGATATAAATTCACAATTTGCCAGAAATAAAGAGAGAATTGCAAGAAATAAAAGTGAGAATTGCGAGATATAAATTCGTAATTGCGAGAAAAAGTCAGGATTGTAAGATCTCGCAGAAAACTCGCAAAACGCTCATAATTCTGACTTAATATTTCGCAATTGCAAAAATTGCAATTTTTTATATATAAAAGTCAGAGCTGTGAGATATAAAGTTGCGATCACTTTTTTTTTTTCTTATACCGTAGCGGAAACAAACCTCTGTAAATATGAGGTTGTAGCTGGTTGGGTTATGAAAAACCTCTTATTAATACGGAATAAATAATATTTAACTATGAATTGGATGTTACTTCGAATTGACTTTATTATAATGGGTAAAGATGTAGACTTGGTTTCATCTGAAATTGAAAGACCAACCCTGATCAGCTGTAGGTAAATGTGTAGCGATGATGTCATGACGCCCGGATCTTTGTCGCACAGGGCTTTACGAAACTTGGCATGAATGTGCTGGACTTGATTCGGAGCGATAAGATAAAACTTGTACAACGCCAGGACAGCTTTCCTCCGAATGATCTCCCTTGGACAGGTGGAAAAAAAACAAGAATATGACTTGTTACTAAATTAGTAACGTTGCCTTGGGAAGTTGAAGTTTAAGTACTAAATTACAATAACTAAAAAATAAAGCTATAGGTATAGGTAATTTAGTACTTAATTTAGTACTTAAACAGGTTTAGTTTATCTTTTATTTTAATATTTTTCATTTTAGTAATTTTTGTCATTTTATTGTCTTTTTTTAATATATATTTTAAAAAAGACAATAAAATGACAAAAAATACTAAAATGAAAAATATAAAAATAAAAGATAAACTAAACTTGAAATTTAAATAAAGCTAAGAATAACAAATACGACAAAAAAAACACATAAAAAATTACCAAAATTAAAATGAAAGCTAAAAATATATTTAAAAAAAGCTCAAATAAACCTGAAATAAATATAAAGTAAAGCTATATATAAATATCTTTTAAAAAGACAATACAATGACAAAAATTACTAAATGAAAACGAAAATTAAAAATATAAAAATAAAAGCTAAACTAAACCAGAAATAAAAATAAATTAAAGCTATATAAAAAAATGTTTTAAATGACAAAAAAGCACATAAATTACTAAAATTAAAATTGAAAATATAAAACTATTTTAATAGTGTATAAAAATACTAAAATCACACTAGTTTTAAATAAACAACATCAGCCATATTTGATATTATACCTAAAACTCTTATTGATGGCTTTTAGATATTTTCCTGTGTTCAAATAAGAAATAACTCAATGATCTGTGTGTGTTTCAGAGGAGCTTACTTCGGATGTGACAGCTTGTCTTCTACCAGAGGAAGGACGGCGGGAATCATGTCTTTAGGGAAAGCCTGAGCTACAACAGTCAACGCCATGCACACTTCAATGAGGTTAGTGCTCTGAAGATCCTGCCACATATGTATGACACGTTCAGTCATACACTTCAAGTAATACGTTCAATCAGAAGTATTAAGACACAAGCTCACCTTTAATACTGTGTTTACCAGCAGCAACAGCAACTCGTGGCCCTCACTGAGGAAGAGAGACACTGCGAGGTACCCTGACACACAAAAGAGTACAACAAAATCTAGATGAGGGTTCAAATCATACACATTCAGGGACCAAAATAGATTTTTTTTTTCCCACAAAGAATCTCCACATGGAGATCTGGAATTATAATAATAGTAGATTTGTATATTTGAATATTTTTTTTATATTCTAATACACTGCCAGTCAAAAGTTTTGAATAATTAAGATTTTTAAATGTTTTTTAAAAAAGTCTCTTCTGCTCACTAAGGCTGAATTTATTTAATCAAAAAACTGAAAAATAAAAAATTAATAAAAAATTAAAACAACTGTTTTCTATTTGAGAAATGTTTTAAAAATGTAATTTATTCCTGTGATGCAAAGCTGTATTTTCAGCATCATTACTCCAGTCTTCAGTGTCACATGATCCTTCAGAAATCATTCTAATATGCTAAATATTTTCTGCTTAATTATTATCAAATATTATTGGTGCTCAATTATCTATAATAGTTCTTATTATTATCAATGTTGAAAACGGTTGAGCTGCTTAATGTTTTTGTGGAAACTGATACATTTGCTCAGGATTCTTTGAGGAATAGAAAGTTCAAAAGAACAGCCTTTATTTGAAATATTAATCTTTTGTAAAATGATCAATGTCTTTACTGTCACTATAGATCAATTGAATGCATCCTCCAATAAAAGTTCATTTTAATTTTTAAAAAGATCTGCCTTACCTCAAACTTCCGGTTTCCACAAAAATATGAAGCGGCAGAACAGTTTTCAACATTAATAATCAGAAATGTTTCTTGGGAAGCAAATCAGCATATTAGAATGATTTCTGAAGGATCATGTGACACTGAAGACTGGAGTAATGATGATGAAAATTCAGCTTAGATCACAGGAATAAATTATATTTGAACATATATTCACATAGAAAACAGTTGTTTTTATTTTAAAATGTAATAATATTACACAATATTACTGTTTTTACTGTATATATTGTATCTTATATACTGTAAATTTAATGTATTATACATACATCTTGTTAATATTTGTTATAATTGGTAAATATTCCACTAAGACAAATTCTGGACCCAGTATGGGTCCCAAGGCGATGGGAACGTACCCACTCTCTTCTCCAGGACGCTGCCCTGCTGGGCCAGTTTGATGGCATGAATGTATGTGAAGGAGGCGTCGTAGCCCAGCATCTCACAGTACATGGCTCGCACCATGACCTCTCTCATCTGCTTCTGTAAGCACACACACACACACACACACACACTGAGCTCAAATAAGCAGCTTCTGAGGGCCAGCGATGAAGACGCTGATGTCTGTACGGCTCACCATGCTGGTGTTGGGAGACGAAACCTGCTCTTTCATGGCAGACAGCTCCTGTTTCATGAGCTTCTCCTCCTCCTACAAATGCACATCAAATAACACGCTTTACAATAAATAAACACACTGCATTGCATTTTGTAAATGGTATTTAATCTCTTTGAACCTGGTGACCTTTTTGCAATTGGTTTAAAATACAATGTTTTACAATATTTATTTTATATTTTACTATTTATTATTAACAATATTATTATTCTTTAGCAAATCATTTTTTAATTAGCACAAATATTAATAAATTTAAATACATATATTTACGTATACGTATATTTAAAGGTGTGTGTGTGTGTGTGTGTGCGTGTGTGTGTGTGTAAAAAAATACAAATATTGAGTAAAATCAATTAATCTGATCATTAAATCAATTTAAAAAGAGTTATAAAATGTTTATACTTTTTAGATATAACAACATGTCACACTGCAAGACACTAACGTTACAGTCACTGCTTAACATGTCACATATACACTCAAATAAATGACATGTCAGTATCTATATTCATGCTTATGTCTGTTCTAAGTATTTATTTTACTCACATGTTTAGATGTCAGTTCTGTGATGCTCCTGATTAGTTGTTTTAATCCGCTGGTGATTTTTGCGGCTCCAGTTTGAGTATCAAATAAACCCGGTAGAGCAGAGAGAGTTTTCTCCACAACATCACTCATTTCAGCACGACAAAACAGTCAATCAGATTATAACACACAGCCGAGACCCTACATAAGGATAAGTGCACTACAGCAGGAGAAATACCCATACAATACCTATACTACAGTCACAACACACTGTATGAAAACACAAATCATGACTAGACTTTCTCGCCGCCTACAGGAAGTTCGCTGCTGTTTTCATAATAAAAGTCCCACGAGTGCTTTTACTGTTAAAGGGATATTTCACCACAATAATTGTAATAATAATAATTGTGATTCTTTTAAAATTAAATAATGAATATAATTGTTTTAATACTTTCACTGTTAAATTAACTATATATATATATATATATATATATATATATATATTTTTTTTTTTTTTTTTTTTTTTTACAAAACTCAAGTCAAGTCACCTTTATTTATATAACGCTTTTTACAATACAGATTGTATCAAAGCAGCTTCACAGTGATAACATGAAAATAATACAACAAAGTTTGTTTCTAGAAGAAAATTGCATTATCATCCACCTTAAGTAAGGCAGATCAATAATATTGTTGAATATCTAAATGTCCCATAGACAGTAGGGAAATGTCCCCAACTAAGCAAGCCAAGAGCCAACATGTAAATGTAATTTTATATATATATTTATTTATTTATTTAAGCTAAATAATGGAAAATAAATGAGCAAATTAATTAGGCGTGTTAAAAAGCGTTAAAAAGCGAATGAATTGCCTCTTTCTATTAACTCTACAAAACTCACTTTAAAGGTGCATTGCGCAACTTTTCATGTTAAAAATACCCGTTTTCTATCCTATACATGCTTAAAGAACTGCCTGATGGGCTGAATGAGCCCTTCTCTGCTCACTGAGATTGCCTCTATAATCCTGTACAGTAAAATATATAAGAGGGATTCGGGCTCGAATTTGAGACTGGGCGTGACGTCATGCGCGTTCACGCTCACCAGGCTATAGGCTTGTTCGACTTCATGCAGCTCTGCGCAGAACGATCGGCGGCTGGGCGCGTGCAAGATGGCGCACTGATCAGATGTACGTTTGTGAGCTCGGCAATCCCAAACTGTTTTATAGTAGTTATAACGAACATTAGAGGGGTTTGTTTTGAGAATTTTCGTTGATTAATGTTTTGAATTCTTGGAACAACAATAATGGGAGGAACTGAAAAGAGGAAAGGTGCGAAGAAGTCAGGGAAAACTGTGTCGGATACTCCTGCTAGATCTGCTAACACAGGTGACGATAAACAAGCAGTTTATCCTGCATCCGGGGTATTGAAGGACAGTTTGCATGATTATTGTGGACAAAATGATGAGTCTGAAATTATGCTGGTGGAGGAGGTGATTCCGCCGCTTCCCGACACTCCGTGCAGTTCCCCGGCCGTTAAACTTCGAAGAACTGATAACGTAAATACGGCAACTATTTCCACACAACTCTCTGAGCTCTCTGAGTTGGTGAAAAACAGGTCAGACGGTTTGGAAAAGTTGATTGGCGAAAACTCGCGGGTGATTAAAGACATGAAGGAAGAGATCTGTAGGAATACGGAACGAATCTCTGGAATGATGGAAACCATTGAGTTTGTTTGCAGTGAGGTTAAAAGTTTGAAAAAAAGAGTTGATTCTATTGACTCGCGCGCAAAGAAAGAAGAGATTAACTCCACTGAGCGAGAAAATCGCCTGGCTCATCTAGAAGCCTACACACGCAGATGGAACCTCAGAATCCACGGAATTCCAGAGAAAGAAAGAGAAAACGTCCGTGACGAGGTTATTAACGTGTGCCAACGTCTTCTACCACAATTTAAAGATAAATTCCCTGAAGTAGTTGATGTAGCACACCGACTTGGCCGTGTTAATTCGAATAATAAAGCTCGTGGAATCATCTTCCAATTCACCTCGCGTTTTTACCGAGATGCTATCTGGCGTGCCGCCAAGGACGCGGAGTTTCTGATTGAGAACCGACTGAAAATCACGGAAGATCTGTCACCGGCCGATAGAGCAAGGAGGATTACGCTTTGGCCCATAGTTGAAAAGGCCCGTAAAGAGAACAAAAGAGCTTTTTTCGTCGGCGGACGAGCATTTGTGGATGGTACGGAAATATTTCCTCCTGCTTAAAAGGTAACGGATCTGAATGCCGTATTGACTGATGCTACGCTGACTTGAACTTGGAATTGATGTGTGAACTTTGGAACTCTCCACTTCCAAAATGCCGTTATCCATTTTGACGGTGATGCGCTTTTCTTTTTTCTCTCTTTCCTGAACACACGTATATCCCTGAGTTTTTATTTTCTATTATTTAAAAAAAAAAAAAAAAAAAAATTGTTACATCCACTGTAACGAAATAGGATTATTTCAGACTTTCGTCGATTTAAGTAAATAATGTAAACTCTTTCAACCCCTTTAAAGGGGAATTATAGTAGTTGTTCCTCAATTGTACATGTTCTCTAGATAGATTAATGAAGGGATTGTTGACCTCATCCCTTGCTTGTTCTGACCGGTTGGGTTCTCTGTCTCTGTGACTCAGTCCTTATACTTGTTCTTAGAACTAATTCTTTCTTCTATTATTGTTCTGTTCTTTTTCTTCTCTTTATTCTTCTATGTCCGTATCTGTTATTTCTTTAAATTGTAGAGGGCTACGAAACATTCTCAAGCGTAAAGCAGTCTTTCTGTATCTTAAAAGTCTCAACACAGATTTTTGTTTTTTACAAGAATCTCACTCAACTTTACAAGATGTCAAGTTATGGAGATCACAATGGGGGTTGGAATTGTGGATGTCTCATGGAAATGAATATTCTGCTGGAGTTTGTATTTTAAAAAATAATTTTGGTGGAAAGATTCTGGCTACTGATTGTGACATCAATGGTCACTACGTTATACTTGCTTTTCAGTTTGCAAATATGACTTGTATTACTGCTAATATCTATGGTTATAATTCACCAAAAGATAATAAGTTTTTTTTTAATAAATTAGAAAGGCGTATATGTCATATGTTATCTAAATTTCCAAATTCTTCCTTAATATTTGGTGGTGATTTTAATGTTGTTTCGAATTGCACCTTGGATAGATGGCCCCCCCAATTTACTAATACTAACTCTGAGTATTTATTATCTTTTATGCAAAAATTTTCTGTTGTTGATGTGTGGCGAGAAACCCATCCCTTGCAAAAAGTATTCACATGGAACAATAATTCCCTTTCAAGACAATCTCGGCTTGATTTTTGGTTGACCTCTGCAGAGTTATCAAATATAAAGACTGATATACTTCCCTCACTATTTTCTGACCATAAGGCCATATCTATCTGTATTCCATTTGTATCCGCTCCCTCACTGAGTAAAAGATCCTCATATTGGAAACTTAACACTTCAATTCTTCAACACAACGAGGTTCTCACTAAGATTGATAACTTAATTTCCTTTTATTGGCATAAAGCTAATAAAGAGAATACTTTTTGCATTAATTGGGAACTTCTTAAATACGAAATTGGGAAGTATTGTCGGAAATACAGTAGTTCGTTAGCAAAATTAAGAAAAAGTAATGAAAACCAGATTATGGCTAGAATTTCGGCTTTATCATGTAAAAATTTAGATGATCTTACAGACTCAGAAAAAATTGAGCTTGTTGATCAAAAACATAATTTAGAGGATATATATAAACGGAAGGCTGATGGCGCCTTCATCAGGTCTCGGCGGAAATGGCTAGAGGAGGGTGAGCAGAGTTCTGCCTATTTTTTTAGGTTAGAAAGGCAGCGAGTAAAAAATTATATTCAGCAACTATGTATTGATGGGAATGTAACTGGTGACTTTAAGATAATTGCAGACTTTTGTGCTAAATTTTATAGTGATTTATATTCCTCTAAGTTTTGCCAGCAGTCCACCACGGAATTTTTTGAGTCCTTATCTTACATAAAACAAATTAATAATGAAGATTGTAATCTGTGTGATGCACCTATTAGTCTTTCAGAAATTCTTGATTCTATAAATAACTTAAAAAGTAACAAATCCCCAGGTGCTGATGGGCTATCTGCAGAGCTCTATAAAGCATTTAGTCAAAAACTAGCACCTTTTTTACATAAAATGTTTTTAGAAAGTATTGAAAAAAACACGCTTCCTCCCTCTTTATGTCAAGGGATAATAACTTTGATCCCCAAGCCCAATAGAGATCCCCTTCTATTAGAAAATTGGCGCCCGATTTCTTTATTGAATACAGATTATAAAATTATTGCCTTAGTTTTAGCAAAGAGGTTAAAACTTATTCTTAATAATATAATAGATGAGTGCCAATCAGGTTTTATGCATCAGAGACATATTTCCAATAATATACGCTTGATTTTTGACTTGTTGGATTACTCAGACCTTATTTCTACTGATAGCTTTATCCTCTTTCTTGACTATTATAAAGCATTTGATTGCTTAGAACACGAATTTATGTTACAAGCCCTGCACAGATTGGGGTTCGGCAATTTTTTTAGCAAATGTATTAAAATGCTTTACTGTAATGGTAATAGCTCTATCCAACTCAATAATGGCACTTCACCTAGGTTTTTTTTAAAGCGTGGTGTAAGACAAGGTTGCCCCATTTCCCCATATCTTTTTCTAATAGCTACACAATTTTTAAATTTACATATTAAAGAGAGCCCTGTGAAGGGAATTTCTATTGCTGGCACAGAATTGTTTATTACCCAACTGGCAGATGATACAGCATTGTTTCTAAGAGATGTCTCTCAGATCCCAATTGCTTTAGCCTCTCTTCAGTCTTTCTCTAATGCATCTGGCCTTTTGCTTAATATTAATAAATGCGAATTACTCCCGATTAAAAAATGTGCTGCAACCTCTATCTCCAACATTCCCATCAAAGAAAGTGTCACCTATTTAGGAATAAAAATAATAAAAGATGCTAAACTAAGATGTCAGATGAATTTTAGTCCAGTTGTGGAGAAAACACAAAAGAAATGTAACCTTTGGTTGTTAAGAGATCTATCTTTGAAAGGCAGAACTCTGCTTACTAAAGCAGAAGGGATCTCTCGCTTATCCTACGCTGCTCAGTCGTTATTTGTGGATAAATCTACTTGCAAGTTGATTGATGTAATGTTGCTCAAATTTCTTTGGAAAAATAAAACGCATTATGTTAGAAAATCAGTTATCTTGAATTCTTATAATAAAGGTGGCTTAAATTTCATTGATTTTGATTCTCTTAACAGTACTTTAAAAATTAATTGGCTTAAACGTTTCCTTCACAATCAATCTTCTATTTGGAGTATAATCCCAAGATATATCTTTTCTCAATTAGGAGGTATACATTTTCTTTTAATGTGCAATTATTCAGTTAGTAAACTTCCGGTCAAACTTTCCAATTATCATCAGCAGATGCTTATGGCTTGGAGACTTATTTACAAGCATAATTTCTCGCCACACAATTTTTTTATTTGGAACAACTGTAATATTCTACATAAGAGGAAATCTTTATTTCTTGAAAACTGGTTCAATAATGGAGTGATGTTAGTAAACCAGCTATTTGATAGTGAAGGTAATTTATTTAATTATTCCGATTTTGTTTCAGGATACCAATTCCCAGTATCTAGTAAAGAATTTAATATAGTTTTCAAGGCCATCTCTTTGGAAATCTGTATGCTGTTTAGAAACAATAATAGTGCTACAGTGACTTCTGTTTATCCTCCTAGCCCTGAATCCACTGTGGTTGGTTCTATTTGTTTTTCAATGCGTAAATCCAATTATAAAATTAGATCATTATTTTTGGAACCTGTTACTTCAATTCCTTCCTCCATTTCTTATTGGAATAACCTTTTTGATGATATTAAATGGTCATATGTTTGGTCACTTCCTCAGAAATTCTTTCTAACAAATAAAGTTAAAGAAATATCCTATAAAATTATTCAAAGATTTTATCCAGTTAAATACTTTTTAAAGAAATTTAGAAGTGATATTGATACTTCCTGCTCTTTTTGTGAAGCCTCCTCTGAAACTGTTGATCATTTGTTTTGGGAATGTCCTTTTACTCGGTCTTTCTGGAATAATATTGATGCTCTGATTGTCCAAAAGGTTTTTTGTAACTTTTCTTTATCATATAGACACATTCTTTTTGGGTTTTATGTCAAAGACAAGAATCTAATTAATGCATGTTTTTGTATAAACCTTCTTTTATATTTTGGAAAGTTTCATATCCACAAATGTAAATATATGAAAAGTAAACCCCACTTTAGCTTTTTCATAGAAGAATTGAAGATGTATTTAAATACAATTTCAACTTCTGTTAACAAGAAAGCAATGAAAACATCCAGAATTTGTGCCATGTTTAATATTCTCCCTTAATGTTTTTTTTTTTCTCTTTTTGTGCCCTCTTCTCTTCTTTTTTTTCTTTTTTTTTTTCTTATTCTCTTTTTCTTTAAGACCATTGTTGAATAGTTTTAATTTTCTTTCGCATTTCCTCTCTTAATGTTTTTTGTACCATAATTTCTCTTTATCCTGAAAGATTGTTTATATTTTCTGTATGTATCGACTTGGTCTGTTTGTTGTTATTGCAATAAAAAAAAAAAATAAAAAAAAAAATAAAAAAAATAATAAAAAAACGATCGGCGGCTGACTTGAAGCAGTGCATGCCGGTTAGAAATTTTGTCCGACTTGATACAGCGCCGACGCCACGTGACTGTGACGTATGCCATCAAAGTAACGCGAGAGCGATTCGAGAGTAGCCGGAGAACTCAGCCAGCGCAGCTTCTGAAGAGCGGCTGCTCTGGGCTGCACGAGCGCTGATGACGACACTGCAGTTCCACGATTGGCCGGATTCACCGCATGACAACGATCACGTGTGTTTCGTGTTTATTCGAACACCTTTAGTTCCTCTACAGCTCACAAATCATTTTTTATAACAGTAAGCACTCTTTTCATGTAGTCGCAATGTTATATTGTGTCATGTTTATCAAAATAAAACTGATTAAAAAACGTCGATTCCACTTCATTGATAGTAGGCTAGCTGTAGGCTTATGGTGAACTTTATTCTTGTTCAAACAGACGCTGTATGAAGCAGTACATAAAGTATTGAATGAAAATGCCTCTGAAACATCTGTGTATTTAGCAAATATTGCAATTATTTTACTTCAGCTGTGATAAAGTAAGCAAACACCACGTGAGCGGTCACTACGGGAACCAGAAGTGTCCGACTTCACGTCTCCGTTTGCAGCTCCTCCCCGGCTGCACGCGGCTACTCTCGCCGATCGCTTACATCCAGCCGCAGCCGATGTCGAACACACCTCATGTCTCGCAGGTTTGTGTATAAGCCGCCATTCTCCGCATCAGCGAAGACAACTCGTGCGTCAAAGGTAGATGGATTCATGGAGACCGGCTTGTAGTCCATTCCAAACCCCAACGCAAACTCCACGTAAAGTAAAGAAAAGAAAAATGTTGTCTAGTGCCACCAAAAGGGCCAAATTGGAGTCAGACAGGCGTCGGAGTAAGACGAGAGTGCTTCTCTCCACAGTAACATCAAATTGGTCAGAGCTCGTATTCTATCGAAACGAGGAAAACGTCAAATATTTTGGTATTGTGATAAAATACATGTTTTATTCTGAACATTGCAGGAAGGGAAATACAATGGTAAAGGGGTAAATATTTTTACTTTACTCATACTGTTTAGCAGACTAACTAGCCTATTTACTGAATATAGTATTGACACATTTCACATTAATGTTTGTCAGTGTGTATTGTCCCTGTCAAAATATCTACTAAATAAATCAGCGCTACATGTAGCCTAGTTTAGTGATTAGCAAAACAGTTCAAGATTCTTGAGTGTGATATAACATGCTGAAAAATATGACTGATAATAAGACACACATTTTGAGTAAATTCTAACAGAAAAAGGATGTATTGTTATTGGAATATTCTACTTAGCAGATCAATAAAACAGGCTGAACCTTGTTTATTACCTTGAGACATTTGAGTGAACGTTGTTGACCAACCGTGTACGGTATGATTATTATTTTGAGCTATTGCGAAGTAATCAATTATATTGTTCATGAACGTGTTTTCATAACAATACAATCATAGGATACAGTAAACACATAAACAAAGTTTTCTACTACCCCCGTTTTCCCCTCACACATAAGAGTAATTTACTCAAATGTCTTTCCTTCCATATATTTGAAATGACTTGCAGATTTATAACTTTATTACCCCTGAAGACATTTTGGCTGTACACCAAAGATCTGTGCGGCAGATGCTCCTTTAGTTATATGAACAGCTTGTGCTCGTGCATGCGTGCGTGTGCGTCTGGTCTATGAGCGTGCACAACTCTGGTTGCAGTTTCGCTTGTCGCCAGAGGGGGCGTAGTTCTGCAAAAACTCAGAAACCTGCGCAATGCACCTTTAACCATTAGGTTTTACTGAACAATTATTTTAACATTCCATATCAATAAATAATCATTTTAAATAAAACTAATCTAATATCAAGAACAGATACTTCATTAAACGAACATTAAACATTAAATAGAGACACAACATTGCTTTCAGTGTTTAAAATCCATTTATTTTTTTTATGTATATTGATAACTGTCGATATGACAACCTATATATTATGGTATATACACTTTGCTACAGTAAGAAATAACAACTATAGTGGCATAATAATTAAATTACTATCAGACCATTATGAGTAAGAGATCATAACTAAATCTGTTATCTTGCATATCAGATATAGTGTCCGCTAAACAATATTTCCTGTTTCACTCATTATTAACAATGATTCAAGTCGTCAATCTGGTAAATAATCTTTGTTGAGCCTCAACCTCATGCACAGACCTAAACAACATGGATTACATTTGTATTTTTTTGGATTAATGTTTAAAATAAATTATTTCTTGGATCAAAGTTGGAATGTGTTCACATACATTCATACACACAAACTAGAACAGCATTATAGAGGCGGAGTTGCTGCCATAGAAACCATCCAAAGCCATCCCATAATATCAAGCGTGGTGTGAACGGAGTGGCTGTGTCGATTATAGTTGGAAGTGGATGCACTACAGTCTGTCTGTGTTATTTACTCTACTGCACTTAACACACTATTAGAGTCTGCGGTTATCCTTGATTCCTGATAAAAGTGAGAAATGTGAAACACATCCAGTCTGAGGTTCAGGCAACATTCAGGCCCAGATCTAAAAAAAAGAAAGAAAGACAAACTCTGAGACTTTCATCACAGTGCTTAATACACTTAGACTGACATGTTTTGCACTGACCCGTAATGTGTGATCCCAAGATCCCGAACAGAATGATGTTCCGTCCGGAGAGACGCGGAGAGTGCTAACTCTGTTTTCATGTCCGAACAAGATGGACACGCGGGTGCCCTTTAAAACGTCCCATACGTTGATTGTGTAGTCATTGTAACCACCAAACAGCAGTCTCCCTGCACAAAGATATTAGCACAGCATAAACAAACTCCTTCAAAAAGAAAATTAATCTTGGTCATTTTGCTAGAGACATTAATAAATATATGTGTTTGCTTTATAAAATGTGCTTTGTTATGTAATATTTTTGTTGACTGCAGCTTTAGAAGATCAACCATGTGTGAAGAAAGAAAACTTTTTTCTAAATGGAATTTTGGCATTTTTGGAATGGAATAACAGCATATTTGCTCACTTTACAGTAAATATTCTGCATACAATAAAAAAAAAAAAAAAAAATCTGAACAAGCATGCAGCATGCTAGGGGTTTTCCAAATGGAGAAAATAAACAATTTATCAAATAATAATAAGGCATTATAATATATAATAAATGTAATATATTATATTAATATATTTTGACATATACATTTAACATGTTTTTTTACTTATTCAATGTATGCATAATTTATATGTTTGTATGTGTGTGTGTGTATATATATATATATTACAAAAATAATATAATATTTATATAATAATATAATAAACAATAAAAATATAATATTTATAAGTGTTACATTTACATATTTTATATAAAACAATTACATATATATTGAATAAATTAAAACATATATATGTGTGTATGCTATTATTCCATTCCATTCATTCTGGTTTCTAAAGACTCAGTGAAGTGACTAAATTATTCTTTATGAAGATTAATGTGATTAATTACGATTATTTTATAGTTATATTATTCTCTTCAAGTTTATACATTACATCTAAAAGTAATCTAATGATGGCATCAAAATATGGTTATATACTATACAATATAATAGATCATAAATATTCATAATTATGAATATTTTAACAATTAAAAAAATCCAGATAATGTTTTATATATATATATAGCAATACTGTTATCAGACCAGTTAAATTGTGGTTGATATTACTTTCATTGATCACAGGGAGGTCGAGTGCACTGAATTGTGGGATACAGTACACTACAGTGTGTTTTGGATAAGCTCTGCACATTTTGCAAAAGCAATAGGCTCTGTGAGTATACAGTTTCCATAAAATATTACCAGTGATATGGTATTATGATATTCTAAACAGTGTCACTGCTTACCGCTGAGAGAGAAATCCACACTTGAGGCTCCAAATATGATGCTCTCTTTGGAATAAATGGCCACCTCTCTGTCTGCCCTCAAGTCATAGAGACGACACTATAAACACATACAATAAGGACAAGATTGAATGCATTTTTCATTATTTCAACACAGGAAGTATGAAAAAACAAAAGGAAAGCACAGACTCACAGTAGCGTCATCTGAGCCTGAAGCGAAAGCATCTCCGCTTGGATAGTACCTGCAGTGGTGATGAAATATGAGCTGTCATGTGACTGTCTCGCTCGTAAACATTCAACAATACTCGAAGGCGCAGCCAAAGACAAGTCAGATCAGTCGACGGCCATTGCCTTTACATGGTCATAACACTTTGAGGGTTTACAGACTATAAATATTGACCAGTATTGTAAAGGCCTGAGTCTTCTTTGTTTTTTATGCTCTATGACAAAACCTGAAAGAGAGGAAACAGGCCGGAGGACACTTACCGCACACTGTTGATGTCTGATTCATGAGTCTCAAAAGACTGGACACACTGTCCCGTGCGCAAGTCCCACACGCAAGCCTTCTTATCGCAGCCCTGAGAGAGGCGAGAACATACAGGTCACTGCACAGGCATGCTAACAGCTCCATTGTGCTCATGTGTCTGTGTGTGAATGAATGCTTTGTGTGGGATTGTTCTGCTACTCTTGTTTTGTGGGTACCAGAATGTCCCAGATGAAAAGCAAAACCAGAAAAAAACTCCTCGAGGGGGATGACCAGAAAAAAGGTTAATAAAGTGACTAAATTTAGCTTTGGTTTATATTTAAAAATACCCATCATCTACCCAATAATTCATCATCTGATTTCACAGACAGGGCTTAGATTAAGCCAGGATTAGGCTTTTTCAATTAGTACATTTAAGTAACTTTTATAAACATGACTTAGAAAAAACATTACTGGTGTACAGGGATTGACATTGACTTTTTAGCTCACCAGCCACAGTGGCTAGTGGTTTTTCAAAGTTACTAGACACTCATTTCCACTGGCATTTTCACTGGCCACAATTGTGACATCGATACCATGGTGAAAAACTGCTATTTAGATATTTCTTAATATTATCTTATAATATGGCAGCAGGTATTAGGCTGCTGTCACTTTAAGACCTTGCTCACAGATCAATTACACTGTCACACATGCGTTTTCTTTCTCAACTGTTTATGTTCAGTTAAAACATAACTGACTGTGTTTACGTGAATACTCGGCATTATTTTGTGTGTATTTGACTGTTTAAGTGCAATAAGCTCTGAAAAAGAACTCAATTTAGTGCTGAGATGTGGCTTTATGTGCCGCACTTTGGGTGTGAGCACAAAATCTGAAGGAATGAGTCAAAACATGCACAATACACGCAATCCTCACTGAAATTCAAGCCCTGTAACAGCAACAATACTCATCCGAAGCAAATGAAACGAGTGAGTGAGGAGAGGCGGGTTTGTGTGTCACTTGCTGTCAGAGAGATGAGAGAGAGAGATAATTTTCTATTAGTACTAGAAGAGTTATATATTACATATAATATATAATATATTTATTATATTTAAAATTCAACCCCCCAAAGTGGCTAGTAGGAGTGACTGTGTTACACACCACTGCTGAAATACACACGCATTCGGCAGGTTGGTGGGTGTTAATGTCAAGCCCTGTTGGTGTGCATCTTGAGACAAAACAATGGCTCTGACATATTTTAAGATTTATCAGTGCAAGTTGCTTTTAGTTAAGACAGATCAAACATGCATTTTAGTCTGGGACTAGGTCTAAGCCTTGATCTCATGTCTTCAAGATTATGTAATGCCAGTGTTTGGCATGAGCAGTGCTGTTCCCACCCCCGACACAAACGTGTTTCCGGTCTCAGAGGGGGCAAGGTCCAGACACAGCACATCAGCCGCGTGTCCATGGAAACTCTGCAGCATCTGACCGCTCTCTACATCCCAAAGAGCACACGTGCCGTCGCCGCTGGACGTCAGGATCTACCGCAAACACAAGACACACGGCAGTCAGCACAATGCAAGATGCCGTTTCATTATTTCATCCTTCCTTGAAGCATACCTGCATATCTGAGTTTGTAAAGCAGCATGCAGACAGGTAGTTGGTGTGCATGGCCACTGATTTCTTCTTGGCGGCGAGGTTTTCGTTCTTGTCCAGGGATAGAGGGTACACAGAGCACTTATTGTCCAACCCACTGAGAAAAACAACAGATTTGTTAGTAAAAATACTCAACTATTCTTCTGCTGAAGATAGCATGCAAATTCCCAACAATTATAGCTTCATATTGTTTTTTTCAAGCAAGGATATATTGCATTTACTAAAATTAAACAAAAAAAGTATTAGTGTGTAATTATAAGTGCGTAACATCCGCACCAACTAGTGTCACCAAAAGGAACTGCATAAAATATTGTTTCCAAACATGTTTCCTAAAAGCCTTTTTTGCCACTGTGAGTTATTTTAGTATTATTTAGTATTCCCCGCAAAGTAAAAAAAAAAACTGTATGCAATGCGACTGCATTAACTTTATCTGTCATATTTACAATGTTAGAATAGTCTATTTATAAACACATTCCATCTCTTTAAACAGAACTATTGTTATAATCACCACCGAAAACAAAATCAGTATTCAATCCTCGTCCCTCAGCTGAAATAAAATGATACTCAAAACCGCCAGTAGGTGGCAGCAAATCATTAGTCAGTGAATCATTCCGTCAAGCGATTTGTTCAAAATGGCTGATTCAGTCAAGGACAAAGCAGAAGTGAGTGAGTGAGTCAGTCATTAAGAATGATTTGTTCAAAAATACAGATTCATTCAGTAACGAAACTGAAAAAGTGTTGCTCGGAGATGCGCTGTTTGGAACTATTTTCTTTATTTAAAACATAGCAAAGGCCGCTACTGCTCTTGATTTAGAAAAGAGTCAGAGACTCACCCACAAGCCACTGCACATCCAGACGGGGCATAAGCGCAGGCCATGACCCACGTACAGGGCATAGTCACTGCATGCTCCTGTCAAAACATTTGAAATAATGAGAAAAGAGCTGTAAAATATATAATGAAAAAACAATAAGGCTTATAACCGAATTATTTCGGTATTTCACTCTTTTCACCTTATTTGTTGTAAACGCATCCCATACAATCACCTTTCCATCCTAAAATGCAACGAGGAAATGAAATAATGATAATATAATCAAATCTAATTTTGCATGTAAAAATAGGCCCTCCTTGATGTATTTGTTATGTTTATAGACTGACCTGAGACGAGCTGACGATTCTCCTCCTGTCTTTACACCAGTCCATACACAAGACTTTATTTCCATGGCCTTTCAGCGTTCGTCTGGTCTTCATGACAAACTGACCCAAAGCCTCAATCTTCTCCGCCACTTGATGTACTGATTGAAAAAGTGACAATATTAAAGCCATTTTGTTTATTTCCTGTTTTTATTATTAATGAACATGCCTGCATATTCATACATAACAAAAATTAGCTGGCAGTAATAATTGCCTCTTATCAAACCATTAGTGACCAAGCCTTTCAACAACAACAAAAAAAAAAGATAAATAATAAATGAACAAACAAATAAAGAGTAATTAGCACTGTCAAATCGATTAATTGCATCTAACATAAAAGTTTATATATATATATATGCGTGTGTGTGTGTGTGTTTGAGTGTGTGTATACACACACATATATGTATACATTTACAAACTTATGTTAGATGTGATTAATCATGATAAATCTATTTGACAGCACTAAAATAATACATAATAAAAATAATAAATACACAAAATAACTAAATAAAACCAAACAAATAAATACATTTTAAAATCTTAAAAAATGAACGAAAATTCTCCTAATGAAGTAATTCTTAGCAGTGTTGTTATTGTGTAACAAACAAACTATTAAAGACCATTTGTGGCCATTGAAATAAAATAAAATATTAGGTTAAAAGCTCAAACTTAGAACTAGAAATGTTTCTACTATTTAGTTTTTTAATACGTGTTTTAGTTTGAAATAATAATACTGTAAATGAAAGCTAAATAGAAAACATCAAAAACGAATTAAAAAGGATGGAAAAACACATAATAAAATGAATAAAACTTAAACTGAAACCAAATGTATATAAAATAAAAGCTAATTCAAAATATTAATACTAGTATACAACAAAACTAACACTGGTTCTTAGTAATGACCGCCTTGTTTTTCTCAGAATATCCTAATGTGATGCTGAACGGAAAATAAAGCGCTCCCTCGCCACCTCCACCATTATCATCCTCATCACCTTTCTGAACACTAATCACTTTATCTAAATGACTGACTCTGATTTCCTCTTCAGTCTGATTCACGGAACACATCCAGACACATAACGGCAGCTATGATTATTATTATATGATCATTAAGCTCCTGACATACGTCTTCATTAAACACACATACGGCGGTTTAACGGTTCTTACGCTCGACATCGTGCAGTTTGGCTCTCTCATCCTCCAGCTTCGTCTTCAGCGTCTCAGACTCGGTTTTGAGCGTCGACAGAGTGTCGCTAGGCTGCTCTGCCACTTCCTGCGCGGCCATTGCCACGAGAAAACACAAGTTTCGCGGAGGAGAGGAGTGTTTTGTCGGGGGAGAGGACTGAGGAGAGCAGGGACACGGAGGAGAGCCTGGAGACGGAGCGCACGGATGATGGATGCTGCTGCTGGCGTGACGTCATGAGGGGCGCGCGCACGCTCTCGCGCATCCGCCTGAACCCCCAGAGAGTCACTCGGATGAGCGTTATATTATATCCTCCTGATGATGATCAATATTTGCGCTTTCTACATCTGGAAGGGCTTCTCAAATCCCTCACTGGAAAATGTATTCTCTATAAATGCACTACTTCATTTGAACATTCTCAAGCTTTACCTCATTTTTTTTTTAAACTTAAAACTAATTTTACAATCATTTATGTATAATTTCAATATTTTTGATATTGAATTATATGATTTATTGATATGACTTATAAACATTGTTTAAAAAGAGTGAAACATATGTCTATTGTGTAGGGACATATTATGTGACATTTATGAGAATTAAGTAACACTAATATTAAAAAAAGAATGATGTATTCCTAGTAGAATGATGTACCGTAAAAAAAAAAAGAAATTTTCATTTCCTAATTAGAGGCATGGAGAATACGTAAATGATCATTGAAAACTAAAACTACAGCAATGTATAAAAAGGTATAACATAAAGGTTTGTTTATATATGTGTGATGTATATAAACGTGTGTGTGTGTGTGTGTGTGTATCTATATATATATATATATATATAAAATATATAAACAAACTTTTGTTAGATGTGATTGATCGATTTGACATCACTAATATATATATATATATATATATAGAACCCTAACCCTAACCCTATATATATATATCATATTATTTTTTAAATTCACCCTGTGAGATTTACTAATCGCTATAAGTTCTTGGGGTTTCCTTCTCTAGTCCTCAGAGAGTTAACCATCATAAATATTGCATTTCCACTGCATATTGTGAGAGCTAAGGTGGATGGCAAAGAGAGAAAAAAGAAGGACTCATTTGGCAGTTGTGTTTATTGATTTATTTCTGGTGTATAAAAAATTCAACGGAGGAGCAATTTGTGACCGTAATTATTTAGGATTTACAAAATGGAGCTGAACATTTGAGGTTGGTTTGGGTTATTCAAATATATGTGACAGTGTTTATTCATGGTTGATCTTGTAAAAAAAACGATTCTAAAAGATACTATTTAGAGAACATGTGATTAAAATATTTATAAATAAATCTAAAATATACAAATGTTAGCAGTTTTTCATAACGCATTCAGGTCAGCATACACACATCCTGATCATAAGTACTGGTGTCAGCATAAACACAGTTATGTTATTATAATTAATAAAAGGTTAATAGTCTTACTTTTCAGGTTAAAAATCTACATTTTTATGTAAATTACTATTTAATTAAAGTTATGACTAGTCTTACAGAAAAAAATTTAGATGTCTGAACATTTTATGCAACTGGCCCCTGGTTCTGATATCACTAAGGTCAGAGGTTAAAGGTCAAATACGAGTGGCGAAGCCCAGACGGAGGCTGCTGGGCACCTGTAGCAGTTCCAGTGCTTGTGGCGAGGAGCAAAAGGGAAAGGTGACCTGGAAACGATACTGTGAATCCATCATGAGCTGAGACGAGCCCTCGCGCTCCTGCAGCAATGCCTGTTGCCATGGAGACAAAAACAAAGGCCAATCAGAGGTCTAGGATGCTCAATACTGCAATAGAGTGTACTAGTAAGAGTGTATTAGTTCCCGTCCCCTTTTTCAGCAGCGCTGGTTTCAGAAGTATTTTTTCCCATAGGGATTTAAAAAAAAGTTATAAGCCATGAACCAAGCCAATCAGCTACGAGGTGAATCACAACATTACAAACTTTGATTTGAAGATAAAAAGTATTTGAAAAGCGGACAAATTGATAAAGGACAAGACTGTGTACTTAACAAAGAACAACAATCCCATGAAGCATTGCAAACAGCATTATGTAATTTAAAACAATGGAGAAATATTAAACTTCTCATGTACAAATGTTGATTATATAAAAACAATATATTTTAAGTTTATTGCAATATCTATACACATACATTCGCTGTGATTAATGTGAGTGGGTGGAGCTAAAGAGCAATTTACGCGCGTGTTGCTTTTTTTTCTAATCACTGATTGGTGGAATTTCTGCACAGCATCATGTGTAATGTAGTTTTCCACTAGTAATTCTGCTGTTAAATATGATCCTTTAAAAATATGCTGAAATAAACATTAACAACCTCGTAGCTCACAGAAAAGCTGTCTCTAAAGGTTCATAAAATATTGTTGAAAATCAATTTCCTTGTTTTTTTTTTACTTCCTGAACCTGACTGTTGCGCTCAATTGATTTGTGATCATTTACCTTTATACTACTGTTCAAAAAGGCTTTTAAAAGAAATTAATACTTTTATTCAGCAAAGATGCATTAAATTGATCAAAAGTGACACTAAAGACATTCGTAATGTTACAAATGATTAATATTTTAAATAAATTCGTCTCTCTATTCATCAAAGAAAGCATGTATCATAAGTTTCCACAAAAATATGAAGCATCACAACTGTTTTCAACATTGATAATTAGAAATGCTTCTTAAGCAGCAAATCAGCATATTAGAATGATTTCTGAAGGATCATGTGACACTGAAGACTGGAGTAAATTCAGCTTTGCATCACAGGAATAAATTACAAATTTTGCATTTAAAACTGAAATATTATTGCACAATTTTTACTCTATTTTGAATCCTTTAAAAAAATTATACCGATCCCAAACTCTGAAACGGTAATATACCTGCTTAAAAAGAAATAAAAGAAAAAAAATCTTACCTGCACTTTGCGGACAAAGGACGGAGCCACTCGCTTTTCGAAATCATCAATGGGTGTGTAGGAGTTTAGGATTTTCACAATCTACAAAACCACAAAACAACCAGATTCTGAAGGTTTTTAGAAATTAAGACAAAGAAGTGACATTCTATAGGCATGATGGCACAATTTACGCTCCTCTAAAATGAATTAGTGACCAAACGGCACATGTAAAGCGGCACCTGCACGGACGAGAGCTCGGAGCATCTCTGCTTGATCTCGGCTGCGTCTTCATCGGTGGTCTTGTTGACCTGAAGGAGCCAGGCGACCTGAGACAGCGGCCCCAGCGTCTCCATGGCACAGCTGCTCTGCAGACCCTTCTCTCGCAGCCACTCCTCCAGGTAACTGATGTTACACCTGTAAAAGTGTCCATTAAACTCCATTTATGAGGACTTTCAGAAAGGCAAACTACCACACTACCCATACTATTTGTGCAGAAGATCTCAACTTCATTTCCTGTGTGATGATGATGAATAAAGTCAAACAGGAAATGACATCCACTGAAATCGCTTTCTTGACTCACTGTTCTGCCAAGTTAAGACATTTTTAATGCAAACTCCAATTAAAATCTAAATATGCAACATATTGGAAACTAATTCCAAAATAATAATATCATGCACCATATTGAAGTCAAGTGCAGTTTAATATATGCAATATACAGGATTCACTAGTGTTCAAATATTTGAGGTTGGTAAAACATTTTTTTTTAAAGTTTTTAAAATAAAACACCAAGGCTATATTAATTTGATCAAAAACACAGTAAAATCTGTAATATTGTGAAATATTATTGCAATTTAAAATAACTGTTTTAAATTTGAATATTTTATTAATATTTTGAATGTTTTTTTTTTAATGTATATATTCCATTTTCAATTTTGTTGTGTTTTTGATGTTTACGTTTTTTTATTATACACTTTTATTTTAGCTTTAGTTTTAGTTATTTTAGTACATCAAGTTAAACTATCACCTTGAAAATCAATGATATTTAATTGCATTTAAAATATATAAAAATAAATATTTTTTATTATTATTTTATTATATTATTATTTATTATATTATTTAATAATATTATTATATTATTTATTTATCATTGTTTTAGTTAACTATAATAACCCTGATATTCAGCATCATTCCTTCAGTCCTCAGTGTCACATGATCCTTCAGAAATCATTCTAATATGATGATTTGATGCTCAAGAAACATTTCTGATAATTATCAATGTTAAAAAAAACAGTCAATGTTAAAAAACACATGTTTGTGGAAACCGTGATACATTTTTTTCAGGATTCTTTGATAAATAAAAAAAGTTCAAAAGAGCAGCATTTATTTGGAACAGAAATCTTTTAGAACATTCTAAATGTCTTATGTGTCACTTTTGATCAATTTAATGCATCCTCACTGAATAAAAGTAGCGCGCACACACACACACACACCTGATCTGCATGCCCTTCCGGCAGGAGCACAGGTCCTTACGGAGCAGAATGCTGTTCACCGAGGTGGACCCGATGAGGTAGAAGAGCTGTCTTATGACCTGACCCTGCAGCTGCGTCTCCATGCCCTGCTGAGCCATGCTGGTGTGGAACGAGCCGAGCTGCTGCAGGATCGAGCTCACGCTGAACGCCTCCGTCCCGCTGAGGTCCCCGCCATCCTCGTACACGCTATTCGAGCGCTTGCGGACACCGGTGGGCTTCATGCTGGAGATTCCCTGGAGGCTTTCGTGCTCCAGCATCCCGGGGACTGAACAGAGAGAGGGGATTGTTTTACAAGAAGGACCAAGGAAATATGCATTATGTAAAAGCCAATGCATCCGCTTCATTTCCATACTGATCATGGGAAAGAGCGCGTCCTCCATCACACTGATGAACTGATGGTAGATGTTGATGGCGAGGTCGCTGAGAATCTGCCGGTGCTCTGACAGGTCGAAGTTCTTCAGGCAGTTCTTGTTCTGACGAGGCGTGTTGTGCTTCACAAACTCCTGTTGATGGAGGGAAATCAAGGAATCTCATTGGTTGGTTTCAGGCATTATATAAACAAGATATCTTAGACCCTTTGAAATTATGTGTTGATGTATTAATAATAATAGTATATTGTATTTAGGGCTTGACATTAACTTTTTTGCTCACCAGCCACTGTGGCTAGTGGTTTTCCAACGTTACAAGCCACTCAGCATTTTCACTGGCCACAATTTTGACATTGATACTATAGGGGAAAAACTGCCATTTAGATATTTTTAATATTATCTTATTATTTGCCAGCAGGTATATTAGGCTGCTGTCACTTTAACACCTGAGGCACTGATCCGCTATACTGTTACACAAGCGTTTTCTTTCTCAACTGTTTACGTTCACTTAAAACATTCAGTAACTGACCGTTTACATGAATACTCCCCAAGACCAGCATTTTTTACATAATTTTTTGTGTATTTGATTGTTTCAGTGCAATAAAAAAAAAAATTTAGTGCTGAGAAGTGGCTTTAGGCGTGAGAGCACAAAATCTGCAGGAATGAGTCAAATTATTTGCAATACGCACAATTCCAAGTCGAAATTCAAGCCCTGTAACACCAACAATATTCATCCGAAGCAAATGAAATGAGTGAGTGAGGAGAGGCAGGTTTGTGTGTCACTTGCTGTCGGAGAGAGAGAGAGAGAGAGAGAGAGAGAGAGAGAGAGAGAGAGAGAGAGAGAGAGAGAGAGAGAGAGAGAGAGAGAGAGAGAGAGCAGTTGGTATTGTGTATCTATTCTGCGGAAAATGAGTACTGGAAGGGTTTCAAATGTTACAGAATCGATATGTATTAAAAAAAAACTATATTTTTGACAACACTACATTGCACCTAGTTTACTATTTCAGACACATTTTTTAAAAGACTATAATTAAAAAAACTTATTTATTATATATAAAATTCAACCCGTCAAAGGTTTTAGTAGAAGTGACTGCGTTGCACGCCACTGCTGAAATACACACACGTTTGGAGAGTTGGTGGGTGTTAATGCAAAGCCCTGAATGTATTTATAATGTGCTTTTCTCACACCCAAAATGCTACAAAACAAGAAATTCAAGTAAAATACAGAAACTACAGACATAATACAATACAATGAATGCAGTAAAACAGACATTTAATAACTCAATACTCTATTGAAGAGTTAAATGTATCTATTGAATGTACATTTTATTGGGTCTTTAATAGTGAAGGAAAAAGACACAGAAAAGGGCTTTACCTCGTCTCCGCTGTACTGTTTGAGACAGTTGAGGAAGTGATATGTGTTGGAGAGCCAGAAGGACAGAACTTCAAAATTCTCCTGATGGCCCTGAAATCATAGTCGTCATCATAATCATCAGCAGCAGCAAAGCCCCATGTCAGAGGATTCTGAAGAGTGTGTTTGAAAGAGGCAGAATACATGCAAGCTGCTAGATTGATGATATTGTCATCTATTTTGGTCATGACATGTTTTGTTTGAATTGCATTAGTTTGCTTGAAATTAAAACATAATGCAGCGTGTGTTAGAAGTAATTCATACTTCACCCTAAAGTAAAAATAAAAAAAGTCCCTTACCGCGATGATCTCTTTAATGGCTGTAATGATGCCGTGCATGAGGGACTTGAGCTTGTTTCCATCGTTGAGGTAATCGGAGTGTCTCACACACATGAAGAGGAGATGTGCAGCCAGACCAGGGATCATTTGCACACCCACACCGCGAGGTTTCAGATCTGCAGATTACAAACCACTGATTAAGTTATGAGTTATGATTTGAGCTTACGCAGGCTTCACAATATAGATTTACCGAGTATGAGCGTCCGGATCAGCCTGCCTTCATCCTCCTTCTTGTACTCCAACATGCCCAAGTAGTCTTTGGGCACGGCCGGTACTGCTTTCTGATTGGCTGATGAGAATATGAAACATGCAGAGGATGAGACCGGATTGACTAAATGTGAAAGCAGGTAAAAATGAAGAGAGTTTTACCTGTCACGTGTGTTTGAAGAGCTTTGATTTGGTCTTGAAGTCGTTTTATCAATCTGTCCTTCATGTCTGACTGCTCCTCGAAGTCCTGAAACAAGAAGAAAATCATCTTAACACATTAGATTAAGATTAACAAATTGACTTCTTTGGTTCGCTAAATACCTAAATGTCCTTCAGGAAGACAGATTTTTGTGGCACTAACACAATCTATATAATAAATAATAGACAAAATAAATCCACACATTCATGCATTAATAAATTATACAGTATATATTGTATTATTGTACTGTTTTTGCTATGAGGGGTGCTTTTATTTATTATGCATGTATGCTTCGGAAATCAAACTAAATGAATGCATGTAAGCACAAATGCAATCATGAGCGTGACCTTTCACACACACCATGTTGTCAGCTGTGAGGCGTGACGTCTCCTGTCTGAGTTTGTTCTTGGCTTCGCTCTCTGAGAGCAGATCCTTCTGTAGCTGCTGGTTCTCCTCCTGGAGGTCAGCCATCTGTCCCTCCAGCTCTTCTCTTCTTCTCTCGCTCTCTGTAATCTTCTCCTCCAGGTGCCTATGAACAGATCGAAGCACAACACCTGCTCTTTCAGCCTTGTGCCACAGTCTGTAGTGTAAATATAGTTTGAGGGTAATAAACGCCTCACCTGCGTTGTGATTGCTCCTCTTCGACAGTGTGCTGAATCTCTTTTGATAACTCCTTTATTTTTGCTGCAACATAAAATTTAAGTTGTAAAGAAGTGCCAACAGATAAAACATTTTCATATTTAGGCCTACCACAACTGAAAAAACAGATTAGTCTGTTGTGATTGGTCTACTCTGCTCTGATTGGTCAAATGACCCAGTCTGTTGTGATTGGTCTACTCTGCTCTGATTGGTCAGATGACCCAGTCTGTTGTGATTGGTCTACTCTGCTCTGATTGGTCAGATGACCCAGTCTGTTGTGATTGGTCTACTCTGCTCTGATTGGTCAAATGACCCAGTCTGTTGTGATTGGCCTACTCAGTGTTTAAGGGCAGGTCAAAGTAGATCTTGTTGGCAGGCATTATGCAAAATTACAAATCTACGTAGGTTTGGGGAGGAAGTGAGACTGGAATCACTGACGACTCGTTTCAGGAAATTCAGAATCGGTTATTTCTTTTAGGACACAATAACTCCATTTATCTGCACTTTGATCTTTGAAACTTTGCAGACCTTTTACATTCAAAAACATCCATATAACACTACATGAAATGTAATATCCGAAAAAAGCATAATAGGGGCACTTAAAAAAAAAAAAGTGTAACATCATATCCTGCTGTTCATATCTGTCCAAAATATTTTTTCACATGCATTGGCTTACCGCTCATCTCAGCGCTCTGATCTTGTAACTGGGTCTCAAGTTCGTGTTTGTGGCGGTTCAGTTCTGACACCTGCTGCTTCAGTTCTGGAATCACCTGCACACAGGAAGTCTCCATCATCACCAGGTGACTATGTTTATTGGTTGAGTAGATTATACTTTCAACCAATCTGGGGAGTGGGGTGAGACTAAGCTTCAACAATCGTTCCTGTTTGGCTCCGAGGAACAAACCGCACAGGTTTCTTTAAACAATCAATGCTGAGCAAAACTTGATGACGCAATCACGTTCACTACAGAGCCTCTGAGACAAACACAGAAAAGCAGAGAATCTCCTCTTTACGAGACTTTTTAAAACATACAGATTGGATTAGTGGTTATTAAAGTTATCAAACATTTAAGAACAATACTTATTTTAAGGGTTAATCTATGACTCTAAACAAACATAGAAGCTACATAAATACACTCTACCATGTTCTCAGCAGCGAGGCGGGCCACTTCCTGCCCGATGCTTTGGTTGACGTTACTTTTCTCCTGAAAGAGAGCTTTATGCTGCTCGTTCTCTCGGTTCAAATGTTCGTTTTTGAAGACCAGAGCTTCCAGTTGACTCTCATAAGCCTCTTTCTGCTCCCGCTGCTGAGTTTCCATCACCCTGAGAAAGAAGGACAGTACATTTGCTGATATGGTCATCTATTTTGATGTATAATATATGTATATATACATAAATCATATATATTATTTATATAAATTAAATAGTTTAAGCACATTGCTCTTTGATGAGAAAACAAACACTAGTGGATTAAACTGAAACCCTTTAGAGGTCATACTTTGCAGCTTTCTCCACGCCGTCAAAAGCAGTGAGAAGATCAGCTCCATCATCATTCTCTGAGGCTTCTTTATTCAGCCTGGAGTAAAAGAGACAATCTGAATCAAGCTAGTCCAGATAACAATCAGCGCTGACAATCCCAATACCCGGACTCACCTCTGGATGAGATCTTCCTCTGCAGAGTTACCGAGCAGCTGCCTCATGATTAAACTCATCTTAGCTGAGGGCATACAAACGGATAAATACAGCTCAGCGTTTTATAGTTTTACATGTATTGTTCATTGTTTTACAGTATGTTTTATACCTCTGGCTTGGAGACTTTGAGCTCTCTTGGTTTTATCAGCTTCAGCTCGTTGCATCTGCAGGCTGTTGATTTCTTTCCGTAAATCTGGTATGACCTTCAAATGTCACAAAAAAGTAATTGTGTGTGTGACTGATGGAAAAAAAACCTATACATTAAGGTCCATATTAATAGCCAAAGTATAAAGGCCTGTTTTCACCAAGAACAGTAACTATAAAGACAACTGTAACAATAACTAGAACTATATTATCTCTTTAAAGTCAGGTGGATTCTGATTGGCTGTTAATGTTTTTTTATAATATTTATCAGCTGGAAAAAAACGTTATAGTTATCGTCCTTGGTTAAGACTAGATTTGCATTTGCAGAAAGGAAAACTAGTGGTTTAAAATCGGGGAGAGAAGAAAGTTTAAGAGAAGTTCAGGTTTCAGGCTATAGAGGACAAAATCTGAAAAAAAACGATAAATAAGTAAAGATACAAATAAATATGCATGAACCACACATTCAAATATATAAATAATCAAATGAAAATAATGTATACTGTATACATTTGTAAATAATAAAATATATTCAATAATATTCAATATCAAAGGAGATATACAATTAATTAAATAATAATAATAATAATAAAAATTGGAGAATTACTATGAAGAACTAAAAAAAAAACATTAGAGATGAAAAATCGAAGATAATTATTGGAATAATTTTTTTTTTAATACATAGTTAAAGCTTTCAATTTAGCATTTCCTTTAATACATTTCACAACATTTACATTAACATTTCCAAAAAAACATTTAATTTATATTGTATTATTTTAGCATTGCTGGGCATTGAATCAATTATTTGTATATTTCAACGCACATTTGATTATCCTGTTATGTTTTATTTTTGCAGGTTTCATCCTCAATAGTCAATGGCTTCGGTGTACTGTAAGTGCCTTGGGAAGCACTGTAATAAAACTTTTGTACCCGTTCTTTAAAAAATGGGGGGGGTTGTAAGAAAAAAAGAGAAAGGAAGAGTGTGAGTTGTGATTCACCTTGACGTGTTTGCTGAGCTGCAGCAGTTGTTCTTGCAGTTCTGCGTTGACCTTCATGTCGTCCTCCACTTGCGTCTGGAGTCGGATTCGCTCCTCTCTCAGTCTACGGCTTTCCTCTTTCAGTGCTACGATCTCTTTATCCGAGTCTTCCTTCTGGAGTTCACCGTTGTGCTCCGCCACCCTGACAGATCAGAGGACGGATTTGGACAAACACGTTCAGACAAAGGTCTGATTGGTAGCCAACAACTCAAAGTTGGGTCTGTTCCTCACAAAGTTAACATGCAGCTTCAGACGCCCACTTTTGGACCATTTCTATGGTGTTTTTTTGAGCTTATGTATGAGAAACTTTTGAGATTCACTGAGGAAATGCTCTCGTCTCGTTCCAAACACGCTTGAGTTCGAGTAAATGATTTTTGGGGGAAACTATCCCACTAAAAAAGCACTCTTACTTTCTAAACCGCTCCTCTCTTTCCAGATCTTCCATCAGCTTTCTCTTTACATCCTCAAATTGATCTGGAAAACAAATGTTTTGTTAATTACAGTCACATACTCTTCATTATCACGGTTTTAAAAACAGCTCACTCTTTACCTTGCATCTGCAGGATCGTGTCTTTCAGTTTCTGCTCCAAAGCTTTATTCACCTGAACCAGTTTCTCTTTATCATTCTGAAGCAGAGCGATTGCCTTAGAGAAGAGAACAAAGTGAACAACCTCACAATTATATTCAATACTGTATCAATACCACAAAGATATTGTACAAATCAGTGTGTCTGTTACCTGATTGGTCTCCTCTGAGTGTGTTCTCGCTCTCTCCTCTAAAGCTGCCTTCTCATTGGTTAGCTTTCCAAGCTCCACGTTCAGAGCCTGAATCTTTTCTAGTCCGTGAGCTCGTGCATTAGACACACTGGCGAGTCTCTCCATGAGGCCACGGTTCTCTTTATTCTAGAGGAAAAG
Source organism: Semotilus atromaculatus (assembly GCA_031834385.1). Classification (NCBI taxonomy): domain Eukaryota; kingdom Metazoa; phylum Chordata; class Actinopteri; order Cypriniformes; family Leuciscidae; genus Semotilus; species Semotilus atromaculatus. The sequence goes on from JAULUF010000081.1 coordinate 4,026,288, forward strand.
AGAGAAAGGGCTTGTATTTCAGAGACACTGCAGAAAATGTATATATTTAAAGAGTCCGGATAATTTCAAGTCTCTAAATTCAATAAACTAAGCTGAGCCTGTGACACAAATAGCAATAAGAATAAATGGAGATCAAATAGAGACTTTGGTTTAAGTCTACAGAAAAAAAGAGATCTGCATTTTTTTTTTTTAGAGTTTCAAAAAAAATCTCAAGTGTATCAAACTTTGCTCAAATTTGCCAAGATACCAAAGTGGGAGATCAGATCTCAATATGAACACTTCTCAACAAGAGATATGAGCTGCTCTCCACAATCATTTTATAGCTTACTGTACATCAACTACTGACCCGCTTGTGTCTATTTTCATTCATACAAAAATAATTTATAAGAAACATCTGAGACAAAGTTCATACTTAAAGGTGGGGTATGTGATTCTCTTTTTTGTCCATTTTTTCAAAATCACTTGAAATCCTATTCATAACCCACTTACAGCCACTGAGTTAGAAGCACCTAGGGGTGTAAATAATAATCGATTCGTATCGATCCATCGATTATACAGCCGACGATTCGATGCATCCGCAAGAATATCGATTAATGTGTTTATTTTGCCGCCTGTCTATTTTCAGCATCAGCTCCGACATATGCGTACAACCTATTCCTAAACTGCGGGTGGCGCTAACCTCATTATTGTCTTCTACTTCACACGCTTCACACACGTTACTTACGTTTCACAGTCTATCTGTTTTCACACACATTGTTGAGTCTGACTTTCAAGAGCGATATGGAACCGTCAGAGCGAGCTGGCAATGAAAGTGAAATGTTACACACTCGTCGGCGTCAAGTCAAGGGTGTGGAATTATTTCGGCTTCAGGAAAAAATATGGAGCAGTGGTAAGAGATGTTGCTGTTTGCAAAGAAGTCTGCTATAGTGTAACATACACATTATGTGAATAGAATACTGTGGCGAGCAGGACGCGGCCGACGTGAGAGAACGGCGCGAGGCCGGTGGTGTGAGTGTTAATGAACGTCACCTGTGAGACGTTCATTAACAGAACGTCTCGCATCTCTCACGGAGGAGCGGAAGCATAAAAAGAGGAGCGACGAGCTGAAGATCGAGAGACCGGTGCGTCTCACAGGTGACGTTCATTAACACTCTCACGTCGGCCGCGTCCTGCTCGCCACAAATGTTGTTTTTGTATTCTCAATAAAAGGCTAATAATTATTATTTTTTTATTTATTTTTTGCCGTTATCTCACGTCGGCCGCGTCCTGCTCGCCACAAATGTTGTTTCTGTATTCTCAATAAAAGGCTAATTATTATTATTTTTTGTTGATTTATTTGAAACTATATCATGTACAAAAAAATATCGATTATTGAATCGTATCGAATCGAATCGAATCGTATCGTGGGAAATTCTGAAGTATCGAAAATAATCGAATCGTTGGCTTAAGAAATCGGTATCGTATCGAATCGTCATTAAGGCTCCGATTTACACCCCTAAGCACTGAAATGAAAATTAAGCAATTTAATAATCTGTGGAACGGGCAGGACTCGAAAAACTCCAGCCAATCATTTTCAAGACCACCTAGAATCATTGGACAGTAAGTCCGTCAATCAAACGGTCGTACCATATAAATCACATACCCCACCTTCAATTAATTCTCCCTGAGATATGAAGAACAAGCATCCTTGATCAATACCCTTTCTTTTCCAGGTTGTCTGATCGTACCTGCTCTTCCACTTTCTTGCGCAGCTGCTGGACTCTGTAGGAAAGCTGAACGTTGATGACCAGCCGTCGCATTGTTTGAAATCGCCGGCGCACCAGCCAAGCTCGAGTGTACTTCTGCAGAACCAGAGCCTTGTTCTCCGCCACCATCTATAATAGGGACACAAAAGGAATTGAATTGGATTGACATTTTAATGCTTCAATAAAATGACCAACGATGAGACTGGTTGCTTTGCCTCTCTGTAGCGTTTGCGGGCCATCCATCCTCTGGTGTAGGCCTGTATGATGACTGCAGCCCTCAGGACGAGCTGGTAAATCCTCCGCACCAGATACCCACGACAGTGTCTCTGAAACACCACCGCGGCCCAGCCCTGCTTCAGCGCCAGAGCGGTCACCGTGCGTCTGAGACAGAAAAGCACGTTTTTTTCAGGACGAGTTCATTTCTGTGATCATCCTAAATATAATGTTCTACAAAAGTAGCATATAACGGAAAGTTCTGTGCTATTTTTTAGTTGTCTATGTATGGACAATTGAACAATACCACAGATTAACGTCAGTTGCATCACATCAGCTATACACATGTCTATAGACCTTATTCACAGCAGCGCCATCTTTGATTTTTAACAGGAATGAAAGCGAGGCTGTGAGGGATAGACCTCCATCTCTTCAGTGGGTTGTACTGCTATTAAATGTGTTTGTGGATTGTTCTGCTGACGAAACCATGCAAAAATATGTTTCTGAGAAATTCCAGTAGACCAAATAATCCAGACAATATGATCTGTTTAAAATGATAAGTGATCTAGGAGCTTTATACAGCTTTTTACAGCGGATCCCATTGAAAACACAGTAAGTCTATCCCTCACAGCCTCACTTTCATACCTGTCATGGTGCTGGTCTGAATAAGGTCTATAAGCACCTTTTGAACTGAAATAAAGTGTGAACAAGTGAATAACAGTTTTCTGAGAAATTGCATCACAGGAATAAATTACATTTGAAAAATTATTTTAATTTGTAATAATGTTTCACAAGATTACTGTATTTTTGCAGTATTATCAAGAAAGATTTAAGAAGTTAAAACACTGTTTTGGATCGCTAGTGCTCGAGCACTAGCGATCCAAAACAGTGTTTTAACTTCTTAAATCTTAAGAAGTTAATGTGAGTGAAGTGTTTCACTCACCTGATCTGTTTCTTTCCGCGCACGTACTGTTGTATAGTGATGGCAGCTTGTCTCATGTGCAGGAACCTGCGTCTCTGCCTCCAGCCCCTCACGTGCTTCTGGATGGTCACGCAAGCCGCACGCAGATGATCCAAACGCAGCTTCTCCAGGTACGCCACCTGTCCCGCCCGGAAGAAGATCTTCGTCCGACCAAACTTGTACTGGTTGGAATCCTGTAATGCACCAAAGATGCCATTTTTCAGAACATGGTTGAAGATCACGAGCTCTCGGATGAACCACAGTGCGGTTCTCTTACAGGAATGAGCTTCTGCAGAACCGTCCTGCACGTCTGCTTCTTCTCTCCCAGCTTCAGCTCTGACTGGCTCATCAAGATACTGTACCGGCTGTAAAACTCGATATACGTCCACCTGTAAGGATAGACAGGGAGGATGAGACTTTACAGAAAAGAGAGACCAGTCAAACATTACTAATCTGTAGCAAGACGCTGCTCTGTGGAGTTTTAACCTTGCTTGGTTGGATCTTCTGGTGTGTTTTTGGTGACTCTAGTGTGTCTTGAGATTTGGTTGGATTTTTCACTTTAAAATTTTGGTGTATTAAAACATGCATAACTCTCACAAAAACATGTCCAGGTCACATTTCACACAAAGATCATAAGAAAATTAAAAAAAACGAACAAGAAATATATTTTCTAAGGAAAATTATTTTAATGATGACACTGTGACATTGTTTTTGCAATTAAACACAATTCAGAATACAATTGTTTTTTTAAATACTTCATAAATATTTCTTTCACTTTACAGTAATTATTTTTCAATTTATAGGGATTTAAAAAAAATTGTATAAACAACCAATAAATATTATAGTATTTATTACTGTTTTGAACTAGTTTTTATTTTTGGTTTAATTTTAATTTTAGTTTTAGTAATTTTGTTATGTGCTTTTGTCATTATTAGTTTTTTATATTTCTATTTAGATTTAATTTAGTTTTAGTCATTTTGTTATGTGCTTTTTATGTTATTTTTATTCGTTTTTAATATTTACTGGTATATTTAGCATTCATTTATTAATGTTAATATAAATATTAAAATACTACCTTAAAACCTTATATTTATATATATATGTGTGTGTGTGTGTGTGTGTGTGTGTATTGGCCTGAACGTGAGGTAATGCTGGTCACCTCACCTGGATGGGTAACTCTGGGCACTGATGCGGATGGTCTCCAGCACACCACAGGCCCTCAGCTGCTGCACCACACGCTTTGAGTCGTACCTGAGCAAACGCACGCGCACACACACACACACACACACACACACACACACATGTCTGGTTCGCTATCTTTGTGGGGACTCTCCATAGGCGTAATGGTTTTTATACTGTACAAACTATATATTCTGTCCCCTTACACTGCCCCTGTCCCTAAACCTACCCATCACAGGAGACATTCTGCATTTTTACATTTTCAAAAAACATTACTTAGTGTGATTTATACGCTGTTCTCCTCATGGGGACCGCTGACTGGTCCCCACAATGTAGGTGATTTCAGGTTTTACTATACTTGTGGGGACATTTGGTCCCCACAATGTAATATAAACACGAGCACACACACACACACACACACACACACACACACACACACACACACACACACACACACACACACACACACACACACACACACACACACACACACACACACTTTCATTTACTGTATACAACCAACAGAAAGTCCCAAATAAAATAATTCAGGCTTGTCACTTACTCAAATGGCAGTTTTTCCTCATTGGGTTTAATACAGCGCACATAATGTGGTGTAGTAGCGTTCAGCGTCTCCATTAACAGGGACAAGGAACTTCGAAACTGTGATCAGACAGAAGATAAAGATGTTAAAAATGATACATATCCTGTAGAGAACGCCATTGCTTTTTTGTCTCAATGAATTGATCGAGTTTATGATCACGGCGTGTTCGTGCTACCACTGACCGACCCAGAATGAGCTGTTGTCATATGCATGAAACAGCTGCACAAAGTCTTTTTAAACCACTCAAATAATCAATAGGATAAAAGTCTAAACACAGCAGATGGTCTGGTTTTTTGGAAAGATCTTTGCTGCTTTCACATGCTGTATTTCAATGTAAACAATCATGGCTGAGCACAGGGCTCTTTTACAAGTTACATTATTACACCAGTAGGTGGCGACCAGTAGATTATACTCACTAATAGAGTATAAACAAGTCATAAAGACAGTCACTTGTCGCCACCTACTGGTGTAATAATGTAACTTGTAAGAACAATATATATCTTTTTCAATAAATTTAAATCTTTGAAAACATGTTAATCGGTCGATCAGTCATTATTATTACTAGAACAGTATCGTCAGTGATTTTGTACCTTGTCTCCTACAGTGGTTCTCAGCTGCTTGTTTGAAGCTTTAACTCTGGGTTGTGCTGGTTTAACTTTGATCATTTTGTGGCCAGAAATTGGTTCCTCCTCTTTAAAAAAATCTGCCAAGAGAGCAAACTAACAGCATAGAAATGAAATAAACAGCATTATAATGACATTAAACACAGATTCAAAGATCATAAAGGAAAACATTAGGTTGATACCTGACTAGTGCGCAGGATGTCGACTAGCTCTTCATAAAGCGTGTCTCTGTTCTTCTCCAAAAATCCTTTACACTGGTATTCTACCTAAGGAAAACAGTTCCAGTTCTTTATGCATCATTTTCACTGTATTTTTTAAGACAATACAGAGAAGAAATAGTCTCTCACCTTATCAGCAAAATGCTGGATCATAAAAGAGTCATTAGACAAACGAGGTTTCTCAAACAGTGGCTTTGAACCTAGAAAATTGTACAGCTTTTGCAGCCAGTTTTTATCAGTGCCCTGTGGGAACTGTAGGAGATCATTCAGTTAGTGAGAAAAAACAACAATATTTCCAATATATTCCAATATATAAAGTGGAAACTTAGGATCATATCCAGTTTAGAATTGGAATTTCATTATGAAGTCATACGTATATGACAATTTGTGTCCTAACCAGGTAATTTTTCTGTCCTTGATACTGTAAAAATAACAGCCAATCAGAACATATCAGATGCTTAATATTCAGCTGCATGCATCCAATGAGATTTCAGTGTGGGCGGAGCTCCACAGCAAGTCACATAAGAAATATAAATGGCCACTTTCTTGTAGCACGCTGCCATTTACACTGATTAGGACAGAAAACTTTCACATCCGTGTTATTCTCACCAGACACTCCTCATCCAAAAGGTCCAGGATGCCCATCTTAGACTCGATGAGATCAATAACGGGCTGATTGTCGTAGAAATCGATCAGCGTCCACGGAATATCCTCCTTCATGTACTCCTCCTGCTCCAGTTTAAACACGTGCTGATGGGACGATGGTCAGAGATGTGTTTTTATCAAGAGTTCCACTTCAAATCAAATTGATTTCTTGCTAAATAAAATAAAAAGGAACGCACCAGGTTGAACTGCTGTTGCAGCTTCTCGTTGGCGTAGTTGATGCAGAACTGCTCGAAACTGTTAACTTCAAAGGTCTCAAATCTAGAGGACGCAGAAAAACAGAACATTAGAAAAATGCTAAACTAATGGACCCTTAGTTTTCAGACTGTGATGACACACAGCTAATTGACATTGTAATTTAGCAAAGTATATCATTTTATTTTGTTTACTTTTTTTATGTGCATTTATAACACTATACTTTTTGTTATATTGCCTAGGAATTAATGCCACCATGAAATCTAAATGGACAATTCTTGGTCTATGGAATATTGCAGTATTCATTATAAATTATTTATCTGTGCATAGATAGTACATTTTTAAATTTAATCAATTCCCCATGGACAAAAATCTAATTTTTCTTGTTCAAGAAAGCGTTTTACTCAGATAAACGTCACAATATTTCATGCCAAAATTTAATTCCAGAGCTATTGCTATGTGAGTGACATCATATCATGAATAAAACATCTTTCTCTTTTCTGACCAATTTCAGAATCTCTCCATACTTCTGTTCCTCTTTTGTAAAATCATAGAAATTCTACAGGACTTCATTTTTTGCTCATCAGTCACTGTAAGTCAGTAGTTTTCCAAAGTTACAAGCCACTCAGCACTACTGTATATTAGGCTGCTGTCACTTTAACACCTGAGGCAGACTTCCATTATACTGTTACACTTGCGTTTTCTTTCTCAAATGTTTATGTTCACTAGGGTTGGGTACCGAAACTCGGTTCCAATAGGGAACCGGTTCCGACGTAAATGGTAGTAACCAGACCGAATAAGAACGACAATTTCGGTGCCTGATTTCGGTGCCTGTAAAACATCTCGCGGCACGAATGATCCAATACATATAAATAAAACATCTCTAGTTAACCAGCAGAGCATTCATTTCGTTCGTTTGTTAAATAAGAGGCGATCTAGCACTGAAATGTGTTTTTTAAATCAAGTGATCAAAGTGCTCTTTGCCTCTGCGATCAGTGGCGCGGATGGCTCGCGCACCCAGCATTGTCTTCACTCGGACGCGCGCTTCAATCGAGACTCTCTATTCGTTCCAGAGAACTCACAAAATATAATTCACAAAAACGTGTCCCTGCTTGATATACAACCACTGATGAGCATAATTGGTTTTGATGAGAACAAAAAAAAAAAGAAAAAAACTGTACGAATGTGGATTACAACTCAGATCCTCTGACACGCTTGACGAAAGTTCAAGTTCAGCAGCTGCCAGTGTCTCTATAGCACGCAGTGTGTTTATCGTGCAATTTATATGCGAAAATTAGATTTTATGTGCATATGATAGGCTACGAGGTTTTCGCGTGCATTTGATGCGCACTTCATTGCGTGTAATACACACGCATCCCACACCACTAATTCTACCCAAAGCCAAATGTATTATACACACGCACCCCACACCACTACTAAACATATAACCAACCCATGCGTATCCTATGCACGTAAAAACTAATTTTCGCGTATAAATTACACGATAAACACACTGCGTGCTTGAGACGATCTAGTAGTGCGATCGGGTTGCGACATCACAGACGATGATAACAGCAGCCGTTCCTCTTCGGAAAAGTCTATTAGGCCTATTTTAATGCCAACTGCAAACCTTGCATATCAAGTAGGCTAGCAAACACAGTTGCCATTAAACAGCGAGTGTGACAACGTGTGCAAAATGTTTTAACAAAGTTCCAACACTTCTTTATACGAGGCTATAGGCTACTGTGTGTGTTAAATATTTCTGCTCAGTGTCAGATATTTCTCTGCTTGAAGTAGTCATAATATGTGAAGACAAAATGTTGATCTTAACTTAAGTATTTTACATCAGTAGCCTATTAAACGGCGCAATTTTTCATTTAATCAGAAAATCTTTAAATAGCCTATTTAAGTTAATATTGTGTCCAGTTTGGCCCTGTAAATAAAAGGGTATTATTTTTTGACAAAGTGTGTGCGGTTTCGTTTTCTTAAGTATCGGAACAAGAACCGTTTAAGCACCGGAACCGTTTAAAAAATACCGAGTAGGTACTGGTATCGGATAAAACCCAACCGATACCCAACCCTAATGTTCACTTAAAAAAAACATACATTAACTGACTGTGTTTACATAAACACTTGCCAAGACCGGCATTTTGACATTATTTTGTGTGTATTTGACTATTTAAGTGCAATAAGCAGAGAAAAAATAACTCAATTTAGTGCTGATATGTACAAAATCATGAGTAAAATTGAATGAGTAAAATTATGTGCAGTACGCGCAATCCCACACTGAAATTAAAGCCCTGTAACACCAACAATATTTATCAGGAGCAAATGAAGCGAGCGAGTGAAAGAAGGCGGGTTTGTGTCACTCGCCGACGGAGAGATGAGAGAAAGAACAGCTGGTATCGTGAATTCAACGTACCCATAAATATCCAACACCCCAATAAATGAATGCTGTTTCCCAGGGACCATTAGTGCCTGGTTGATCTTGTGGATGACCCAGTCGAAAAGATGTGCGTAGATGTGTTTGGCCAGGGCATCGCGGGCGTTGACGGCACGTTCCATGGGCTGCGGTTTCACCACCGTTTCCGCTGACAAGACGATCCGTCTGTGACACAGCCAGCGGCTCATATTGTCCATGTTGACACTCATCAGGTCACAGAATATGGCCAAGTGAGGGTCTCTGGACTGGAGAGAAAGCAGAAAGTATTACAAAATGGCAATTATCAATTGAAAAAAATATATCAAGATTGTCTAAAATCACAAAGAGAAAAGATATCTTACACCGATGGATGATTTTTCAGGGCTGTTCGCCTTGATGACTACGTTTCCTAAATGCAGAATTGCAGCGAGCACCTTAAACACATCAGTTTGAAAACTGTCCTTAAGACCTGAAGAGAAACAAGACAGCCAGAGGAAGACCTCATGAAGTTCAGGGATTGACAACCACGTTCTTGATAAATTGCTAAAATGAAAGAGATGTCAGATGTTTTTGTAAATGACTGTTACCCAGTAGATTGAAGGTTCTGAGTGTTTCTGCCATATCAGCACGGTCGTCCACACCCTCGATCCTGGTCTCGCCACCCAAACGAGTGTAATTAAACTTCTCTGCACCCACTAATCAACAGATGAAGAACAGGCCAGCGTTACAGACAGAATTTCCGGTCTAGATTATTAATCTCATTTTGCTTATATGAACTGAAAGCTGTCCTTTATAGATTTTAAAGAGTAAAATATTAACTTAAAGGGATAGTTCACCCAAAAATGAAAATTCTGTCATCCTCACCCTCAAGTTACAAACCTGGATATATTTCTTTCTTCTGTTGAACACAAAAGAAGGTATTTTGAAGAATGTCGGTAACCAAACAGTTGATGGACCCCATTGACTTCCATAGTATTTTTTCAACGGGGTCCATCAACTGCTTGATGACAGATTATATATTCTAGACATATGATATATAATTAACATATTCTTCAAAATACCTTCTTTTGTGTTCAACAGAAGAAAAAAACATCTTACTTTTTGGCAGTAAAATCAGACATTGAAGTCTGGAGTATATAAGATGCTATTTGCATAAAGTATACAAACCGCAAAAATAGTACAATTATAAATAGTACAATTATGATTAAAGTCTTTGTCGCTTCCTGGACTTGACACAAATCTCTTATAACTTCATATTTTGTCGCTATTCCTATTTCTATGATTAGTAATAAAATCATATGACAAGTACAGAAACACTCACAGAGTCTCAAGCCTTTGAACTCCGGTTGATTTGCACAAGCACACATTTGGTAGAATATGTGATAATTTCTCTCATTCTCTGACTGCAGGGGGAACAAATGAGACATTATGAGTTTTGTGCCTTTATCATAGTTAATCTGTTGCTAAAAAGTCAACAAAAAGTGAAAAGCTCCTTTCACCTGAAACACAACCCTTGACTTTTCCAGAAGGTACGTTCTCATGTTGGCACCAATGATCTGGTATCTTTTGTCGAAGCTGATCTCAGTGTACTTCCCGAATCGACTGCTGTTGTCATTTCTGGTTGTTTTTGCATTTCCAATGGCCTGCAAACACATCAGATTATATTGTGGTCTGATCCTGCTCGTGGAAAAGCGTTGGTTTGGTTAAAAAACACAGTTTTACCTCAGTGATCGGGTTGGATGCCAAAACTTTGTCCTCCACCCGAGTTTTGCTACCAGATTTGCTGACCATAGCAAAGTATCTCATAGCATACCGAGCTGATACGGTCTTTCCAGCCCCGGACTCACCGCTCACAATGATGGACTGATTCTTGTTATTCCTGCAGTTTGAAGATAAAATATCTCATTTTGAGCTCAGCCTGTAAAACCTGCACAGTTGGTAATTCAGCATATGTTTGTGTCAGTCCAAAACACAAAGTCTTCCTGAATCAACCACGGTTCAAAGGGATAGTTTAAGACATGGCGCTTCACCTGGCCATTTGTTTGTAGGCCTCTTCAGCCACAGCAAATATATGAGGGTCCAGGTCACCCATGTTTTGGCCAGAGTACGCATGGATGACTGCATCTCCATAGATGGGAAGCTGTTTATATGGATTGACTGCCACCAGGATAATTCCTGAGATTGTAAAAATCATGGTGATGTTCTCACATTAAAGAAAGGGGTTCACATCAAGAAAGTCATTCTACAGCCAACCTACCACAGTATGTATAGATGATTTTGGACTCGACAAATCTGACTTTGAGGTTGTGTAGCACGGCCGGCTCGTGAAGGTAGCTGAGGGCCGTGAGGTCATTCTCTCCCACCAGGATATCCGGGTTACGGAGGGGTGGCAACTTCTCACCCCCTTCCAGAGGATACAGTAACTCCTGCAAGAGAGATTCACAACTCAGGTCAGGTTCTATTAAAGTCAAAGTTTCTAATAGGGTGGTTAAACTGTAACATGTATAATTACTTTTTAATTATGACCATCAGCGAGAATTTTTACCCTCGGGTATCATTCGCTCCTATTATAAAGCTTGGAAGAACCAGGATATTATTTAATATAACTCCGATTGTGTTTGGCTGAAACAAGAGTGTAATTTACACCTAGGATGAGGGTGAGTAAATGATGGGATAATTTTAATTTTTGGGGTGAACTAACCCTTTCTTTAACCATAAAAAATCCTGCCATAAAACCATAAGGAAAACTTCAATTTAAAATCCTGATAAGAAAAGTTCTTGAACATTGAAGGTGCTGCAAATAATCCATTAAGAACCTTTATAGTGCAAACTATTATGTGTGAAGACGCTAATTTATTAAATTATGAAAATAATCATATTTAACAGCTGCTCAGTTTTCAGATTTAAAGCTTTAATACAGTTTCTGTCTTACCGTCCCATCCTCCAGCTGTAGTTCCAGCTCAGTTTCTCCAGGATTGAAATCTGTCAGAATCTCCGCAGATTTCCAAACATGTTCGGAGTCGGGGATCCACACCCTGTTATACTACAACAGAAAACTCGCATTACATTGCGATTTTAAAAGATTGTGCTTTGGAAGAGATTTTGTAAGGCTTGTGTTTTTGTGCTTGCACTGCGCTTTCAACAATAACAAAACTACTGACCACATGTCACAACTTTTTAGAACTAACTTTTAAAGTTTGACTAAATAATTTCGTAAATAAAGTATTTGACAAGTTCATATATCTTCTCAAATGCACACATGCTAGACTAAAATATGTAACTAAGCTTGCTAAACACTTCTGAAAAGTGATTTGTTCCTCATACCTTTGTATACAACTCCGACAGAGCCATGGCAACAGGAGTCTCTTCCGATTTATTTCACATTAAACCACTTTCTCATGATTAAAATCACAAGTGTAACTAATATTCATACAACTAACTTTTTAGTCATGACACCTGCTAAAAGTCTGGAAATGACGCTGGGAACTTCCTCGCTCACCTGCGATCGCCGGCGAAACTACAAGCCCTACTATAGCGAAGGCTCGTGCTGCTTAATATTCATGAGATTCACGGACCAATTATAAATATTCATAAATGTTCATTCGAAATGTTAAGTTTATAAGTTAATTAAATGCGTTTATTTGTCTGAAGTAATACTACAGCTAATAATGAGTTCATTGCACTTCAGATTGAATTACTGATGAAGAAAATAGAGTTAAAAATTAATAAAATGTAGGCTGGAAATTACAGGAATTATTATGACAAGGAAGATGGATGGAAAGAGAAAATATTATAACATGATGAAAACATAGTGATTAAACATTTCTTTAAAAAAATAGAAATGTTGTTAAACCACAGTGGCGCACGCCCCTTAATATAACATGTAATAGGAATAGCCTATATGTATATATAACTATTTCATATTCATGAGATAATCCTTCTCCATAGTGCGATTCGGGTTTCGCGAACTTTGAGTGCTTCCCATCGCGCGCGAGCGAGTCTCGTGACGCTTTGCTTACCGTAGGGGTGTGTTCATTTGAACAAGGATTTGACACCAAAGGAACAGGATACTGCTCTTACTCATTCAGTGACAGCACAGTATGCAGATTGCAGACATATGATCAGATGTTTGGACACGAAGACAAGTATTCTCAAGGCTTAGTGCAGACAGATTGAAATATACAAAAGCGAAACAGCTAAACTAAATGATGAAAATTATCTGGTTTTAAAAATCCTTAATCCATGTTCATTTCATATTATTTTTTTGCATTTTGTTGAAGCACATAGATTAATCTTTATCTGCGTGTATCAATCAATTCATATGGAATCAATGCATACTGTGATAATATAGAAAGTCTTTATAGCAATTAGTTTAGGATGTTATGGCAGATAAGATGCAATGCTGTCAAATATAATTGCATTACAGAGGATGTTAGATCATCGAGATCAGTAGTATGAGCAAGATCAGGTAATACTAGTTTGTCTTCTCTGTAGTGCTAGAAAAATACTTGTGAAAAAATAATCTGAGGACCAATTAAAAAAAATAGCTGAAATGATTGAAGCATATAGGCTTTGGTCCTGTGGAAATCTGTAAACAATAACAGTGCAGCTACCCTGAGATTCAAAATGAAATAAAATGAGACTTTTAGGCAGCTTTTTTGTTTCAAGTCACCTCCTGAGATTTTTTTTTTAGGGGTTCAAGTGGTAGAAACCCTATTGTAATTGTTAAAATTTCCAAGGATCAGTAATCTCCCCAAAAATTAATCATGCATACCAAACTGTAAGTCATAGACTTAAAACTTTGAGGGATGGTAGTAGCCTACTCACAACATTACCAAGGCTCGCCCCAATCGACCTGATGGTGGCGCTACAGAGATCAAAGTATGTAATGGCTCATCATAACTCCTAAATTGTTTGCCGCAGGCTGAAGTGTCTTATATCGTTGGAATCCTTGGCTAAAGAGTCAAGACGGACAAAATTAATTCATCGTTACCCTGGCAAAAAATTTTTTTGTATTTAAAAAAAATAAAAAAATAGTGCTAGGTGCTATGCCCGATCGGAACCAAACCAGTGCAGAACGATTATGTAGAGTCAATGATTTTTTTTTAAATCGAAATTTTAGGTGGAGGCAGAACGATCCTCTGGCCGCTTCACTAACGCTAGTTTGCCAGTTTTGTTAGCTTGTTTTTTAACAATGACGGGAGAAAATCTGATTTTATCTTAATGTGCAAGGTCACTCACTGTCCAGGACCACGATTGTTATTTGCAAAAGTTAATTTTAACGGACGGAACCAGATTGGCCGACCCGTAAGGTTACACGCTCAGTCAATGGGATGATCTGACAGGATTAATGTTAACGCTCCTTCCGGTTGAGTGGCCTGACTTCTACACCTGATAGAGAAACAGAGCGTAAAGAGAAACTGAGGGCATATAAATCTTTAGATGCCTATAACTATGTGCTGAATGCTCATGTACAAGTGTGGTACGATCCGAAGTTCTGCCTAGCCAGCGCCAAGAAGACCACAATGTAAAGAAAGAGTGACATTTTCTAGAAATAAAAATTCCAGATACAGCATATTCATTTTTCATCGATTCTTGCACCCAACAACACAACAAGAGGACATTTAATAATAATAATAATAACAATTTAAGCTCCTTATTATGTAGCCGAATCTGTGCTGGTTTGTATTGGCCGCCTCCAGTTTTCCCTTTTTTTTTTAAAATTTTTTTTAATGCTTTATTTGAACATTCAGTTTACAATGTGAAATAACAGAATCAGAACACAACAATAATTGTAAATAACAAAAATATACAAATAGAGAAAGAAAACACTTCGACACAAAACAAAAAAGAAAACAGTTAGAGTGATGTAAGTCAAATAAAAAAAATTAAAAAATAAAAACAAGACAAAAAGAAAGACAAAGGGCATTACTTAAATGAAAGGATCTAAACATTTAGCACAGTAAAGAGTTTGTAGTCTTGCAAATTGTACATGTTTTGAGTGCTTTTGGGTTAAGGGAGGAAGAAATTGTAATCAAATAATGTTTTATCTCTTGTAAGAATACCAAAAAAATTGGTTTAAAATTTGAAAACTTACATTTGTGAATATAAAATCTACATAGAAAAATAATTAAGTTTATAATAAAGCAGGCATTTGAATCCGCTTTAAAAAAATCCCAAAATAATAGTCTTGGGATTCACAGAGAAATTTTGCAAGATATTGCTTGAGATAAACCAACTAACATCTTTCCAAAGTTGCAAAGTATAACTGCATGACCAAAACAAGTGAAGAACAGTTTCAGTGTCATTCTGACAGAAAGAGCAATTAGTGTCAATATCAAGATTGAAATTTTTTTTAAGAAATGTTTTGACTGGGTAAATATTATGAATTAATTTAAAATATATTTCTTTGACTTTGTTTGTGAGGAGAAACCTTTGTTGTACGGACCATATATTTTGTCCAATTTAAACTATCAAAAAGACCATTCCAATATGAGATTGCAGGAGGGGCAGAAATAATGTTCTCAAGGAATAGAACTCTTACTTTATAATTTCTTCCTTTTTTTCAGTGAAACATATCTCACCAATAGGAGTGTTGACCGGTTCAAGAGAAGATAATGAACCCAACGAGAGAGAGTTATTTTTGAAAAGCATGAGTATGCCAGATGGAATAGCATCCATAACTGTGGCAAACTCTTTGGGAGTTACCGGTATATTATATTCTAAAAGAAATTTAGCATACCTATAAAGCAGACCTTCGTTATTAAAAAGCTGTCTAACATGAAATATGCCATTACAAAACCAATGACCCAGTTTTCCCTTTGTTTTGCCTCCAACTAGCGCCGTGACGTCACTGTGACGTCGGCTCAAAAGGGGTATGTTTATCATCTCTTCTCTTCTCCAAACATTCGTTCGCGCTAGAAGCTCTCAGAAACACTTATTTACTCGTTATTTGAGTCTGACTCTTCTGTAAAGATTTAAGGCACATTTAAAAGGTGTATTTTCGGGTTTTTTTTCACTTTCACCCACTTTTAAAGTAGGCTAAGTCATCTAATTTAGTAATTTCCTCTAACCCAGCGTGAAAATGATGAACTGCGGTCTTGTGACTGAGGAAAATAATCTTGGTATGAATTCACCTCTTTACTTTTACTGTTTCCAAATGTATTTATTTAAACATTAATATGTGGGAGAGCTTATGTGTTTTTCAAACAGTGAAGTTTGTCGCAAAGAGGGCTTTATCAGTATTATTTTATAGTGAAGGTTTCTACGTATGGAATCTACCTTCACTATAAAATAATACTGAGATTAAGCCCTCCTTTGCGACAAACTTCACTGTTTGAAAAACACATAAGCGATACGGTCTTCTTAAATTCGGATTTTTTAAAATTATATACCAAAACGTTATTGTTTTTATGCTATACAGAGAGTCTTATAGACGTTTTGTGATGTGATGTTGTTCTTGTTCTGTTGGTTTGTGTGACTCAGTGCCTCTGAAGAGCATCTCAGTGGAGGTTCGTGTTCAGGATCATGTCTCCACAGTCTCCTCCACTCTGCTGTATGTGAATGAGGAAGAGCGCCCCCTGGAGGCCTTGTTCGTGTTCCCTCTGCCCGCTGATGCTGCTGTCTGCCACTTCAGTGCCAAGATCGGAGAGCAGGAGATTGTGGCAGAGGTGCAAGAAAGAGAAACCGTGAGTCCAAATATAAGTCTGTAGGAAGCGTATTTGCATATAATTTTTACTGTGCACCACAAAATATAATTGTGTTTTGCAGGCGAGGGATCGGTATGATGACGCTGTGAGTTCGGGTCAGCAGGCGTTTCTGCTGGAAGAGAGCGCAGAGAGTCCTGATGTGTTCAGACTGAGTGTCGGGTGTCTGTCGCCGGGTCAGAACGCTGCCGTCACCATCATCTACGTCACCGAGCTCGATGTGCAGGCCGACCACTCGCTGCGCTTCTGTCTGCCGGCTGTACTCAACCCCCGATACACACCAGCAGGTACAGCAGCTGCTACACACACTTTATTAGCGGAGAGAAGCTGATTCTAACACACTCTGTGTGTGTGTGTGTGTGTGTGTGTGTGTGTGTGCGTCAGGTTCAGGAGATGGTATAGTCTCAGAGATTTCATCAGTATGTGGAGCTGCTCCCTACACGCTGACTCTCAGTGTCCATGTGAGCTCTCCAAAGCCCATCTCCAAACTAGAGTCCAACTGCACTCTGGATCCTCTAGTGTTCCTCCACTCGGATCACACTCAGGCTACGGTACTGTGTGTGTCTTCATGTGTTTATCTGGATGTGTGAGCACAGCAGTGTTATGCATGTGTTTTTATGTGTGTAGGTGAATCTGAGTCCTGGTCACATGTTTGATAAGGACGTTGAGCTGTTTCTGTACTATCAGGATACCCATCAGCCCTCTGCTATAGTGGAGGCAGGAGTGGCCACTGCCCCATCAGGTCGGACCTGCAGATCACTGGCATTATGGGATTGAGTGATCAAGGTTTCACTTACACTATGTCTATTTCAGGCTCTCTGATGAGGAACCCAGTAGTCATGATAAGTTTGTACCCAGAATTCCCAGAGGAAGTGATGTCGTCACTGGCAACACAAGGAGAGTTTGTTTTCGTGATGGACAGATCAGGCAGTATGGGTGAAAAGATGTATCATGGTAAAGGAGCACAGACGCGCATAGAAAACGCAAAGGCAAGATTTAAGATTCAAAACATTATGCTTTTTAAGTGGAGGTTAAATTTAATTTGTACATTTTGTGCATATTTATAATATTGCTACACTTTTTTTTTTTGCATTGCAGTCGCTTTGATGAACAATCCCTCATTTTGTTCATGAATTAGATTCATGAACAGATAGATTGTCTCTTGTTCAGACACACTGACTCTCGTTCAGAAAAGGGGTTTATTCGTTCAGTAGGTTGAATGCTCCTTCACAACCCACTCAAATGCAATTGGCTATAGTCACACGGTTCAAAATATAGTTTCAAAACGTATTTTCTTTCCTCCTGATTTCAAAACGGAGGGACTCCAGTGTTAAATAAATAACAGTCAGTGTATGAAAGTGAACAAGAACCATTTGTTCAAAATACACTGATTTGTTAGCCTGGGAAAACCCAGATAACTTCAGTCAAATTTAGATTTTCTCTGCAAGTTAATCTGGCAAAGAGCTCATTCAAGCCCATTTCCAATCCGTCGAAATTGAGGCACCAATCAGAAATGTTGGAGTGGGCTTTACACGATGACGACAGTGCTGGCTGCGCAGCGACGGTGAAGCAGATTTTGTAGCCTACATTACAAAGATGGATGCCGCCGTAGAACATCACTCGTTCAAATCAGCTATCGCATCTGTTTTAAGCGATTTGAACGTTTCCTTTTTGTTAAAAACCGAGCAAACAACACTCTGAAATGTTTCTCCGTCGCTCTGCATACGTCATCTCTTCATCGCTCTGATTGGTTTTAGGTCGTATCCAGAGGCATTTGAGCGACGTCCGTTGGCGACACCCCTCTGGAAATGATTGGTCTATGAAGCTTTGCTTTTTCTTGTTAAATTTTCTGACTTTTTTTGGCAGAATTTTTTGTTGGAATTTTACAACATTTGAAAACATTTCAGTTTTTTACCAAAATTCATGTTTTTCCAAAAACTGCTCATTTTGATTTATGCTCATTCTGGATGGCACGCATCACAAATAGAATCAGTTTTGATGTCATGTTGAGTTTAAATATCTGTCCATGTCTCTCTATAGGACACTCTGCTGTTACTGTTGAAGAGTCTGCCCATGGGATGCTACTTCAATATCTATGGATTTGGCTCTCATTTTGAGTCTTTCTTCCCGTTAGTAACTAAATCTTCATTCATAGATATTCAGTTTTTAAATCTGTCAAAAAGGAGATGAGGAGATGTTTTTGTGTGTCTTTGCAGTCAGAGTGTCGTGTACAATCAGGGCACTATGGATGAGGCTCTGAAGAGAGTGAAGAGAATGCAAGCAGACCTGGGCGGCACAGAGATTTTACAGCCTCTAAAATACATCTATAGTCAGCCCTGTAACCCTGACCATCCCAGACAGGTACAACAACACCTCAACATGCATCTGAACGACACACTGACAGTCATGTGAAAGTATCAACTAGGCTAATAGAGTTAGTTCACTAAAAAATAAAAATTCTGCCATTATTTTCTCACCCTCATGTAGTTCCAAACCCATAAGACTTCATCTTCAAAACACAACTGAAGATATTTTTAATGAAATCTGAGAGGTTTCTGTTCCTCCATTTTAAGTCCATTCACCCAATACTTTGATGCTTCAAAAAGTTCATAAATTGAAAGTGAACGTAATCCATATGAATCAAGTAGTTTAATCTAAGTCTTCAAAAGATAAACAGACATACACTCTAAAAGTGAACATGTCCAGTTGTTGCTTTAAGGAGGTATTTCTACATGATTCTACCTACAAATTCTAATTTTGTTGTTGTAACCTATTTCAATCAGTTTAATGTAACATATAACAAGGGAATGCTGTTTTAAATTAATTGAGTTACATTGACCCACCAACATACAGTTTCCAATAAAGCTCAGGATGAACACAGTCAGCACATGCTCACCTGCTCCTTGGCGAATTTTGTCTCAATAAAAAATTGTGATTTGGTATTATTAAACACATTAACTTGCATCAAGGTGAAAACCTCAATTGACTGAGCTACTCTTTGCCACAATGGTAAACATAACATTCAATAACAGAAACTCCTCTAAATGACATCTTTCCCTTTACTGAAAAACATAAAATAACACTTAAGGAGGACTCGGTCTCATGGGAAGTGAATAACGGAGGCAGGTAATCAAGGTAGGCATGGAATGGGGATAATCCCTTGGCGGACGATGGTAGCGAATTGTGAGCATACTCAGCCCAGGAAAGTTGGTTGCACCAGGAAGCAGGACTCTTGAGAAGTCAGACTAAGCAAAATGCTACCAAGAATCTGGTTGGTACGCTCAGCTTGTGTGTTGGTCTGGGGATGGAAACCTGACGACAGACTGGAGGACGCCCCAATCAGTCGACAGAACTCCCCCGAGAACTGGGAGGCAAACTGTGGCCCGCTATCCGAAATGACGTATGTCGGATGCCCATGGATCTTAAAAACGTGATCGACCTTCACCTGTGCGGTTTTTCTAGCTGACGGTAATTTGGGAAGCGGGATAAAATGAGCCGCCTTAGAAAATCGATCTACCACTGTCAAGATTACCGTGTTCCCCGCTGACGGCGGAAGACCCATTACAAAGTCCAGAGCGATGTGCGACCATGGACGAGGAGGAATGGGAAGTGGTCTAAGGAGACCCGCGGGTGGGTCTGGGCGCAGACAGGACATGAATCTACAAAATTACATATGTCGCGCTCTCTAGTAGACCACCAAAATCTTTGGCGAATGGCCATCGTTCCTCTTACACCAGGATGGACGGCTAATTTGGAGGAATGAGCCCAACGGAGAATGGCAGAGCGAGCGTCTTTGGGAACAAACAAAGCTCCCTCAGGAACTTCAGGTGATCTTGTGACGTGCGAAAGAGCTCTCTTCACAGTCTGTTTGACTCCCCAGACGGCAGCCCCGACCACACAATTGTGTGGTAGGATATCCTCCTTGGAGGAAGCCCCTTCAGACGAGCCGAACTGACGTGAGAGAGCATCAGGCTTACTATTCTTTGAACTGGGTCTGTAGGAGATGGAGAACTCGAATCGACCAAAGAATAGCACCCAGCGGGCTTGTCGAGCGTTCAACCTCTTTGCGGAACGAATGTACTCTAAATTACGGTGATCGGTCCAAACAATGAAGGGAACACTGGCACCCTTCAACCAGTTACGCCACTCCCCCAGAGCTAAACGGGTCGAAGTTTGATGAGAAAAGAGGCGATGCGGAAAAAACCCCACATGGATGAACCTTGTCATCCCGCGAGGAGCGTTGGGAAAGTATTGCCCCCACCCCTGCTTCAGAGGCATCGACCTAGACGATGAACTGTCTCGTGGGATCCGGAGTGATTAAAAAGTGAGCGGAGGTTAACAACCTCTTGAGGTGATCGAACGCGTTCTGAACCACCTCGAACCAGGGAAAATGAGACCTGGTCGAGCTCTGCGCTGTCAGCGTGGCGGCAACCTGGCTAAAATTTATGATAATCTGACGGTAGAAATTAGCGAACCCCAAAAAAATTTGGAGTGGAACGCGGCATTCTATGACCGCACAAACCTTGTCGGGGTCCATGCTGATCCCCTCTGCCAACACAACGGATTTGAGGAAGGTCACCAATCATGTGGAGTGGAACATACACTTCTCAGTCTAAACAAAAAGGCGATTTTCAAGCAAACGTTGCAGTACGCGACGCACATGTTGAATTTACAAGTGGTAGCCAGAGTCCGGAACTCGATGGTGAGATCTGAAACATATCTCTCCCCCTGGTGCAGCACAGCAAGAAGACGTGAGGCTTTGCGTCTGTAAGGCGCGCTCACTCGAACCAATGGCGGCATTCGATCAGCGGCGAAGGTCTCACGCGTGTTCCGTCTTTTCTCATGGTAAAGGGAGTTTTGATTAAATGCAATACATTTTCTCATATGTATTTTCTCGTTATTTCATCTGACTCCATAAAATGAAAAAATGATGGTTTTTAATGATGTCTGTGCATCATTAAATGTGATCGAATGTTTAACTATTCTTATTATCTATAATGAAAATAATAACAAAGTCCGTTAGAATAAAATCAAATGTTTACAATTTATTATGTCAGGTAAATGTAGGCTATCATGCCAATTTCATAATCAGTTCAAAGGTAATCAATACAATAACATCGAATGCTCTAGAATAAGAGAAAAAGATGCAAACCCGACATAGGTTACATGAGGCTGAAAGTCTCGGGACGTTCTGAAATACAGAAAAAGGCCCAGAGCTTCTTGCTGCATTCCATTAAATAGCCAAAATCTTTCACATGGAAAACATGCTAACAAAGGTAATTTGCGTTCAAGTTACACCTTTTTTATGGGGGTAGGAGACCATTTGCCTATCTTCCTTTCTGCCAGTTTCTCTAAACTTCTAAAAACCTTATTTCCTTTTACTTATTTGGAAATGAGCCATCTGTACCACTCACTCTGAGACATTTTAAATGATACTAAACATAATACTCAATGTTAATCATTCACATTAAACCATATATATTCTTGTGTGAGTTTTAGATGTCCCTGAGAGAGGGGATGAAATGTAGATACGGTGAGACTTGTCTTAGGGGAAGAGGGGGGAAGTCAAATGTTAATTTGCAGCAAGATTCTTTGTTTCATAGACCATTGTCTATCTCTTCAACCAGTTTTTTCAGTCTTACACGTCCATACACAGAAGGATCGAAGATCTTGATCATCTCCCCCTTGAACAACTCGAAGTGACCATAGCAGGAAGCCTGTGCCTCCCAAGTGGCTGTTCCCCAATCACGTGCATGCCCAGTCAGCAAAGAGACCACACAGGTGATCCGATCACGATCTCCCGCATAAGTGAGAGCTGAAGGTAAAAAACCACCTCGCATTGGGTTAAAAATGCTCTACATTCAATGGGCTCACCCACATAGCAAGGAGGATTATTTATTCTCGGTTCAGGGGAATGAAGACGATTTTGTGATGACGACTCATGATGAAAGTGAAGAAGTGGGGCAGATAAGTCAGAGACTTGATCTGCTGAACTCTCCACCGCGTGTCTGGAGGCAGACAACTCCTCATGACTACCGAGCATGGCCCCCTGCAACTCGACCGCCGAGCGGAAAGGTTCTTCCTTCGCTGGATCCATTGTGTGGTCGGATTATCATGTCAGAAGAAACAGAGAGAGATCAGCAAAAATGAAAGACTCCAGTCTTTGTAACAGTTTGCAGAGCTGGTAATTTATGTGGCAGCAAAACAGTCCTTGTAAATGGCCACAAAGCTGCAGAGAGAAGACTGTAGAAGGCCACCAGCAGCAGGATGACGGCTGAGAAAGCACACAAGACGAGCACAACTCCTCTAGACTAGACAAGATAATAAAAGGTAAATCTTAATGGAGATAACATCACTCAGGCATGACTCACGTACACACAAAATAATCCGACAAAGAACAAGGGTAACAAACGCTAGAAGTAGAGAGAAAGAGAAAGTTTCATAAAAAATATTTTCATTTGTGCATCAAAAATAAACAAATAATTTTTGGGTGAACTATCCCTTTAAGACTAAGATGCTTTTCTCTCTTCAGCTGTTCATCTTCACTGATGGAGAGGTGGGAAACACTAAAGAGGTGCTGGACCTGGTGAAACATCATGTTCACTCTCACAGGTAAAGGTCTGCTGGGTTTGATCTTCCCATCATTCATCTCTTCATCACTTACAGTAACAGAGTTTCTTGTGTATCAGGTGTTTCTCATTCGGGATTGGTGAGGGTGCAAGTACCGCCCTCATCACAGGAATGGCCAGGGAAGGATCTGGTCACGCTCAGTTCATCACAGGCCCCGACCGCATGCAGCCCAAAGTAAAGCTCTCCACTGGATTACACAGGCACAAATGTTTCCTAGTCAAATGTCTCAATTGTTTCTCTTTCTCTTAAACTATATCAGGTGATGCAGTCCCTCAGGTTTGCGCTGCAGCCGTCTGTGTTTAATATCTCTGTGGACTGGACCCTTCCAGATGGCGTTACTGTTGACACACTGTCTCAACCCATCAATGTGCTCTTCCAGGGTCAAAGGGCACTCATTTACGCCCAACTTAAAGGAAAGGTGAGATGATTTATCATGTGTTTCTTTAATGAGAATAAGAGACCGGTGTCTCTCATTTGTTTAGATGATAAAATATCTGCCCCTCTTTTATAGAGTTCAGGAGGCTCTGAGGGAACCGTGACCATCAAATACAGGCTTAAAGATCAACCCGTAACAAACCAGCTCCACTTCTGCCTCAAACCAACTGGGGAAACTGGGTAACACACACAAACAGGCAGAAAGACATTGAATTGAATGACATAAACTCAGCTTTTCAAATCCAACAAATTTGGATTTCTTTCATGTTTTTGCAGGGTGTCCGTCCACCGGCTGGCGGCTCGGACCCGGATCCGTTCTCTGGAGCAGGAGGAGAGGTCATGTGATTCAGATGTTGAGGACATCAAGAGACAGATAGTGGAGCTCAGTGTTCAGGCAGGAGTGAGCAGTGTTCATACAGCCTTCATTGCCATTAATAAAGACAGCAGAGAGACGGTGAAAGGACCCCTGCTGCAGAGAAGACTGCCGACACACAATCGCAGTAATTCAAGACTGTATCTGCCACTGGCTTGCCAATTGCGAGCACCAATCATGTATTCTTCAGGCCTCAATTGTGAGTACGACCCTGTACATAAAACTTCATCAGGCTACATGTGAAGGGCGTCTAGTTACCATATTGGAAACAAAAACATCAGTTTGGCTTTTTTAATGTAAAAATGTCTCATCCTTTGTTAGTAAGAATGAATTAGTCAAAGAACAGATATCGAAAATCACAACTTTTTAAATGACAAGCTCCACTCACATTTTTCTAGTCAAAATTATGATTTCAACATGCTATAGGTCTTTGTCACTTAACAGACATGTAATGTGTGCAACTCATTTTAATGTAAAATTAATTTGTGTTTTAGGCTCGACTTCTGCAGCCTTGGCTTGTAAGATAATATATTTACTCTTCTTTTCAGTCTCATATCAGTGCTGTTTAAAGGAGCTTTTCACCCATGGGAAGGAACATCAATCTTTATTGAAAGTGGGTCATTAATGTAGTTGAAATGTGACATAAATTTCGAAGTTTGTGCCTTCTTGACAGAGGAAAGACAGAAAGTAACTTTAGGGCGCATTTGTATGGAAGACAACAACTCCCACAATGCACCACATTGCAAAGCTCTGCAAGTCGGAGTCCGCCTATCAGAGACATCTCTTCCGTCTACAAGGCTAGCTACCACAAGAGCTTGAAATTCATTTCACACAAAATTTCTAGTTAGTTGGCAAACTCATTAGTGAATTACTCCTCATTTGTATTTCTTTCGAAATGGGGAATTATTGCATGGTACCGAGATGTTCAGTAAAACTAGGAAAGGACAAAAAGTATGTGGAGCGATGCAAACAGTGGTTAAGGGCGATGAACCACCTGATATATTTACAACACACAGCTATTGCAGCAGACGGACTCTATCTCAGTGTAAGCGCACAGCGAGAGCACAGGCACCACCAGTCCGGGCTCCTCATCCGCGACAGACTGGTCTTCTGCCTCCCGTTCCTCCATCAGCCTCAGCTGCTCTTCGCTGTATTGCGGCTCGTAAAGGTAGCCAAGAACATCTGATTCCAGCATCAGACTTTCGAAATCCTCTTCTTCCATATCACTCATTTGAGTACCTTCCGCCATTGTCGTAACTTCACATCTTGCTCCACAGCGCCTGTTAGCTTAGCTTCCAAACAAGATGGCGGATATTGCTTTTAGTTTCTGCAAGTGAATGTGAAGTGAAGGAATCTATAATGGGTCTGTAGCGTGAGTGGGTCCCACCCCCTGGAAAAATTAGGAATGACTGTTTGTAGTCTCAACCCCTCTACAGAGATATGGGACTTCCTGCTTAGAATGACTCAAAAGGACGATTTTCACATCATTATAAGCAGGAACTGTAACACTGAAATCCGTATTTCTCCCGTCTCTGGAAAATCGGGGAATAATGCACGACCATTCTAAAATATGACTGGGTTTTTAACGATACAAAGCTTAATGGAAATGGGTGAAGTGTCCCTTTAAAAGCTCTGATTTTGTCTGTATGGATGTGTGTTTTGTGTTTCCCTGACAGCAAGGATTTCATATGTTTTTCTTGTCCCTTCACAGTTCAATACATTTGAGCAGTTGAGTTGACCTCATTAAGATATAAAATGTTCCATTTTAGGGAGGATGTGGTCAGTGGTTCTTTTAAATCTGTGTGGGTTTCTTGTGCTTACAAGAATGTGTTTGTGGTATTTGCTAAGACAAACATTCACTGGAAATGACAAGTGCAAAAAATGTCTCTTGTAGTGTACCTGTTTTTATGAGTTAATTGACAAACAAAACAATACAAAGGGTTATTGCAAGATTGTTTTGGGCCAGAAATGTCCATATCAATCCATCCCTATTCCAAAGCTTTTCTTGTTTGCTAGTGCTTTTGGATGTGTCTGTTCCTAGATGTTGCTCCAGATCTGAATCTGTTCTGAACTTTGGTTTCTCTGTCTGTAGGTCAACAACCCTCTCAGCCTACTAAGTTCAAGTCTAAGTCACTGCTGGGTAAATGCACTTCAATGTGATATTGTTTTTATGAAAGAGTGGAGTATGCAATGTTTGCATTCAAATGATTGATTTATAAGCCTCACCAAACCACAACACTAAACAGAGAGCACTAAATGATTCCCTGTCACATAACAGTTAACAACATGCACAATTAATTTGTTTTCCAGGGAGTGTATCTCAAGCCCTGTTTAAAAAACATGGTAAGATAAATCATGACTAATCTTCACTTGTGGTTTTGGGTTTAGGTGTTTTTTGTATTTGTTATGCAGCTTTGCATGTGAACATTCAAATAAATATATCATATGTATGCTTTATAGTAAGAATGGTCCTATATATATAAACCACACACACACTTACTTCAACATTAAGCCTTGTTATACTTATTTATTTATAACATATTTTTATACTTATTTCTCTCTTGTCCTTCACTGTCCTTTTATGCTTCTGAAGTTCCTCCGTGAGAGATACGAGACCAGTGTGTCGCGCAGTTGTTGCTCATCACTAGTTACGCCACCGGCCTAATGACTTTACTATTAATCTCAATTGTGTAAAATAGTCATAATAAAGAATGAGGAGATATAAATATTTGGGCTTTCAAATTAAACCTATTAATGCATGCGATTTAACTGTTTAACGTTTGTTAATGCAAAAAGAGTTAGAGGCCTATATGTTTGTACATAAGACTGCATCCGAGGAAAGATTTTTTATTATTGCTGATTCAGTTTTAAAAAAAATAAAGTTAGTTGTTTTTGTTGTGGTGGTGGTGTGTGTGTGTGTGTGTGTGTGTGTGTGTGTGTGTGGTAGACCAAGAAATTAGTTTTGCATTAATTCAAATATATAGCTTTACATATGGTGTTTGTTCATGCTTGTGCTTTTATCTGAATGTGCTGGCATATTGACAGATTCCCAGCCGATTCAACAACAACAACATGCATGTTTTCAGTGGATGGGCAATGCAACAATGCAAAAATGTTATGCAACAATTCCTATGGGTAAATGAACACACACACCGAAGGCCATTTCACAAACTTCTGTCAGGGCTCTGACATTGTGATGTACATCATCATTTATCATTTAGAGATTACTAAACAAATGTGTTTAATTTGTGCTGATCATAAATATGTTCATGCCTCATTTTTTGTCTGTTACTTTGAATTTTTCTACTGAAACAAGAGAAACAAACAGTCATTTTAGAGAACTTGTTGATTGTTAGTGAACATATATTTCTTCAGATTTACTAAAGACATGAATTCTCTTGTTTTCTGTCTTTTCAGGGACAAGACCTCTGCCTATTGGAAAGTAAGACAATGAATCCAAAGTGATTGACATGTTTTTGTGATATGTGCGAGTTTTATTTCAAACTCTATGTGAACCTCTAATGCAGTTACCTGGTTAATGATTGTTGTTGTCAGTTGCAGAGATTCTGACTCTCATCAAACAAGATTTATACATTTTGACTCTCATCAAGACAAACAAAGTGGTATACTAACACACACACTGGTTTTGATGTTTTTCTAAAACTTTCTTACTATGATTTAAAAGCTCGTTTCCTCATGGGGACCTAAAAATGTCCCCACAAGGTCAAAAATGACTATATAAAAAAAAAAGTATGTACTGGGACATTTGGTCCCCTTTACAGGTTTACCACAAACTAACTGCTAAACAGTTCAATTCAAGCACTTTTCAAAATACACATAATTTCAAAGCAGATTTACAGAAAGTTATGTCTAAGTTATGTATTTCAGAAATGTACATATACAAAGTCACAGTTAGCCGAAAAATGTATAAATTTAAACAATGTAATAATTGAATGCAGAAACAATGAGCTCATTGAAGTAATGAATACTTGTTTGTTAACAAATGATTATAACATTTATAAAATATAGCATTGAAATGAAGATTTCAATGCATATAGATGAAACAAGAGATGTCTATTTATAATTTTGGGGGGAAAAATTATTTTCCCTATTTTTTTTCTTCAAATGTGTCTATAATTGCCGATCAAGAATGTTATGCTATTATGTTATTCCTAACATACTCCAATATTGAGCTCAAAACAACCAATAAGGACAAGGAGGCACGAAATTTCTGGATTTAAAAAAAAAAAGAAGAAGATTTTCCATGAATACACAAATAACTTATTTTTCTCTCTTTCTCTTTGTGTTCAACTGCAGACCCGTTACTCCAGCTGGTTTCTCTCCAAAAGGCGTCAGGCTGCTGGGATCTGGACGTCTCACTGGCTGATGCGTTTGGGAAGACGGAGGATGAGCTGACCAATCAGAAACCAGCACAGGTGAGAGATGTGATGAATAATAAGACAGCGGTGATTGTGTCCAGTGTCCAGTAATGCAGTTTATGATGGTTTGTACACAGGTGGAGGGGTCAGTATGGGCCACTCTCCTGGCTCTGATCTGGTTATACGGCTGTAAAATAGACCAGCGGGTCGAGTGGCAGTTTGTGGCCATGAAGGCAGCGTCATGGATCGGCTCTCAGAAAGGTGAGATCTCCATTCCAGACCACATTCACTCAGTCAGCGTTCATCAAGAGCACATATCTTCAGTTCTTTGGCACACACTGATGATTTGAGTGTGTGTGTGTGTGTTTCAGTGGGTGATCTGTCCGAGTGTGTGTGTGTGGGTAATGCCCTGCTGGGATGTCAGGTGACCAAAGAGACTCTGGGAATCTGAAGACGTCAGTGTTTCTCCTGTGCCGTCAGAAGACAAAAGAACTGTTAGTTTCATTTACTGTATATGTTAGTGTTTCATTAGAATTTAGTTCTTAGCTTAAATCAACAGCATATTTTTATGTAAAATATTTTAAAACTCTCATGATAATGTTTTTGCTGTTTTGAAATTGAAAAGAATTTTAATCAGATTCATTGGACGAGTCCTCAATCACTGAGTCCTCAATCACCTCAATCACTGTTTAGGTGCTTAAATGATTATGTTCACACAAACATGTTAATGTTGAATTATGGCAGCAAAGACTACTATTAAAGTAATAAAATATTTTAATAATCTCTGTCATTCTTTTTCATGTAATGAAAGTAAAAAAACACCATAAAATAGTCCATACAGTACATTGAAGCCATTTAATACCTTACTATGTTTGAATTCCACACATGGAGTCCCTTCATTTCAACATACATTTCATTTCACAACTTGAGTACAAATTTGATATCATGTTCTCTCCATTCCTCAATGGTTCGTGAGTGAGCAGCGTCTGGTGGTTTCTTCGCAATAAGGTACAAAGGCACTTCCTGTAAATAATTTATATTAAAACACCTGCATTTTCACTTCTATCTTCGGATTAAAGCATCTGATAAATTACTAAATGTAATTATTAATTTCAGACTTTATTTTAATTCAGATTTGCTTTCACTGGCTGGATGGACACCCAGAATGAAACAAATGGAGCTCTGACAACAGAACGGTCAATTTATTTAGGCTAATGTTGTTGCCTCGTATACACTTTGACAAAAGTTATTGACAAAATTAACTCTACTGAAAGAACTTTAATGATTAATTTTAATAAACAGATTAAAATCCTTCGACTGACTGAGATAAATCACAAAACCTACTACTATTGAGTAAAACCAAAGGGACTTTGTTCAGACCCAGAGGCTTTTTTGATTGACTGTCAATCTTACTATGCAAGTACATATTACCATTGCGATGTAACTCTAATGTATTTGATGTCATTTCACCCCCCACAGTTTATTAGTTGTCACTGTATTGCTTATGTAACTTTACAGCGACTGTAAATAGGTCAGCAGCACAAACCCTCACAGTAAAATGTAATTTCCTCTAAAAGAGCTTGAGAATGTGAGATAAATTATCCAGGTCTGGCTCACCTATGCTTACCACATTTTTCCATCTTAAAAATATATATCTAAATTACGACAAGCTCTCAATGACACATGCAGAAAGTTATTTCATGCGTTCATGAGCTCAAAGCTAGATTATTGTAATGCTCTACTGGGTGGTTGCCCTGCACACTTAATAAACAAACTGTGACCTGTGCCATTGAGTCACTTTGACCTTAGAAACACATTTTGAGTTAATAAAACATAAAGCCTAATCTAATTATGTTTTCAAGATCTGTCTTTCTGTCAATGATGTACTAAAGCTGTTGGACTGGACCTCAATCACTGAGGATACATCCACACAGCAGCAGACTAATGAGTTTTTATGCTTATACACAAATTTGTGAAGACCAATAGTCACAAATTGCATTCTATAACCAAAAGTACAAATAACTGATAAATCACCTGTATTGAAGTTGCCTGGAATTTTTGTTTACCCTAAAATTTACTAGATTTTATCAATAAATAATATAATTTAAGCAAATTGTTCACATTCTTTCAACATAAATACAAAATTAAGTCCCCATGCATTCCCCTGTTATATCAGCTCAAAATATCTTATCTTATCTCTGCCAACCTTTTTATATAAAAATATATAACATGATATTTCATGACTCTTGCCACTAGATGGCCTTATAATATAACGCGAGTGTAAATGGAGCAAATAATGAACTGTTCCTTTTGGGCCTAAAGTCAGTTACCGGTACTTTCTTTTCAGTAATTCTTCAGGTATTACGACATAAACATTTTTTTTTTTTTTGGTAAAGTTTGAGCATTTTTTGTTTTAATTTTGAGTATATTTTAGGTTTTTCTGTTTAGAATGAAGTGACATATATTGTAATAATGTAAAGTTAGTAAAGTGGACAGCAGGGGGAAAACAAACAAACAAACAAACAAACAAGTGCAACCATATTTATTTGAAAATGCTGATTTTTAATTCAGAATAAAAAAATGCTGTTATAACATTGTAAATGTGTTAAAGTCTAATCATTTAATATGTGTGGTCTGCATTGTGACTGATTGGTTTTTATTTGAAAAAGAAAAACAAACTCCTTGAATACAGTCAATTTTCTTTTGTGAGTTTCAAGTTCAAGTGCGACAAAAGTGTTAAGTACTCCGACGAACTCATTTTAAAGTAAAATAAAAATGAGTTTCGGCAGAGAATGTCTAATAGAAGAGAATTGGCACTCTCTGGTTACTTCCGGGTTCTGGACTGGCTGCAGTAACACGTCTCTGTCCATGCGGCGGCGCTCGCAGGCGAGTGCAGAATGCATGAGCTGGTAAGTCCCGCCCATCCGTAAAACTCCAAGTGGACCTCTAGGTTGAAAAAGCGTCAGTGCAAGTGAATGAGAGAAAATAGTTATTTTCTGATCCCGTTTGAATTGTGCCATGAATGTGAACATATGTTGTCTGTGAATCTTTTATATAATTTGTCATGTAACGAGTTTGACAGTATATTGTATGATTCTTTTGTATCAAGTAAATGACCAACTCTTGTGACCTGGAGCTGGAGTTTTTTTTTTCTTTTTCATAACCAAGTATTTTTTCCTCTGCATTGAAGTGAATCAGTTTCAATGACCACTGTAAGCCTATAGTGTAGAGTAGCACCATCGTGTGCTAGTGGTGGTGACGTATATCAAACGCGTCGAAAGCAGCGAAAAGTTGTAGTCCACAAAGTGCTCTCACACAAAGTCTAACCGTATGAAAATTCAACCCGCTAAATTGTAGCATTCTTTACACGAAACATTATATAAAAAATTCACAGACAACATATGTTCACATTCATTGCAAAATTCAAACGGGATTAGAAAATAATAATTTTCTCTCATTCACTTGC
The DNA here is from genome assembly GCA_031834385.1 of Semotilus atromaculatus. Taxonomy (NCBI): domain Eukaryota; kingdom Metazoa; phylum Chordata; class Actinopteri; order Cypriniformes; family Leuciscidae; genus Semotilus; species Semotilus atromaculatus. The sequence continues at coordinate 4,058,097 of JAULUF010000081.1, forward strand.
ATTGACGATTTTTCAACCTAGAGGTCCAGCGGGGTTAGCGGAAGGGGCGGGACTTACCAGCTCTATGGGGTTTCACCACTGATCTATATAGAATAGAATGTCATTCTATATAGATCAGTGGGTTTCACCCACAGAAATCCACTTTTCTCAGGATATAATTTTTTGTCTAGTAATTTGAATATTATATTCGCATATATACACATTGCTGGGTGTTAGTTTTTTTAGAGTCCCTTATTTGCTTTAAAAAGTCTTTTAAAATGTCAATGACGTCATACACATTAGCAGAATGCTAGCGTGTTATGGGCAACAACAACTCAACCTGTAAGAAATCGAAAGGACATAAGTACTCGTTCATTCAACTTTCGACCTATAACCCATGTTGAACTTGCAAAACCTACAATAAAATTTGAGATTTCTCAACGGCAATCGGGTGAAAGAGACCAATTTAGCCGTCTAGCCCCATAGACTCCCATTCATTCTGCACTCGGACGATCGCCCCCAGTGGAACTCTGGTGGAACTGCAACCACAATTCGGTACAATACTTAATAGGGAGTGGCCAGGCTTTCCGTAAACGGGCTTTGGTTTCGGGTCAAAATGACCCGAGGAGGAGAGTTGATCGGGCACGTGATGTCACTCCTGCCTGCCTACGACGGACGTAGCTTAATTAATATTCATGAGTAAAGCAGCGGTTACTCGGTGAAATCAATTCAGCTTCCCCAGCTTACCGCTTGGCCGCTTTAGAAACGTCCAGAACCACAGACTGATTAAATGACTAGATCTTTGAAGATTTGAGTCAAATTTAAAGGTAGTGTCGGTGTTTGCGTTTCTCTTTAAATTTGAAGTAAAATCGTAATTTCGTTGAACAGAGCGTGAAAATGGTGAATTGCGGTCTTGTGACTCAGAAAAATGTGCCAGGTATGAATTAACCTGTTTACTGTTACCTGAATTTAAACTTTAGTTTTTAATATGTTCGACAGCAATGTGTTTTTCCACACAGGGACGTTTGTCGCGATTTTCTTTACTATAATATTGGATGAATGTAGATTTTAACCGACTGATTGTGTCAAAGGATGAAAAAAAATCTTTTTCAACGGTCAACTGTCGTTGTCACATTTTCAAAATTGTAACTGGGGCCTGTTGTCACATTACGTTCTCATTTATTCAATTATTAATGTTGAACCCTTTATTTATCTCTCAGAGAGCTATATATAACGTGTAACGTTATTCGTGATGTTGTTCTGTTGGTTTGTGTGACTCAGTGCCTCTGAAGAGCATCTCAGTGGATGTTCGTGTTCAGGATCATGTCTCCACAGTCTCCTCCACTCTGCTGTATGTGAATGAGGAAGAGCGCCCCCTGGAGGCCTTGTTCGTGTTCCCTCTGCCCGCTGATGCTGCTGTTTGCCACTTCAGTGCCAAGATCGGAGAGCAGGAGATTGTGGCAGAGGTGCAGGACAGAGAAACCGTGAGTCTGTAGGAAGCGTATTTGCATTATAATTTTTACTATGCACCACGTAATATAATTGTGTTTTGCAGGCGAGGGATCAGTATGATGATGCTGTGAGTTCGGGTCAGCAGGCGTTTCTGCTGGAAGAGAGCGCAGAGAGTCCTGATGTGTTCAGACTGAGTGTCGGGTGTCTGTCGACGGGTCAGAACGCTGCCGTCACCATCATCTACGTCACCGAGCTCGATGTGCAGGCCGACCACTCGCTGCGCTTCTGTCTGCCGGCTGTACTCAACCCCCGATACACACCAGCAGGTACAGCAGCTGCTGACACACACTTTATTAGCGGAGACAAGCTGATTCTAACACTCTCTCTCTGCGTGTGTGTTTGTGTGTGTGTGTGTGTGTGTGTGTGTGTGTCAGGTTCAGGAGATGGTATAGTCTCAGAGATTTCATCAGTATGTGGAGCTGCTCCCTACACGCTGACTCTCAGTGTCCATGTGAGCTCTCCAAAGCCCATCTCCAAACTAGAGTCCAACTGCACTCTGGATCCTCTAGTGTTCCTCCACTCGGATCACACTCAGGCTACGGTACTGTGTGTGTGTTCATGTGTTTATCTGGATGTGTGAGCACAGCAGTGTTATGCATGTGTTTTTATGTGTGTAGGTGAATCTGAGTCCTGGTCACATGTTTGATAAGGACGTTGAGCTGTTTCTGTACTATCAGGATACCCATCAGCCCTCTGCTATAGTGGAGGCAGGAGTGGCCACTGCCCCATCAGGTCGGACCTGCAGATCACTGGCATTATGGGATTGAGTGATCAAGGTTTCACTGACTCTCTCTCTCTCTATTTCAGGCTCTCTGATGAGGAACCCAGTAGTCATGATAAGTTTGTTCCCAGAATTCCCAGAGGAAGTGATGTCATCACTGGCAACACAAGGAGAGTTTATTTTCATGATGGACAGATCAGGCAGTATGAGTCAAAAGATGCATCATGGTAATGGGGCACAGACGCGCATAGGAAGCGCAAAGGTAAGATTTAAATGTGCATTTGGGTCTGTTGACCCGTATTCAGATGAGACGCACTAGAATACCTTTCCATGTCTCTCTATAGGACACTCTGCTGTTACTGTTGAAGAGTCTGCCCATGGGATGCTACTTCAATATCTTTGGATTTGGCTCTCGTTTTGAGGCCTTCTCTTTCTAGTAACTATATCTCCATTCACATATATTCAGATAGTACATTTTTAAATCTGTCAGAGGAGATGAGGAGATGTGTTTGTGTTTTTCACTGCAGTCAGAGTGTCGAGTACAATCAGGACACTATGGATCAGGCTCTGAAGAGTGTGAAGAGAATGCAAGCAGACCTGGGCGGCACAGAGATTTTACAGCCTCTAAAATACATCTATAGTCAGCCCTGTAAGCCCAACCACCCCAGACAGGTACAACAACACCTCAACATGCATGAATGAATTAATTGATTACATCACTGAATGTACATTTGACTTTTAAAGTGATACAATACAAATTTTCTTCCCCCTAAACATCAATGCTTCATTGTATGCGTTAAAAAGATGTAGAGTGACAGATAAAGGAAGTGCAGTAATTTTAAATTGATCATATTTAAATTAAATCTGTCATGGACACTTGCAATTAATTTAACCCCACAGAGAAAATGTACAAAGTAAGCCTTCCTAAAGATCCAGACTTTTTTCTTTTTAAATAGGTATATATAACACTAAGCTGTAACGTAATATTTTTTAACTATAGGATTTTTTCGATCGGATAATTGTCATAATTGTTCAAACCTTTTAAAAATGGCTGTTTTTAAGTCAATTACTAGGGTACAAAATTGTGTTAAAACCAGGGCTTAATTTTTTTATTTTTATTATTATAATTATATAGTTATTGCTGCTCTCCCTGCTCTTATCCATGCTAGGCGGGGAGTTCTTGCCCAGAACAGGACCATACTGCCAATCCTAAATGTATGCTAATTGTCAATCGTATTTGACGATAGTGGTCCTGACAGAAATTGCGTTTTTGAGTTAAACTTTATTTTTGTAAACTTTCGTTTTTGACTTTGACTGTTTGACTTTGACTGTTTTTGAATAAGTCGCGTATTGGCTACGTCACATTTTTATTATACATTCAGAAATAATAGAATTCAGAATGGGGTTCTGATGTCTGTAGTATTTCGTAGAGTACAATGGTGAAATACACATTCTGAAGTAGAGTCCGACCGATATTATCGGACGATATTAGGCATTTTTCAAACTATCGGTATCGGCATTTATAATGGCTTATAAATTAATATTAAAAAAATTGCTGTGATGCGGTGGAGATGCAACAAAATTAATCTCTGGAAAGATGAATGTGTATTTAAAATGTGTCATTTATGTAAAAGAAATGTGAAATTATTTTTTAATTTGTAGCTTTCTAAAATGTATTTTTGGCTGTGGATGAAAGAGAACAACTCCCAGAATGCACTTGCTTCGCTGCACTAGGAGGCCACGCCTACCGGTAACAGAGCGCAGTAGTCCGGGATTCGGCTTTTGCGTATACAGTCGCTATTCATCACGTTTACTGTGGCGAGCAGGACGAGACTGAGGCCCGCGGGAGAACGGCGCGAGGACGGTGGCGTGACTACTGATGAGCGACACCTGTGAGATGCACCGGTCTCGTATCTCTATCACGGAGGAGCGGGAATTTTCTTAGCAATGTTAAAATGCACATCAACCGATTACTTGTTTAGCGTTCATGTAAACACTACTTTCAGATTCACCAATCGGAATCAAGTCGGTTAGATTGAAACAAAAGGTGTGCATGTAAACAATGAATGGCGACTACAGAAAGCAAAAGCTGAATCCCGGACATTTTGGACGATCTCGGCGGTCGGCTTTCTACTCCGCTTTCTCCACAGAACAAGAGCCTGCTAGCTTAGCTTCCAAAAAAAGATGTCTGACACTATGTGCACTTTCTGTGAGTGAGATCTCACCCTCTATGGGCGGCTTGAGGACATGCGGGACAGTCCCTACTACTGGCTGTAGTCTTTAGCCTCTGGCCAAAAATCCTCTGATGACGCAAAATGACGTTTTTTGCGTCATCGGAGGATATTTTCCAGACAAAAAATACATAAATCTCTCGTCAGGGGGATATGAGGGTGGAAAGCACGGTTATTCAAAAATACTACAGGTTTTCTACTGATACAAAGCTTAATGCTAAATCCTGAAGTATCCCTTTAATAAACAAGTGTTTTCTGTCAGTGTCGCCTGCAAAGATGAAGATGGTGATGCTGACTCGCGAACTTCGCAATAGTGAACGCGCCAGAGAGAAATGCACATTTTATATGAATTACATAATCAGAGAGCAGTCTGTTTTCTTTCGTTTAGAATTGTTCTGTTTAAAAGTAGACATTTCAATATAGATTTATTTCTCAGGTCTATACGCTGAGTTTCGGTTCATTTATGAGACGAGCTCCAGTTCACGCGCCGGCACCTCCGTGTCGTGATTATCTATTCTCTGCTATATTTACTTCTTATTTATTAAATCTAGGCAATTGGTTGATGAAACATTGATTAAAATTAAGATACAATTAATCCAAAACGAAATTCACTTTAAAGAAAGACTTTGTGCTTTCTTTTGTTATTGTGTTATTGGGAAACTTAAAGGACTTTAAGTTACGTATCTTAAGTTTGTATTTTTTATACATTTTATTTATCAGAACTTTAATATATTTGATGTTCCTCTGTTCTGTTGTGACAGTAATAAAACAAACAAGTTTATTTTTAAACTGCATTACATACCCCAGAGGCTGGGGACTCATAAATAACTACAAATAGCTAATGTTAGGGAAATCTGTTTATGTTTTGTTATGCGTTTTATTGATTTAAAAATATTTGTATCGGTATCGGCCTTAAAAATCCTTTATCGGCCGGGCTCTATTCTGAAGTCATGATGTTAATTACTGTCAATTTTATTAACAGTAAATTGTTTTGATATTTTTTTCATCAATTTTAATTAAGCTGTTCCTTCCTTACCTCCCCTGATGAGCTGCCATTGCAAGATATTGATTAAAATTTTTTCTGATTTTGATTTGCACATTTTGTCCAAAGGTGCTGCCAAAGTATTTCTCATGTCTGATATAAATTCTCTCTTCAGCTGTTCATCTTCACTGATGGAGAGGTGGGAAACACTAAAGAGGTGCTGGACCTGGTGAAACATCATGTTCACTCTCACAGGTAAAGGTCTGCTGGGTTTGATCTTCCCATCATTCATCTCTTCATCACTTACAGTAACAGAGTTTCTTGTGTATCAGGTGTTTCTCATTCGGGATTGGTGAGGGTGCAAGTACCGCCCTCATCACAGGAATGGCCAGGGAAGGATCTGGTCACGCTCAGTTCATCACAGGCCCCGACCGCATGCAGCCCAAAGTAAAGCTCTCCACTGCATTACACAGGCACAAATGTTTCCTAGTCAAATGTCTCAATTGTTTCTCTTTCTCTTAAACTATATCAGGTGATGGAGTCCCTCGGGTTTGCGCTGCAGCCGTCTGTGTTTAATATCTCTGTGGACTGGACCCTTCCAGATGGCGTTACTGTTGACACACTGTCTCAACCCATCAAAGTGCTCTTCCAGGGTCAAAGGGCACTCATTTACGCCCAACTTAAAGGAGAGGTAGGATGATATAGCATGTGTTTCTTTTAATGTGAATTAAGGTGTGTTCACACCTGACAGGTTTAGTTGGCTAAAAACGAACCCTGTTGTGATTGCTCTGTTAGTGAGTTTCATTTGAATAAGTGTGAACGCTGCAATCTGAACCCTGGTGCTCAACAAACAAGCGCTGAAATGGGTGTTCTCAGTCCGCTTCCAAACAAACTCTGGTGTGGTTCGACTGAAATATTAACGCAACATGGACTAAAGACATCTAAACAAACCAAAACCAGGGCTTGATGTCACAAAAAGGCGACCCTAATAAGGTTTTTCTTGTCATAGTCATGATGTTTCCCATCACAGTTCAGTACAGGCATCAGAACTGTGTCTCACTTGCAAATCTTTGTTTGTGTGTGTGACGGAGGGATTCCTGACACGGTTTTGACTCCTTTACTTATTTTATAAGCTCTTCACGAGTTCTCAGCTGGTAAAAATACCTTGTTTTGGATCTTTGGTAAATACCGCCGTAAAATATACATCATAAAAGCCTTTTGTTTTGTATCTTTAGGTTCGGTGTTAAAAATGACAATATGAACACGAAGCGAATCAGGACCAAATGTATAATTATCGTTTTAGGTCCAGACCAAAAGAACCAAGAGAAACGAACTACAAGTGTGAACACACCCTCATTTGTTTAGATGATAGAAAGCTGCCTTTTCCCTTTCTTATAGAGTTCAGGAGGCTCTGAGGGAACCGTGACCGTCAAATACAGGCTTAAAGATCAACCAGTAACAAACCAGCTCTACTTCTGCCTCAAACCAACTGAGGAAACTGGGTAACACACACAAACACTGACAACAGCTCAAGTCCTGCTTCAGACCAACTCACCTCTAAAACACATTTTCAATGACTAGATTCATAACAAGTGCTGGGGTAACATGTTAACATGCAACACATGTTTTTTAGTACATCAATTCACACCATAATATAATAATAATAATAATACGAAACCATAAATAAATTGATCCCACCCCTATTTAATAAAAACAATACTTTTTTTCTTTACAAAATCAACAATCCATTACAATATAGATAGTGATACCTCATTTGATTATCAATTTAGTGTTTTTGTTTATTCTTCCAAACAATAATATAATTTTTTTAATATATGCCAATTGCCAATTATTGTTTTTCAGCTATAACATGAAAATAATTATTGGATTATTGGTATTGGCCAGAATTAATATTAGTGCATCCCTATCAAAGTTACTTTTTTACTTAAGTAGTTTATTTACTGACAATTTGATACTATTTAATTGAATCTCGCTTTTCTAAATCCATAATGAATCCCAGTAAACAGTTTTAGCCTATTTTGCCATTGCAGGGTGTCCGTCCACCGGCTGGCGGCTCGGACCCGGATCCGTTCTCTGGAGCAGGAGGAGAGGTCATGTGATTCAGATGTTGAGGACATCAAGAGACAGATAGTGGAGCTCAGTGTTCAGGCAGGAGTGAGCAGTGTTCATACAGCCTTCATTGCCATTAATAAAGACAGCAGAGAGACGGTGAAAGGACCCCTGCTGCAGAGAAGACTGCCGACACACGGTTAGTGCGACGATTGTGAACTTGTGAGGATGTCTGTGTCTGTTCAAATTCAAAATCAACGTTCCCTTATACATTTCATATGATAATCACAATCAATTTCTGTTTTAGGGTTTGTACATCTTCCAAACAGACCAATGTTAAGAGGCGGTGGGCGGTGGAGCTCTGTGAGTATGAATCATTTTTACTGCCTGTTGACTATTTACTACAGTACATCAAATTAAGTTTTGGAAATGTATTTAGAAAGTTCCGTGTTGCCTTTAAGATGTGAAATAAATGTGTTTTTTAGGAAAGCGATGAGGAGCCTTCCGGGGTAAGATAAATCATATCTCATGTGTTTTTGTGCGTTGAATGTGCATGGATCAGTGTTTTGTTGTGTTTGAATGACAGCAAGGATAGGATTTAAAGGCTTTTCATATCAATTCTCAGTTTGCAATGTAAAATGTTTTTTTTATTTTTTTTAGGGAGGATGTGGTAAGTGATTCTCTTCAATCTCTTTGTGCCTGTGAGAATGTATTTGTGCTGTTTGCTAAAACCAGAGTCACAACTTTCTACTTATGTCCATTCTGTAACACTGTTTGGAAATGACGGAATGGTGAAAACAACTTTTTTTTATGGATTCATTGACATTTGAAAAACAAATACTGGCCTTGGCCTTTAGGATTACACTAAAAAACATTTCAGTCAAAAATAACCATATCAATCCATCCCTGTTGCAAAGCTTTTCTTGCTTGTTAGTTCTTTTGGATGTGTCTGTTCTTGGCTGTCCAGATCTGAATCTGTCCTGACCTTTGGTTTCTCTTCCTGTAGACGCTCAGTCACGGGTCAAGTCTACGTCACGGCTAGGTAAATGGCACCCCAATGTAGTATTAGTTTTGTGAAATTTGTACATTTAATTATTGCTTTATTTATTTGTTTGTTCATGTAATTATTTTATTTGAGTCATTTAGTTCTTCATATTATCAAGAATGTACATTTAATGTTTATTTATAAAAAATACCTAACGAGACACAGTGAATAGAAGAACGAGATTGAAGCGCTACTACAGAACCAAACCACACTCAACAAGAGCACAGAATCCTTGAGTCGAACCATTTGTGCCACAGACATGAACAAATCCCTTAAACTCATGTGGCTTGTTGAGGTGAGGTGTGCTGTTATTTTCTAAGTTATCAGATGTAGGGTGTTCGTCTGGGAGCTGGTCAGAAACCACCCACAGTATGTTAGCATTGTGGATACACTCTTTCATGCTAAGCAGCACTTACATTTGTTCAGAACATGTATAAAATTATAAAAATTATAATATCAGAATGTTTCCATCGCATGACAGTATATATTAAGTATATGCATCTTGAAATGAGTTTGTCTTTTAGGTAAGCGACGTTGGTCTCACAACTTGGGTAAGAACGCGTGTGTGTTTAATACAAATATTTGTTTAATTTTTATATTTATTATATTAATATAGTAGAACCTGATCCCCAGAAGGACTTGTTACTGAATGCACATATAACTTCTTTCTCTATATGTGTGTTCAACTGCAGACCCGTTACTCCAGCTGGTTTCTCTCCAAAAGGCGTCAGGCTGCTGGGATCTGGACGTCTCACTGGCTGATGCGTTTGGGAAGACGGAGGATGAGCTGACCAATCAGAAACCAGCACAGGTGAGAGATGTGATGAATAATAAGACAGCGGTGATTGTGTCCAGTGTCCAGTAATGCAGTGTATGATGGTTTGTACACAGGTGGAGGGGTCAGTATGGGCCACTCTCCTGGCTCTGATCTGGTTATACGGCTGTAAAATAGACCAGCGGGTCGAGTGGCAGTTTGTGGCCATGAAGGCAGCGTCATGGATCGGCTCTCAGAAAGGTGAGATCTCCATTCCAGACCACATTCACTCAGTCAGCGTTCATCAAGAGCACATATCTTCAGTTCTTTGACACACACTGATGATTTGAGTGTGTGTGTGTGTGTGTGTGTGTGTGTTTCAGTGGGTGATCTGTCCGAGTGTGTGTGTGTGGGTAATGTCCTTCTCGGATGTCAGGTGACCAAAGAGACTCTGGGAATCTGAAGACGTCAGTGTTTCTACTTCCTGTGCCGTCAGAAGACAAAAGAACTGTTAGTTTCATTTAATGTTTTTCCGTTACTTGTTTCCTTAAGGTTTAATCCGTTTAATTTGTTCAAATCAACACGAATTCGTAAAAATATATGTGAGTAACCTGCAAGATCATTTGAGTTTTATATACCAAAGTAAAAATAGTTTTGGCTTTCTTCTTATATAATTTCCCCCCAAGATATAATCATTTAAATGGATCAGGTCACACATAAAAACTGTTCTGTTCTGTGTTTTTGAAGCTGAAAATAATTTGAATCAGATTAAAAAAAGTGTTTTAAAAAGACGTGTCCTGTTGGTTCTGTATGGTTTTCAACATTTCAACACTCTTAGCGTATTAGCCAAGTAATAGTGTAGTAATAGCATAGATTATTTGCTCATGTTTGCTCTGCCGTTATTTATTTATCTGAATGCCTGTATTTAATCAGTGAGACAATTTATATAACACAAACTATGCATTGTTTTAAACATGTAAACGGTTGCAGTCTAAGCTTAACATTGACACTTTCATTAACATTTCGAAATAATCCATTAAACAGTTGCGATTTGAAGACAAACACTAATATTTTCATACTTATTTGCATGTTGTTCAATTTAACCACTTAGTTGTTGTGGTAAGCTTGTGAAGGTGCTGCAGGGTTGCTCATTTCATCAAATCCCCATGTTTCTAGCCATATAGAGAATTGTGTGTTTTTTGGAAAAAGATGAAGGTTTATTAATTCATCAACATTTCTCATTGTGATTTAATACTAATGTCTGGTTGAAGTTTCTCCGGCTACCAAATGAGAAATGGGGAATGACAAAATAATCACCACTGAAACTTTATTATGCCACCACAGAAACATTCAAGAAAATGATCAAATTAAATGTTAAAAGATCAAAGCAAAACAGAAGTATAATTAAAACAAACTCTAAGGCTGTTTGGCTCATTTACCAACCAGGACACTGACAGTATCACTGGCTGTAATCATTAAATTACGACACTATTGAGCATACATAAACAGTTATTAGAAAAGAAGTTTAACTTCATTCGACGCTGAAACATAATGTTACCGAAAACAGTTTCTGTGATCCAAAGAGCGTGCACTAATATTTTCAGTGGCGCTTTACAGTTTTTTACAGTCGCTAGGACCCATTTTTCAATACTTAAGTCACTTTTTCAAAACTCTTCACACAGTTCTCCTAACCAACTTTCAGCTCGGCACAGCAGTTCATTTCACATTCAAAATGCACTAAAACTACCAAATCACTTCATACTTATCTCAAATCAACACATTCTTCCATAACACTAGCAAAGGTTGACAGCTAACAAACACACTTTGTCACCCACAAAACAATAACATAAAAAACACTAACAACAGGTAACTTTATTCAATGTTTTCCTATGTAAATGCTTTCTTTCTTCTACCTCTCTACTGTTTAGAATTCACTGCAATATATGTTCTACTAGAATGAATCAGACATCATGCAGTTATTATATTTTATGTTTTTGGAGTAATTCCAAAATACAAAAAATTTTATATACACCATCCACCGATACAGATACAATAGGAATCAGCTGTGGTTGGTCCAATTGTATTTATACCATTTAATTTTTAGATTCTAAATATATTTCATTACAATATTACTGTCGAAATGTGGCAAAATGCTGTCTTATTCAGTTTTGTACTATGTCATTGTTTTGAACATAAGTTTAACAGTTTTGAAAACAGTATGTAAGCATGTGCAAATTGTCCTGTCGGTACACAGAGTTTTGGCGGTTGTTGTGTCGAAGTGAGAAAAGAATTAATGTAATTTGAAAGATGTAGTCATTGAATGCATTTTGTGCCAAAGCAATGATAAATGATCCACAATTTAGCCCACATAAACTTCTGTTGTGCTCACTGTGTGAAGAGTTTTGAAAAAGTGACCTAAGTATTGAGAAATGTGTCCTAGCGACTGTAAAAAACTGTAATACGGATATTAATGTCCGCATCGCTGTGTTCAGTTCGCTGTCTCGGCTCATCCACGAACACTAGAACGTCATTAGAAAAGTTCAAAATCACATCATAAATGAGTCAGTCGGTCTGTGAAGATTTTAAGGTATGAGGTTCGTTGTTTTAGTTTCACTTTCGATTGGAAGTAAAATCGTCATTTCCTCTACCGCAGCGTGAGAATGATGAACAGAATGATGAACTGCGGTCTTGTGAATGAGAAAAACGAGTTGGGTATGAATTCATCGGTTTACTTTTACTGTTACCTGCTTCCGTAGGCTATATGTTGCTGTGGTGTTTTTGCATTAACGCGGTGTGTGTGTGTTTATTGGAAATTATAAAAATGAACAACGCCTATTTTTCACATTTCCTTTATCTGACTAGTGGATTTAAGGCGTTGAGGGACAAAAGCTTTGCTGTGGTAAAAACAACCACAAATCAAACAGGTCGAGATGACACTGCAGTCTTCTAATCTAAGTGACCAACCACGTCACCAGAACAAATAATGAAGAATGACATCATGTAGGCCTACATGTCTACAACAGCGATCTGCGGATTTATAGCCAATAGAAATCTGAATTTGAAACGGCAAACTATCTTAACGGTGAATAACCGTCGTTTTTTCTATTTTATCAAGTATATTTCAATGTCAGCTGGCGGGGCATGTTGTCACTCGTTCCCGTTCACCATTATTCTTTCTGTTATTTATGGGGATGGAGTCTATCAACCCTTTATTTATCTCTCAGAGATAAATGCTGTATTATAGATGTATTTAAAATGCTCTGTTTTATTTGAGGTCCATGTTCTGCAGTAAAGGTTTATTTGTGATGTTCTGTTGGATTCGTGATGTTGTTCTGTTGGTTTGTGTGACTCAGTGCCTCTGAAGAGCATCTCAGTGGAGGTTCGTGTTCAGGATCATGTCTCCACAGTCTCCTCCACTCTGCTGTATGTGAATGAGGAAGAGCGCCCCCTGGAGGCCTTGTTCGTGTTCCCTCTGCCCGCTGATGCTGCTGTCTGCCACTTCAGTGCCAAGATCGGAGAGCAGGAGATTGTGGCAGAGGTGCAGGACAGAGAAACCGTGAGTCTGTAGGAAGCGTATTTGCATTATAATTTTTACTGTGCACCACGTAATATTATTGTGTTTTGCAGGCGAGGGATCGGTATGATGACGCTGTGAGTTCGGGTCAGCAGGCGTTTCTGCTGGAAGAGAGCGCAGAGAGTCCTGATGTGTTCAGACTGAGTGTCGGGTGTCTGTCGCCGGGTCAGAACGCTGCCGTCACCATCATCTACGTCACCGAGCTCGATGTGCAGGCCGACCACTCGCTGCGCTTCTGTCTGCCGGCTGTACTCAACCCCCGATACACACCAGCAGGTACAGCAGCTGCTACACACACTTTATTAGCGGAGAGAAGCTGATTCTAACACACTCTATCTGCGTGTGTGTGTGTCAGGTTCAGGAGATGGTATAGTATCAGAGATTTCATCAGTATGTGGAGCTGCTCCCTACACGCTGACTCTCAGTGTCCATGTGAGCTCTCCAAAGCCCATCTCTAAACTAGAGTCCAACTGCACTCTGGATCCTCTAGTGTTCCTCCACTCGGATCACACTCAGGCTACGGTACTGTGTGTGTTCATGTGTTTATCTGGATGTGTGAGCACAGCAGTGTTATGCATGTGTTTTTATGTGTGTAGGTGAATCTGAGTCCTGGTCACATGTTTGATAAGGACGTTGAGCTGTTTCTGTACTATCAGGATACCCATCAGCCCTCTGCTATAGTGGAGGCAGGAGTGGCCACTGCCCCATCAGGTCGGACCTGCAGATCACTGGCATTATGGGATTGAGTGATCAAGGTTTCACTTACACTCTCTCTCTATTTCAGGCTCTCTGATGAGGGACCCAGTGATCATGATAAGTTTGTACCCAGAATTCCCGGAGGAAGGGATGTCGTCACTGGCAACACAAGGAGAGTTTGTTTTCGTGATGGACAGATCAGGCAGTATGAGTGAAGTGATGCATCATGGTAATGGGGCACAGACGCGCATAGAAAGCGCAAAGGTAAGATTTAACTGTGCATTTGGGTCTTTTGACATTAGACATGTGCCAGTATTTGGTAACACAGTATCTCAGGATAATGATGTGTGTAACAGCAGAAATGCAGTAGTTACTCCGGGGGGGTGCTACCACAGAAACTGAAAATTCTCGGGCCAGCAGCATGTGTCCAATTTTCAATCTTAACCAGTCTATTTCATCAGAAACGATCTTAAAACAAGGCTATAAGTGTAAAATACCGAACTTGTCCTTTAAAATTTTAAGAGAAAATAAGTAAATTTGTTGGTGATCAAATATTCAAAATCTTTTTCTTCCTAGCTGCTAGATTTTCAGCAGGAGCAGTTTAAATTAAAATCACGTAAATTACATCTCTACAATGTTTGGTTGATATACCAAGTGAGGCTAACCTCATCTACCATTTTTCTTCTCTCTCTAACCAGAGAAACAGACGCTTTGCTGATGAAGTGAAATATGATACTGCCTATTTATTAAGACAATTATTTCATTATGTTTCCTTTCCATGTCTCTCTATAGGACACTCTGCTGTTACTGTTGAAGAGTCTGCCCATGGGATGCTACTTCAATATCTTTGGATTTGGCTCTAGTTTTCAGTCTCTCTTCCCGTTAGTAACTGCATTTAAAATATTCTAATGATATTTTGATAAGTGAGAGGAAAGTAGATGACTTTGTGTTTTTCACTTCAGTGAGAGTGTCGAGTACAATCAGGACACAATGGATAAGGCTCTGAAGAGAGTGAAGGAAATGCGAGCAGACCTGGGCGGCACAGATATTTTACAGCCTCTAAAACACATCTATAGTCAGCCCTGTAAGCCTGACCATCCCAGACAGGTACAACAACACCTCAACTACTCATTGACATTAGTATTAAAATATAAATAGGCTTATGAATCAGATGTTTTTCTCTCTTCAGCTGTTCATCTTCACTGATGGAAAGGTGGGAAACACTAAAGAGGTGCTGGACCTGGTGAAACATCATGTTCACTCTCACAGGTAAAGGTCTGCTGGGTTTGATCTTCCCATCATTCATCTCTTCATCACTTACAGTAACAGAGTTTCTTGTGTATCAGGTGTTTCTCATTCGGGATTGGTGAGGGTGCAAGTACCGCCCTCATCACAGGAATGGCCAGGGAAGGATCTGGTCACGCTCAGTTCATCACAGGCCCCGACCGCATGCAGCCCAAAGTAAAGCTCTCCACTGGATTACACAGGCACAAATGTTTCCTAGTCAAATGTCTCAATTGTTTCTCTTTCTCTTAAACTATATCAGGTGATGCAGTCCCTCAGGTTTGCGCTGCAGCCGTCTGTGTTTAATATCTCTGTGGACTGGACCCTTCCAGATGGCGTTACTGTTGACACACTGTCTCAACCCATCAATGTGCTCTTCCAGGGTCAAAGGGCACTCATTTACGCCCAACTTAAAGGAGAGGTAGGATGATATAGCATGTGTTTCTTTAATGTGAATTAAGGTGTGTTCACACCTGACAGGTTTAGTTGGCTAAAAACGAACCCTGTTGTGATTGCTCTGTTAGTGTGGTTCATTTGAATAAGTGTGAACGCTGCTATCTGAACCCTGGTGCTCAACAAACAAGCGCTGAAAAGGGTGTTCGCAGTCCGCTTCCAAACAAACTCTGGTGTGGTTCGACTGAAATATTAACGCAACATGGACCAAAGACATCTAAACAAACCAAAACCAGGGCTTATTGTCACAAAAAGGCGACCCTAATAAGTTTTTTCTTGTCATAGTCATGATGTTTCCCATCACAGTTCAGTACAGGCATCAGAACTGTGTCTCACTTGCAAATCTTTGTTTGTGTGTGACGGAAGGATTCCTGACACTGTTTTGACTCCTTTACTTATTTTATAAGCTCTTCACGAGCTCTCAGCTGGTAAAAATACCTTGTTTTGGATCTTTGGTAAATACCGCCGTAAAATATACATCATAAAAGCCTTTTGTTTTGTATCTTTAGGTTCGGTGTTAAAAATGACAATATGAATGCGAAGCGAATCAGGACCAAATGTATAATTATAATTTTAGGTCCAGACCAAAAGAACCAAGAGAACCGAAGTGTGAACACACCCTCATTTGTTTAGATGATAGAAAGCTGCCTTTTCCCTTTCTTATAGAGTTCAGGAGGCTCTGAGGGAACCGTGACCGTCAAATACAGGCTTAAAGATCAACCAGTAACAAACCAGCTCCACTTCTGCCTCAAACCAACTGAGGAAACTGGGTAACACACACAAACACTGACAACAGCTCCAGTGCTGCTTCAGACCAACTCACCTCTAAAACACATTTTAAATGACTAGATCATAACAAGTGCTGGGGTAACATGTTAACATGCAACACATGTTTTTTAGTACATCAATTCACACCATAATATAATAATAATAATAATACGAAATCATAAATAAATTGATCCCACCCCTATTTAAAGGGGCTATATGGAACTTTTTCCCCAAAATAAATGTAACAATAGCCTTTTTATTTTACCATTTATGACTCAAACATCTCCTGTTGAGCATACTGACACCTTGTCCGCTCACAGTGGGTGCTCCTATAAGCCTGTATCCTATTTTTCCTATTTTCTGTCGGGTCGGATTTTTCCCGCGCTGTCTGCGGATGTGACGTCAAGCGCGTTCAAGTTAAACGTTTCAGATCACTCTGCTACCACCGCTAGTCAGCAAGTAGCCTACACTCGCAAGCAGTGCAGTGGATTTGGTAAGGTAACACGTGATAAAACTGTTCATTGAAATAGCACTGTGTTGTTTTCAGTTCACTTGTAAATGCTGTTAGATCGAGCGTGTGCTGCGAGAGCGAGCAGAAAGGAAGAGCAGTTCTGTTTTTTGGCCACAGGTGTCAGTCGCGAGTTTAAATTTCAGAAAAACGCATATAGCCGCTTTAATAAAAACAATAATTTTTTTCTTTACAAAATCAACAATCCATTACAATATAGATAGTGATACCTCATTTGATTATCAATTTTGTGTTTTTGTTTATTCTTCCACACAATAATATAATTTTGTTAATATATGCCAATTGCCAATTATTGTTTTTCAGCTATAACATGAAAATAATTATTGGCTTATTGGTATTGGCCAGAATTAATATTAGTGCATCCCTATCAAAGTTACTTTTTTACTTATGTAGTTTATTTACTGACAATTTGATCATATTTAAGTCCATAATGAATCCCAGTAAACAGTTTTTGCCTGTCTCTTGCCATTGCAGGGTGTCCGTCCACCGGCTGGCGGCTCGGACCCGGATCCGTTCTCTGGAGCAGGAGGAGAGGTCATGTGATTCAGATGTTGAGGACATCAAGAGACAGATAGTGGAGCTTAGTGTTCAGGCAGGAGTGAGCAGTGTTCATACAGCCTTCATTGCCATTAATAAAGACAGCAGAGAGACGGTGAAAGGACCCCTGCTGCAGAGAAGTGTGCCGACACGCGCTTAGTGCGACGATTAGCTGCTTTTCCACTGTCGGGCCAGTGCGAGCCAGGGCTAACAATGTTCTGTCTGGGGCCAGTAGCCTTGGACCTCAAGCACTGAGTCCAAAATCATGCTGTGTTTCCACTGTCAGCTCAGTATCCCCGCAGCGCCACCCTAAAACCCACCCTTAAAGGGGTCATGACATGTTTTTTTGTTTTGTTTTATTATGTTCCCTTAGGTGCAATTATAGTATTACTATAGTTTTTTGTACAAAAAAACTTGAAAAATGTAGTGATTTATGACCTTTTCCCACCCCGTTTCTCACCTCTGATTCAAACAGTCTGTTTTGGGGTGTTTCCCCTTTAAGACTTCAGTGTTAACGCCTATACTGTTATGATTGGCTAACGTCAGTGCTGCTTATGCATAAATTATTAACGTTAATCATTTTGTATCACATGTAGACTACACAATGCTCCACCACGTGAAACTTCAGTCTTCCAATCTTTTACCATCGTGTCAATTCTCAATTGATTTTGATTCATATGCGCGAGGGAGGGAGGGAGAGAGAGAGAGAGAGAGAGAGAGAGAGGGAGAGGGAGAGAGAGAGAGGGAGAGGGAGAGGGAGAGGGAGAGGGCGGGGCTCTCTCTCTCTCTGCTCGTTCTTTCAGTAACATGCCCTGTCACACTCATCTGATCACTCACCGTTAAAATAAAGCTTTGGTGCGCTGCATATGCTGCAAATAAACTGCATCCGCCTGCTTTCCCTGACGTCTGGATCGCTCGGCAGCGTATTCAAACATGTTGTTTGTCCACAGCAAGAACAGCACATCTGCGTGGCATCGCAGTCATCTTATAAACAGACCCACTCACTGCACGACAACGCATGCGATGATGCGAAATGAGGCGTAGTTGTCCTGCGCTGGAGGCGGTCATATGCAAACGACTGGTACATCACTTCGTACCGTGACAGCACTAAGTTCAAAGGATCTAGAACGAGCTGTATTTAGAGCTTGATTAAATAAATGCTTCGTTTATAATGGGGAGGACGTCTTAAGCTATGAAACTTGCAGGAAGTTTTAATAGTACATAGATCTCTTATATACCAAAAGATCAAGGCAAATTTGGTTTCTCATGTCATGACCCCTTTAATACGCCTCCATAGAACGACATCACACAACCCCACCTTTTCACCAGCTGACTTAAAACTAGCTAGATCGCAAAATGAGCATGACAGAAGTGAACGTTTGCTTAAAGACTTAAGATTCCAGCATCAATATTTGGCCAATGTTTTACAATAATTTTTTTACCGTGACACAAATTTATTTATTTGTCAGGAGTGTGTCACATCATCAAACCATTTACCATTTTACATAAAAAGCACCTGCTTCCATTTATTTATGATCACAGGATCATAAATAAAAAAACAGGATATTTGCTTTTAAAGTAATAGTTTTTTAAGGACTACAACAAACGACTGGTAGGGACTACACGACATTCCTCCTGGGTTAGTGACATCACCAACCCTAGAATTTACATAAACCCCTCCTCCGGGAATGCGATTTATAGATTCATGACAGAATATGCTAATCAATGACTTGAAGATAGTTAACTCCACATCAGCAACATAAATTCATCAACTAACCATTCAGAAACGTCCTGTAGCGTTCTACATGTTGTCACTTCTTCTCGAGTCTCTCCATCATTGTCCCAGAGGAAGCCCAATCGAGCCCTGGAAGTGGCATTGGCAACACAGCTATTGTGTGTATGAATTACTTTTACTGTAACTTGACTATTTCAATCTGTTATTTGTATGTAATGAAAAGTTGACTGAACTTAAACTTTAAGTACACTTGACTGAATTTGTTTGTCTTGATTTGTTAAGAAATCATATAATAATATGCATTGTGTGTTCACCTCAATAATATGAGATCAAATGTTTTTCAGATTTAAGTTTTGGATGTGGAATAATAAAAGGTAAACCCCCCCCCCCCAATAAATAATACGATTTATTTTTTAAACAAGCCATTTAATAATATATCATAAATTTGTGTGTTGTCTGTTCTTTTTGGGCAGGGTGTACCGTTTATTTAGGTGATATGGTATACTCGAAGGCGGACAAATGTTACTGTCAAATGCCAACAGAAGGTAAAAGCCCCAATACACTCATGGGAAAGTTCTTTTGTGTTCTTCAGTTGAGGGTAAAAAGAAGTTTGAATCTTTTCTTGTTTTTTTTGTTTTTTTTTTCAGTGACTGCAAACAAACTGAACATCGGATTTATGACAAGTAATACAATTAATTCACAGTGTCACTAAATGTGAAACAAAACTGCAGCGTCGCCTCATGGTTAATGATTATTGTTTGTCATTTGCAGAGGTTCGGAATTTCTTCCGCCGCGGTTCTAAGACTGAAGACGCCCGGACCGTTCAGACAAACTCTCAAAGCATGAGTGATGGTATATGCAGTACACACACACACACACACACACATGTTGGTGCAACAGCATTATGAGGACTCTCCATAGGCGTAATGGTTTTTATACTGTACAAACTACTGTATATATCTATGAAATGTTACTAGGTCCTCAACCCGGCATCGATGCCGGTATCAATTAGTCGTGTTTGCGTTCACACAGAAGGCGTGCTGGCAATTTGCCGGCAATTTCCCGGGATCATCGCGCTGTGTGAAAAGGGCAGGGCCGTGCTCAGACATTTTGAGGGGCAGTGGCTTAAACCAAAAAAGGGGGCACTATAGGGATCTTCGCCGTGACGTCACGATGCGCTCTGGTTGGCAAAAAGAAAAGTAATGGCTTGCAGCGCAGCGCAAACACAGAAGACAAATGGTTGTATCATGCTGTGTGATCGGCTGTGTTAACAGGTTCGATAAGGGTAACCTTCTACCGCGTACCTAAACAGCTTGAATCAAGAAGATAGCTGTGGATTTCTGCAATTAGGCGTCTAGAATAGGGTACACATTTAAACCCAGATATCACCATGATAAGTAGGCTACTGAGTTGATTACATCAAGACAAACAAAAAATGTATTACAAGTTTTTTTGAAATTGTTTGTTATTAACATTATTAACATTTGTTGTTAACAGTTATTAACATTATTAACATTTGTTGTTAACATAGACAAACGGTGCATAATCTAATTACGTATGTGCTAATTTGCATAAATACCTAAACAGATCTAAACATTGTGTATAGCCAGGTGAAAATGTCTTGTTGAATCTTGTTGACACCTTACAGTAAAATACTTAATGTTAAGGTCTGAACAGAACCCATTCAGGCTACCCATGAACATTAATATGGAGGCTGGAAGAAGTACTTTAGAAACCAAACCAGCCTTTATTAATTTGTATTGCAGAGATGGGGTTTGGGGCTGAAACAAGACAAAAGGGTCAAATAAAAAGTGGCTGGATCAAAAAATCAAATTACGTACACAATGCACGACTAGATAATTTCATCTTCATTCTCTTCACCGGCCATCTGCATTGAGTTTGGTTCTTTCTGCCAACCAGTTCGCGGCCACGCCCATATCGTGACGTCACATTTGACTATACGGTTTGACTGAGGCAGTATTATCTTAATATAGAGAATTAATAACAACTCTTATAATCATGGGCAATAAGATTACAATTAGGATTTAGTGCTAATCAATTTATGTAGTTATAATTACTCTTCCAATTAAATAATTAAATGTCTGTCTTGTTACACTCTAGCATATTTATTTACTGTCATCCAGTTTAACTGACGCTCAGTGGCTCACCCTCACTCTCTGAGCTGCCTCATCTTAAATGGAAGTATTAGACATTTAATTTAAATATTATACAGGTACAGTATAAATTAAAATGATATACAGTAGGTTACAACAATTCTAAAGTCACATCGGGGTAAAATGCACATTTGACTTAATTCTCTTTTAGACCACTCGATGGCACAAATTCAGCTAGCACTTTTCTTCATAAACGCTTTTGAGGATGGACTTGGAAATTTGGCTGATCCTTGACTTGATCGCGGGCGCGGCAAAGTTGATTCTGTGCTAATTTGATCTAATATTTTGTTTTTAAAAATGTTTTAGACTTATGTAGCAATTTAAATACAAAGATCTCAAGAATCTTGTTTCTGTATTTTTAAAATGAAAATTTTGATGACAAATATATTTATTCAACAAACATTTATTATTTAATTTATCAAAATAACCCAAAACTTTGCTAAAGTGATTGTTTTGAGCAAGTATCAACTTAGGCATTATTAAAAGCTAATTTAGCTAAAGTATACTGTGTGTCTTTTGTACCGTGTGTACCTTGCCACCTCATACATTAATACGATTTTTAAACTAACAAACCACCTTTATGATTTATTTCTACACAAAATCTGTTGCTCCATCAATTTTTTCAAACATATATTTGTCTGCAATCATACACTTGAGTAGTGAAAAGCAAATGTTTCTTAGGGTGTGCCTTTAGCCCCCTAACCTACTCGGTACTATTTATTTAGATTAGAACTCATTTAGATAATTTATAGTATATTACCTTTTTATTATGTATAATGTTAATATGGTCTCATTAAAATATTAGAAATATGATGTAGGCCCTATGTTATACATATACTAGTTTCAAAAAAGGCAATTGATTATAATGGGAAATATATTCACAGGAGTTAAAGTGTAAAAAACTGTCTGCTAAATATTCTATACATATAATTTACCTGCTGGCTTTCTAGAACTTTGAATACATTTTTGCAATGTTGAATGGGCTTACATGTCTTTGGTCTTTCTCACTCTGTCTTCTTCTTCTTCGAATTAAAGTGGCAGCGCATTGTTCACATTAAAATAGACATAGATTGACAAGAAACTGTAATAATGTCATCATATAGGCTACGCATAATTACAGTTAATGTGTTCTACAGTTACTAAATTACAGGGTTAAGGATAACAAAAAAGTATGATTATAGTCCCAAAAGTTGCAAAATGCCATCATAGGCTATATGATCCCCCCCCCCCCCCCAAAAAAAATACATGATATATATTTTGGGGAGGGGTTGAGGGGAACAGCAGGCAATCGCACGATATAGCCTAGCTTTTCTTCTGTCAACAACTCGATCTACATGTAAAACAAATAATCACAATAATTAGAATTCAATTTCATACTATTTCAATGTCTTAAACAATGTCAAAGTTAACGTTTGGATTTAAAATCAAAATTACTTAACCATTTTTGATTTTGTGGCACACAGAAACTGCGGATCATTAGCGCACTGCAAACGCAGAAAGCTCTATAGCGCGTGCTGCTGCTGTAGGCTACCGTATACGCACCGCAACACGCACCGCATATACGCACTGCAAACGGAGTATGTGTGAAACGGGCGTGAGCCTCCATTTCAAGAATGAATGAATGAAATTCGCGCCTTGCCGCCTACGTAGTCTACGTAGCGTACTTCAGCTCTCTACGTTCTTTTACTGTCTATGGTTGCAATGAGCTGGCTGCAGGACGACCATGAGCAGTTTTTAATATTCTATCAGACTATAACTACTCGAGAGTCTGCTCTTAAGACTTTGTTCTAATTTTCGGGACAATTAGGGCAGGATTCGGTATTCGGGACAACTGCTTGGATTTCGGGACTGTCCCGAATTTTTCGGGACGTCTGGTCACCCTAGGTCTAATTAAACGGAGGAATTGTGGTATTCTTCTGTAGCCTGACGAGTAATTTAACCCTTGTTCAAGGGAACTCAAAGCCATCCTAATTATAAACTATTTGTGGATGTCTGTTTGACTTATCAATTTGTGTTGATATAATAGGGTGAATCCTGTAATGCTTGCATAGACATGCATACACTTGAAGCTGTTTATGTTTGGAAGTTGAAGAGGACGTAAACCGCCGCTTCGCGTGCGGTAGACACTCGTAAATTAGGAAAAAGTTAAAGATACAATTAAACGTTTCTTAAGTATCTGGAATTATCCCCCCTGATGTAAGAATCAGCCATATATTTATAAACTGCTGTATAGAAAATTCATTTGGAATAAAAATCTCAGCGTTACGTCGATTCTGCAGTTAATTAATATTCATGAGCCAAACATGAGACTCAGTTTAAATAGCAGGTTCTTTGATCTCAGCGCAGAGTTTAACGGTCTTCTGACTCTGACTGAAACTGCTTCCAGAAATCATCTCTTCTCTTCTCCAAACATTCGGTAGCGCTAGAAACTCTCAGAAACACTTGTTTGTTGTTTACTCATTAATTGAGTCTTCGGTGAAGAATTAAGGCACATTTAAAAGGTGTATTTTCGGTTTTTGATTTCCACTTTCGCTCACTTTTAAAGTAGGTCATCTAGCAGTTCCTCTAATGCCTGGCTCACACTACAGGAGTTTTAGGCCGATTTATGCCCGATTTCCCCCTCCCGAGAATCGGAGAAAAAATCTTGTCGATGACCTCGATCGGTTCCGATGTTCGGCACAGATTATCTGGTAATGTGAGGCGTTCACAGATCGAATCTTGCACCTCCCGATCTGCTCTCACACAAATCGGGCTTGCCCCGATCATATCAAACATGTTTGATATTTATCGGGATGAGCAAGATTTCAGTTCAATTCCAGCGTTATGGACAGGAGATTTGCAGTCAAAACTTGAAATATAAATTATCAGAAAATGCTTTTAAATATTGAAACGTTTATATATCCATAAAAATATAGCCTAAAGTCTACACATGCGTTTTATATTTAATATGAGTCCGTAACAGACGTACGTGACACAAAACATCTTTCACTTTTAGGTGGCAAAATATTTTTTTTAGCAATTCTGTGAATTAGCCTACTGCACAAACGAAAAGTAATACAACCCACCGGATGAAGAAGGATTGGCTCTCAACAGAACATAAAATATATATTTTTTGTATTTTTCGTGTTCGCATTTATGAGGAAAAAACAATGCTTTCTGACATGACCGCTCTGAAAGCAGCACTAAAACTTTCACAGACCTCAAACAGAAAGCACAAAGTCTTTCTTTAAAGTGAATTTCGTTTTGTATTAATTGTATTTTAATTTTAATCAATGTTTCATCAACCAATACCTGGATTTAATAAATAAGAAGTAGGCCTAAATATAGCAGACGATAGGCCTATATAATCACGACACGGAGGCGCCAGCGTGTGAACTGGAGCTCATCTCATAAATGCACCGAAACTCAGCGTATTGATTGCCTACTTGCCTCACAGACCTGACACATATATATCTATGAAAGATATACAGTATCTATTTAAACAGAACAATTCAAAACGAAAGAAAACGGACTGCTCTCTTATGTAGGCTAATCCGAATGAAAAGTGCATTTCTCTCTGGCGCGTTCACCACTCTTTAGCTTTATCTTTATAGGCCTACTTATGCTTTATCGTTGCAGCCGACAATTAATAAACAATTAAAATGTCTCCTTGCTATATTTGACATATCCAAAATTATTACTTTTGCCGGTTCTTTGTGACAGCTTTTAGTGCTTCTGTAAAAAAAAAAGCGCCTTAGCCTACATGTTACATGAACGCGTCACCGCATCAGCACCGAAAACATTTTATATATATATATATGTGTGTGTGTGTGCGTGCATATCATTAATACTCAATGACTCAACCCAACCAACTATTTTTTTTATTTTTTTTACTTAAAAAAAAAAAGTAAGTGTCTTTTTACATGTTAGGTGTCAGAGTGGATGGTCACGGCAATCTTTTCACGAATATGACTTGATATGAAGGACAGATATTTTGTGTTGCGTGAGATCACGTGGGGCGCTTCCTCTGGCACGAATCTTAATAACTATTGTGTAGTGTGTGATGCTCCGCGATTTTCAAATCTTGTAGTGTGAGCATGTTTAAGATTTGAGGTAAGAAAATCTGCAAAGATTCTCCTTAAGTGTGTGCTGCAACCAGATTTCAAAATCGGTTAGGATTTTAAAACTCCTGTAGTGTGAGCGAGGCTTAACGCAGCGTGAGAATGATGAACTGCGGTCTTGTGACTGAGAAAAATGATCTGGGTATGAATTCACCTGTTTACTTTTATTGTTTCTAAATGTATTTATTTAAATATGTGGGAGAGCTGTGTTTTTCAAGCAGTGAAGTTTGTTGTGAGGAGGGCTTTATCTCAGTATTATTTTATAGTGAAGGTAGATTTTAACCGAAATATTTTTCACAAATGTCATATGTTCTTCTTAAATTCGATTTTTTTTATTATATATCAAAACGCTCTTGTTTTTATGCTAATATAGATCGTCTAATATACGTTTTGTGATGTGATGTTGTTGTTGTTCTGTTGGTCTGTGTGACTCAGTGCCTCTGAAGAGCATCTCAGTGGAGGTTCGTGTTCAGGATCATGTCTCCACAGTCTCCTCCACTCTGCTGTATGTGAATGAGGAAGAGCGCCCCCTGGAGGCCTTGTTCGTGTTCCCTCTGCCCGCTGATGCTGCTGTCTGCCACTTCAGTGCCAAGATCGGAGAGCAGGAGATTGTGGCAGAGGTGCAGGACAGAGAAACCGTGAGTCCAAATATTGGAAGCGTATTTGCATATCATTTTTACTGTGCACCACGTAATATAATTGTGTTTTGCAGGCGAGGGATCGGTATGATGACGCTGTGAGTTCGGGTCAGCAGGCGTTTCTGCTGGAAGAGAGCGCAGAGAGTCCTGATGTGTTCAGACTGAGTGTCGGGTGTCTGTCGCCGGGTCAGAACGCTGCCGTCACCATCATCTACGTCACCGAGCTCGATGTGCAGGCCGACCACTCGCTGCGCTTCTGTCTGCCGGCTGTACTCAACCCCCGATACACACCAGCAGGTACAGCAGCTGCTGACACACACTTTATTAGCGGAGACAAGCTGATTCTAACACTCTCTCTCTCTCTCTCTCTCTCTCTCTCTCTCTCTCTCTCTCTCTCTGTGTGTCAGGTTCAGGAGATGGTATAGTCTCAGAGATTTCATCAGTATGTGGAGCTGCTCCCTACACGCTGACTCTCAGTGTCCATGTGAGCTCTCCAAAGCCCATCTCTAAACTAGAGTCCAACTGCACTCTGGATCCTCTAGTGTTCCTCCACTCGGATCACACTCAGGCTACGGTACTGTGTGTGTGTTCATGTGTTTATCTGGATGTGTGAGCACAGCAGTGTTATGCATGTGTTTTTATGTGTGTAGGTGAATCTGAGTCCTGGTCACATGTTTGATAAGGACGTTGAGCTGTTTCTGTACTATCAGGATACCCATCAGCCCTCTGCTATAGTGGAGGCAGGAGTGGCCACTGCCCCATCAGGTCGGACCTGCAGCTCACTGGCATTATGGGATTGATTGATTAAGGTTTCACTGACTCTCTCTCTATTTCAGGCTCTCTAATGAGGAACCCAGTGGTCATGATAAGTTTGTACCCAGAATTCCTAGAGGAAGTAATTTCATCACTGGCAACACAAGGAGAGTTTATTTTCGTGGTGGACAGATCAGGCAGTATGGGTGGGATGATGCATCATGGTAAAGGAGCACAGATGCGCATAGAAAGCGCAAAGGCAAGATTTCAGATTCAAAACATTATGCTTTTTAAGTGGATGTTAAACACATAGATTTTTACACATTTTTACACATTCATAATTTTTTTTGCATATTTATAACATTGCTACACTTTTTTTTTTGCATTGCAGCCGCTTTCTCTCCTTGTTGAAGTGAAAGAATGACTCTTCTGTCGATCCTCTTTGAAATGAACGATCGCTCATTTTGTTCATGAATTAGATTCATGAACAGATTGTCTCTTGTCTCAGACTCAAAACTGACTCGTTCATAAAGGGGTTTATTCGTTCAGTAGGTCGAATGCTCCTTCACAACCCACTCGAATGCTATTGGTTATAGTCACACGGTTCAAAATATAGTTCACTTTTATGAACTATAATAAGAAATAACAGTCAGTGTATGAAATTGAACAAGAACGATTTGTTCAAAAAATACTGACTTTTTTGGGCAGAATTTTTTGTTGGAATTTTATAACATTTCACATCATTTTGATATTTGATAAAACATCAAAAACAACAAAAAATGGAAAACTTTCAGTTTTTGACAAATTCATGTTTTTCCAAAAACCAAAACAATTTTGGGCGTTTCTTTGATGAGGTTTTGGGCTAGAAAACCTTGCTGGCATCTGTCAACCCTGGTTTTGATGTCATGTTGAGTTTACTGTAAATATCTGTCCATGTCTCTCTATAGGACACTCTGCTGTTACTGTTGAAGAGTCTGCCCATGGGATGCTACTTCAATATCTATGGATTTGGCTCTCGTTTTGAGTCCTTCTTCCCGTTAGTAACTATATCTTCATTCATAGGTATTCAGATATTCAGGTTTGAAATCTGTCAGAGGAGATTATATGTTTTTGTGTGTCTTTGCAGTCAGAGTGTCGAGTACAATCAGGACACAATGGATGATGCTCTGAAGAGAGTGAAGAGAATGCAAGCAGACCTGGGCGGCACAGAGATTTTACAGCCTCTAAAACACATCTACAGTCAGCCCTGTAACCCTGACCATCCCAGACAGGTACAACAACACCTCAACATGCATCTGAACGACACACTGACATTCATGTGAAAGTATCAACTAGGCTAAAAGAGTTAGTTCACCAAAAAATATAAATTCTGCCATTATTTTCTCACCCTCATGTCATTCCAAACCCATAAGAGGTTTCTGTTCATCCATTTAAAGGATAATTTTGGTATTTAGCACTTTGAGTCTATTTTCTAGTTTGTTTCGGATTAACTAGAGTGGTGGACACAGAAATTTTGACAATGGGTCCTGTCTCGACTTTTTGACTATTTTAGAATCGCCTCTGACCGCTTCAGAGTGGCTGTCTATGGGCATACTCAAATATGTCCTTAAAACAACCCTTAAAGCAGCATTCGGTTAGCCTGACTACGTCAGACTTCGTACTTCCGCTCAATTTCATTTCGCTTCTGTACTTCAGTCTGAGACATCGACATGTCTCTCAGTTTTCCTCCGGCCTGAAAACAGCCGGGCCAATCAACGAACAGAGAGCCGTGAAGTAGACGCTAAGCGCCGAGTTTGAGATTGGGGAAATCGAAAACGACCGCGGATATGGAGACAAGGGATGCAATTCGCTCTGTTGTGGAGAATATTCCCGGCATTTCCAAACTGAAGGACGAACAAGAAGAGTGTTTGGTAAACATTTTGAATGGAGGTGATGTCGTGGCCCTACTCCCGACAGGTTTTGGTAAAAGTTTAATTTATCAAATATTGCCGATCATCAGCGAGAAACTGGGGAGGCCAAAGGCCGGCAAGGGGATAGTTGCGATTGTGTCCCCTCTAACCCTATCCTTGGAGTTTTAGACGGTGTATCTAGGTCTCTTTTATCTGTCGAGCTCTAACTGGCACCCTTTTGACAGGTCAGTGTCTCCTTTTTTTTCCAGTTCTTAAATATTGCCATGACATGCTGTAATCTTGCAATTAAGTTGCAGCATTTCCGACAGACTCGAAATGAACAAAGAGCTGTGTTTAACAGAACTAATCCTAACTTTGACAGTTGGCTGCAAATATTTTCCTGTTTCTCTTTACTGTCAAATATTAGTTTAGAGGCCCTGATTGTGCCGTGGATGCGTAGATTTACATCACATAATCTACAAAAGTCGTTGACAGCCATTTTCACTCCGGTATTTCGCAAGATGGTTTCGTTTTCGCATTATAATGTGTTTACAGTGGAAGTTCGATGCGGCTGAGCTTGCGCATAACACACGTCATAACTAAACGTTATGTCATTGGCTTACGAGTAACCAATGATTTTATACTTCAGACGAGCGCCCCCCGCGATAAAGAAAACACTTTTCAATGATGCCATGCCAGACTCTGTCTATGAAGCAAAGCGAAGTAGCAGAGTTTGGTATTACCAGGCTAGCATTCGGTAACTACACGCGTGCATTTGTTGACATTCCGATACCGAGTTCTTGCGAGTCCTCGTCTTTGGGCAGAGTGCCAGCGTTGCGTGTGAAATGTCTTCATCCCAGGTACATTGGCATATATTTCAGCATGTCATATGAATATAATTTCCTGAGTTTGATTTTTTTCAAACGCCAAAAGATCACCTAGCTCACGTTTACAAGCCAGAGTCTTTATAGTAGCCTATTTGCTGTTTTACATAATGGTTATGCTAATTAAATTAAATGTTTGTGTGGTAGGTAATAGCCATATATCGTCAACATTATAATATCAAGCTACCATAGATGTAGTCTAGGTGCTATTGATAAGCAGGAATGTGAGAAGCAAAAAAACACATAACATGTTAATTACTTTGCTGATTATTGATAACAAGTATCACATGTTATTTAGACTTTAGGTGAGGTAGTCACCATGCACTGAACACAACAACCCTCCAATTTTGTAGAATCTAACCACACAGAAGTATTCCACAAGAACAACAAAAGGGTGGGAATTCGTCATAATTACAATAGCGACAAGAATCCTGTTTGACTCTGTAGCTAACAATCATCTGAAACAACACAATCAAGTATACATAGAACAACTCTGAAGCTATGAAGACAATGATAATATTACTAACTTAATCTTCCACCTTTCAAACTATCTACATGTTTAGTAGACTACGGGCTAATTTACCTGATTGATAATTCGCTACTCTACTAGCATTACTTGAATCATGAACATAAAAGGAGGACCAGATATCTTCTGTAACATGGTCAGGCAGACAACAAATAAAAAATAGAGATAGTATGCAAGACATATAAGTTAACTTTACTTACTAGTCCAACAGAATAGAGTGCCGAAGTGATGACGTCACTTTGTAGGACAACTCGGCAGCTAGCGGCGCATGGGTTCCCTCAATCGAAAAGCTATGCATTTTCCCCATAGACTTTTGGAAAATCGCAAAAAATAAGATCTGTATTTAACAAAGAGTTGTGACCCTTACATGTTTTGTCTATCAAGATAATCTTTACAAGTTAATCCAAAATGTATACATTTTGAAGCCTATATAAAGTTTTTAAAAAACACAAGCAGACACAATAAAGTTTAAAAAACCACAAGCAGGTTATAACTGTGTGTTCTATGTCATAGATCAAAACGTGAAAATATTTAGAGGCTTTGTTCACCACAGACCTTATTTCAGGCGATTTAGCAAAAACCCATTCAAAAATCCCATAGACTTTAGAGCGAGGGAACCGGGAGTGCTAAAATGCTAACTCACTTCCGCGTTTTGGCCTACAGAGTGACGTCGTAACTTCGGCACTCTATGACGGCCAGGTCAGCATCGGTCGGGCATCCCTCCTCCTCCTTTAACTCACGCCAGCGAGCGAATGCTGGACCAATATTGATCCTTGTCCGTGCTTTGATTTTATCACTCTCCCGTTTTCTCTTCCTAGGCTCCTCCGACAAAACCTTTACCTTCTTCGGGTAAGTTTCTGCTTCGGCCATGACAACAATAACGCCGTGGTTGAGGTAAAAAAAAGCGCTCGTTGGGCTCTCGCGTCAGAATTTGAGGAAGTGGTGTGGGAAGTGATGTATGCCGTAAAGCAGTCGAATTTTGTAGTTCTTTTTGTGCTCGGGTTCCTACCCGCACCCCGAAGTTACAGAGTGCCAGTAAAAGCGATACAGACACCATCAGGCTATGGCAGACCTGTCATTCATCACTGCGGCAAAGTGGTTGTCGCCATCAAGTGATCGGGAGTGTGCTAACGCTTCAGACTCAAATATCGAGCGGAAGTTTATACGCGGTTGTGAGGTATCTGAAAAAAATAGTTCCCCTATAGCAAATAACACGGATTTAAATCATACATTGCGCCGATATATTTGTTTTTAATCATCAACGAACACCACTAACCACTCGGTGAGTTGCACAGTTTTGAAAACGAACGTTAAGGGTTGTTTTAAGGACATGTTTGTGCATGCCCGTAGACAGCCACTCTAAAGCGTGTCAGAGGCGATTCTAAAATAGTCAAAAAGTCGAGACAGGACCTATTGTCAAAATTTCTAAATCCGCCACTCTAGTTCATCCAAAACAAACTAGAAAATAGACTCAAAGTGCTAAATACCGGAATTATCCTTTATCCTTTAAAGTTTTACTATTGACCGCCTATTTATTTTTGGCGGTCAGTAGTCAAACATATTGACCCAGCTGCGCGCCCAGCTGGTTAATCTGGCTGTCCTTCACTGCTTTGATATGAAGAATGGCGGAGGCAGGTGACGGTGCTTTCACACTGGGCTCGTTTGGTGTGGTCCGACCGCGATTGTTCCCGGCGGCCCCCGCAGCGTTGGTCTGGTTTCACATTCAACTTAATTCTATCGAACCCTGGTGCGTTTGCGTGCATCTTACGTCATCGCAAACGTGCACGGCGCATGATAGAAAACAGAACGCGGGTCAATATATTGTGTTTTTTATTAATTGTGTGCTATTATGCACAGCTGAGTGAACAACACAGGTTTACTGTGCGTGTGTCGCATGAGGTTGCCTTCTGTTGCTTGCAAACGGACTCTTTTGAGGAGACAGTGGATTTCCAAATTTGTTGCCCTGATTTCACGCGCTATGCGCGAATACACTGCAGGCTCACTCTCGCTCGGAAGTTCGGGAGCAACCAAACTCAGACCACCAATGTATTTGTATAGCGCTTTGCACAATACATATCATTTCAAAGAGGCTTTACAGAAAATGCATGAATCTACTTTACAATTGTGACGACCCTGAGTGTACTCTTTCCCTGATGGTGGCAGTCTGTGGGAGTTTTGAGTCACTCCCCCATGTTAATTGTTAATTATGAAATCTAGTATTTAAGTGTTCTGAGGTTTTCATTTGGCAGGCATTTTCTGTGGGATAACTCCTCACAGGAGTGGCTCTTCTCTTGTTTTCTTTCTTATACTTACCTTATGTCATGTAGCGTTAATATTTTGTTGTAGTTATTTTGTTTGGTTAATTCTTTATTTTCCCTAGACTTATGTTGGTATGAGTGGTAATTGTTATACTTGCTGAAGAAAATATAACCTTCTTCATTTATCGAACGTTGGTGTTTGATTCCCCTTTTATGTTGCGGCCTTAAATGAGCGGGACGTAACACAATTCATAGTGATGTTCATGTTATCAGTTATGCATTTCAGAAATGTACATATCAAAATGTACAGTTAGCTAATAATGTATTAATTTAAGACAGAACAAAGAGCTAATTTAAGTAATGAATACATACATGTTTGTTAATAGAGGATTAGATTAGGACTCTGACTAATGTGGTATAGCCCAGGGGTCTCCAACCCTGCTGCTGGAGAGCTACTGTCCTGCAGACTTCAGTTACAACCCTGTTCCAACACACATGCCTGTAATTATCAAGTAACCCTGAACAGCTTGATTAGCTGGTCCAGGTGTGTTTGATTGGGGTTGGAGCTGGACAAAATCTGCAGGACAGTAGCTCTCTAGGAGCAGGGTTTGAGACCCCTGAAACAAGGGAACAAGGGAATGCTGTTTTCACTTAATTGAGTTACATTGACCCACCAACAAACAATTTCCAATAAATCTCAGGATGGACACAGGCACATGCTCACCTGCTCCTTGGCAAATTTTGCCTCAATGAAAAATTGTGATTTGGGAGTATAAAACAGATTACCTTGCATCAAAGTGAAAACCACAATTGACCGTGCTACTCTTCGCCACAATAAAATAAACTCCTCTAAATGTCATCTTTCCCTTTACCGAAAAACATAAAATAACACTTAATCCCTAATTGTGACCCGCTCTGGCGAAATGAGTCGGAAGTCGCAACGTTCTATTTTAAGATATGGGCCGATATGTGGAAAAACAATGAAATATTAGAAAATTTTTTTTTTTGCTAATTTCATTCAAAAGACATTCAAAAATAATCTCACAAAGTTTCATAGTCCATATAATTGAATAAAGGTATTTAAATGACTATTAAAGTTTACAAAGTTTTACTAAATTCGCTGGAAATGAATATTGCTTTTCTCAACTCCTCTCGTCACCTCCTCTGAGCATTTCCCGGGTATCCCCTGAAACGTCACTATCTCTGCTCTCCAAATATGGTGTTGCACGTTGTATACAACAAAATCAAAAAGCTTAGAAATGTAGCCTACACAAACGCTGATCATTTGTCAATGATTGCCCCGTTTCGACTGACCGGAACGCGATTGGTCCAGCCATCCTCCTGTCAGACTCACAGCACTCTGTGTAAACAAGCTAGCAGATCTCCTCAGAAAGATTAAATATTAATTTGAGAAATGTCGATGTCAAAAGAGAGCAAAGTCGCCAAGAGTGCACATACTCCGTGTGCAGTGCGTATGCGGTGCGGGAGCAGCACGCGGCACGCGCTATATAGTGCTTTCACATGCTGCGTGCATTTGCAGTGTGCAACTAATCCGCAGCTGTACCACAAACACATTTACTCACTATTTGTATTTCAAATCCAGAAGTTATCATCAACTTTTATTTAAAAAAAAGTTGTCACCAGTGCGATTCTCTTTTTACACATATGCACTCTTAGACGTATTCACATTAAAACACACTTTTAACATTGCATTATTTAATGCATTACTTCTATATAAACACACACACACACACACACACATGTTGGTGCAACAGCATTATGAGGACTCTCCATAGGCGTAATGGTTTTTATACCGTACAAACTATATATTCTATCCCCCTACACTGCCCCTGTCCCTAAACCTACCCATCACAGGAGACATGCTGCATTTTAAATTTTTTAATAAAACATTGTTTTTTATGTTTTTTAAGCCATTTGATTTATGAGGACTTTTGACATGTCCTCATAAACCACCCATAAGTTGTAATACCAGTGTAATACACATGTCATTATACAAATTTGTGTCCTCATAAATCACATAAACCAACTCACACACACACACACACACACACACACACACACACACAAGCGCACACACACACACACACACACACACACACACACAGAGACCCTCTCTCTCAAGCAAAAATGTAGTCTCTGTTCAATCTTTCTTTAGTACATTTTTGTAAAAGTGCCTTATAAATTATTTATTCAAATAAAAACTTTACAATAATTTGAGCTTCAGCCTGGTTTAATAGCATTTATATATGTATTTGGTGAAATTAAGCTGTAAAATAAATAGTTTATTGCTTTAAATGCAATGGATTTTGAAAGATATCAACAAAAAACGGGCAAAAAACTTTAAAAGCAATTTACTCAGGTTTTCAATTGGAAAAAGAAGGCAGACAACCATAATTCAAATGTGAATATCTTTACAACCATTCAAGGTATGACTTTGACTAGGATATCATTTGAAAGTTTATGGTCTCCTCTTCCCATTAATACCAAAATCTCAATTTTGAAATTTGGACTACTGTGACTCATTTTGCTGGATCAGGTCACAATTGATGGCAAAGGCTCTACGGTCTCCTTAGGCTCACGATGATAAATGCAGCCCTGGGCAGTGGATCTGTAGTTGATGTTCAATGATGTTCATGCATGACGCGCCAGAACATTGGTTCTTGTGCATTAAGCACACACCTTTGAATCTCTGTGTTTACCAAGTTTAGATGTGAATAAAAGCCTAAATTGAACCTGTTCATAATATACAGCAATCGTGTCTCTTCAGAAGACTTGGATTAAACTGCTTGATTCATATGGATTACGTATACTTATGTTTTATGAACTTTTTTAAGTGTCAAAAGTTTTTGGTAAATCTACTTTCAATGCCGGTGCAGAAATCAAAGATAATCAAAAGTTTTACAGATTTGGAACGAATTTCATTTGGAGTTTCGTTTTTTGGGTGAACTGTCCCTTTAAGACTAAGATGCTTTTTTTTTCTCTTCAGCTGTTCATCTTCACTGATGGAGAGGTGGGAAACACTAAAGAAGTGCTGGACCTGGTGAAACCTGTTCACTCTCACAGGTAAAGGTCTGCTGGGTTTGATGTTCCCATCATTCATATATTAATCATTTACATTAAAGGCACACTATACAGGAAATCCGTTTTTGTCAAACAGCAACCCCTAGAGTCTCTGTGGAGTACTTGTATTTAACGTTACTGTAGTAAATGCCACTCACGCAGAGCGTCTCTGCACTCACGGCCTGATCGATACCCTTTTGAAGCTGTTATATTAAGGTACAAATATTGCATAGTGTTCCTTTAAATAAGAGATCTAGCTCTAAAATGTGTTTTTGAACTCAATCTGAGCGCTCGTGTCCGCTGCTATCAGTGTCATGGATGCAGTGTTCTCTTGTGGCGGCGCGCGCGCAGTCTTCACTCGGACGCGCTCTTCAATCTATCGCCGTTGCGGATACTCTCTATTCATTCCGGTGAAATCACAAAATAAAATGCACACAAACGTGTCCCTGCTTGATATAGACTGTAACCACTGATGAACATATTCAGTTTTGATGAGAGAAAAAAAACTTAGAACCTGTAACCTCTGACACGCTTGGCAAAAGATTACCACTAGACCATTAAAGAACTCAAACAAAACTTGCAGATTGATGCATTTGTTTACGGGTTGAGCAGAGAGGCTCATTCTCTTTTCCTTTTCCTAGTCTCTTCCGACCGTGTTTTCTTTGCTTTTTCCATCGTCGAGTATCACGTCTGAAATGCGCGCAAGTGTCTTCGTGCTTCATATGTTGTTGTTGATGTGTGTAACGTCGTTGCCATAAAGCATGTCGTGATTCTCGCGAGATTTGTCAGGGGCGCTCCTCTCAAACTTGCATTGCTGGTTTTTCCAGCGACGTCCCCCCAAGCTTTACTACCATTCGCCCTATTATGAGTTTGTTTACCACCGAAATGACGTTGAAGCTGATATATTAAGGTGCAATTCTTGCATATTGTGCCTTTAACAGAGTTTATTGTGTGTTCAGGTGTTTCTCATTCGGGATTGGTGAGGGTGCAAGTACCGCCCTCATCACAGGAATGGCCAGGGAAGGATCTGGTCACGCTCAGTTCATCACAGGCCCCGACCGCATGCAGCCCAAAGTAAAGCTCTCCACTGGATTACACAGGCACAAATGTTTCCTAGTCAAATGTCTCAATTGTTTCTCTTTCTCTTAAACTATATCAGGTGATGCAGTCCCTCAGGTTTGCGCTGCAGCCGTCTGTGTTTAATATCTCTGTGGACTGGACCCTTCCAGATGGCGTTACTGTTGACACACTGTCTCAACCCATCAATGTGCTCTTCCAGGGTCAAAGGGCACTCATTTACGCCCAACTTAAAGGAGAGGTGGGATGATGTAGCATGTGGTTTTTTTTTTTATATAAGAATAAGAGACCAGTGTCTCTCCTTTGTTTAGATGATTTAAAAAAAATCCTCATTTCCCCTTTTATAGAGTTCAGGAGGTTTTGAGGGAACAGTGACAGTCAAATACAGGCTTAAAGATCAAACATTAAAAAACCAGCTCCACTTTTGCCTCAAACCAACTGAGGAAACTGGGTAACACACACAAACACACATAGAAACACATTGACCTGTATGACATTCACTCTTTGCTTTTGAAATCTAACAAATTTCCTCCATGTTTTTGTAGGTTGTCCGTCCACCGGCTGGCGGCTCGGACCCGGATCCGTTCTCTGGAGCAGGAGGAGAGGTCATGTGGTTCAGATGTTGAGGACATCAAGAGACAGATAGTGGAGCTCAGTGTTCAGGCAGGAGTGAGCAGTGTTCATACAGCCTTCATTGCCATTAATAAAGACAGCAGAGAGACGGTGAAAGGACCCCTGCTGCAGAGAAGAGTGCAGACACAGGGTTAGTGCGACGATTGTGAACTTAAGGATGTTTGTGTTTTTTTTATTATTATTAAATTATTTATTTATGTATGGGGTCTACACACATACACACACACACACACACACACACACACGTCTCAACATTAAGCCTTGTTATACTTATTTTATACTTACTTTTAACTAGTAGTGTATAAATATTTGGGCTATCAAATTAAACCTATTAATGCGTGTGATTTAACTGTTTAACATTTTTTAATGGAAACCCAGTTAGAGGCCTATGTGTTTGTACAGTATAAGACTGCATGTGAGGAAAGATTTTTTATTATTGCTATTATTGCTGATGCAGTGGTATGTGTGTGTGTGTGCACATATGTGTGTGTGTGTGTGTGTGTGTGTGTGTGTTAGACCAAGAAATTAGTGTTGCATTCATTCAAATATATAGCTTCACATATGGTGTTTGTGCATGTTGGTTTTTCTTTAGATTCCCAGACGTTTCAACTCTTAGGGAGGATGGATGATTTATTTTCATCACTTTCTATGAAGAGTAAGTGAACATACACAACGAAAGCCATTTCACAAACTTCTGTCAGGGCTCCGACGATGTACATCATCATTTATTCGGAGATTATTAAACAAATGTGTTTAACCCTCTGGGGTCGGCTATCGCGCCGGCGAAAAATCGAAATCAAGTAATCGAATGCTATTTTAGGGTCACAGCAGTGGAATTTATGGCCAATACTGAATGTCAAGTCAAACTTGTGTTTGTAAACTAAGTTTTACGACAGATGTTTATTGCTTTGATTGTATATGTAAAAGTGACTTGACTATATACTAGGGTTGCCAACTGTCCCGAATTAGCCGACACGTCCCGATTATTGGGCCTAATTTATTTGTCCCGTACGGGATGTCTCTTGTCCCGCTTATTGAGTGCTGATCTGACTGACTGATAGCCTACAACAGCAACACGACACTTGACACCGGTCATCATCCAATCACGCGCATCAGACCATACCAATAAACATTGAGAATTAATTATTCTTTTGGGACAAATAATTAGATTTGCGAACAGAATCCTCCGCTGTCTGGTCGCTCCCGGTTCGATCCGATCTCGCGCTAACGGCAAATCCCTTTCACTGTCCGGCAGGGTTTTGCTTTCGGCAAATCAGTTTTGGTGAATTTAAACAACGTGATCATTGTTCAACATCCATTGTTCAGTCCAACATCCAGCCTGATGTGATTTGCTGTCAAAGAAACATGATTATTATTAATGTTTTAGTTTTTTTTAAAGATTGTCAGGATTATTTGATGAATAGAACAGAAGGTTCAAAGGAGATTTATCCGAAATAAAAAAGCTTTTGTAACATTATTAAATGTCTTTATGTCACTTTTAATTCATTTAATGCATCCTTGCTGAATAAAAGAAGGCTATTACTTTCTTTAATTTAAAATGTAGTGTAGCCTATAATGGTACAAAAGCTTTCTATTTCAGATAAATTATATTATTTTGAACTATGTTTTGTGTGTAATTAATGTGACTTTTTTTTGTGTGATCTCGTTTTAGAATTAAATCGTACATGCAGGTTATGCAAAACAAATATGTTTATGTCTGAGAACCTTTTAAACACAACCTGAAATGACATATACTGTGTGATATACAGTACAAATATTTTGAGTGTCCCGCATTTTCCTGTAAAGAACCACGATTTTCCCGCATTTTTCTTTTCGGAAGTTGGCAACCCTACTATATACTATAGTATATTTTGATGTGTTAATCTCATTAGGATGTGAAAACAAATGTTTTAGATATTTACTGGATACAGAAAGTCCCAGGATGCCAGTATGTGACAGTGGCTTTTGCATGGCAAGCACCAATCACATTTTCTTCAAATTATAAGATATAAAATGTTCAGTTTTAGGGAGGATGTGGTCAGTGGTTTTTTTCAGTCTGTGGGGGTTTCTTGTGCTTGCAAGAATGTGTTTGTGGTATTTGCTAAGGTAAACTTCCCAACATAACATCAATTCAGTAACGTTCACTGGAAATGACTGAGAGCTAAAAATGGCTCTTGTATCTGTTTTCATGGGTTCATTGACAAACAAAAAAATACAATGGGTAATTGCAAGATTGTTTTGGGCCAGATCAATCCATCCCTATTCCAAAGCTTTTCTTGTTTGTTAGTTCTTTTGGATGTGTCTGTTCTTGGCTGTTTCTCCAGATCTAAATCTGTTCTGACCTTTGGTTTCTCTTCTTGTAGCGAAACAACCTGCTCCGTCACTGACCTTTGAATGTAGGCCTGCTAAGTCTAAGTCACTGCTGGGTAAGTGCACTTCAATGTAATATTATTTTTATGAAAGAAATTTTGAAGAAACTGTTGCATTTAATCATTGGTTTGGGCATAAAAAAAAAAAAGTTTGGTTCCGGTTGGTTGTCAGTTGAGGTCATGGGTCGGTAGGGATTTTTTATTTTTTTTTATATAATATTGTTGTGTTAACCCTTTAGAACCGGCTAGAATTTTTACCGTAACTCTTCAACCGTTTACACGATCAAAACCATTGCCCCTGACAGTAGACAACATGCCC
Organism: Semotilus atromaculatus; assembly: GCA_031834385.1. Taxonomy (NCBI): domain Eukaryota; kingdom Metazoa; phylum Chordata; class Actinopteri; order Cypriniformes; family Leuciscidae; genus Semotilus; species Semotilus atromaculatus. The sequence continues at coordinate 4,097,668 of JAULUF010000081.1, forward strand.
TTTTCTGCAATATACGGTGTATTACGGTAATTTCATGCTTTCCGTCAGCAAATGACAGTAGCTTTCTAATAGAGCGGGAAGGAAGGATTTTTAACAGAGAGATACGAAGCGCGGCAGGTTAGATTGTTTTGAATGGCATAAAATAATAAAAGAAACGAACAAATACATGGCAAAAGAAGTGGTAGACAGCAGAAGAGGGGATTGGGATGATTTTTAATGAAACTTAGGAGGCGGATGGCCGTTACTCTTTAACGTATCGTAGTATGTGGTGTGTGCATGTGTATGTGTGCGTGCCTATGAATGCATGTATTTGTATGTGTGCGTATATGAATAAAAGTGTCCTAAATGAAAACTGTGTAACCCAATGTCACAAAAAAACTTGTATATATATTATAGTTCAGTTTGACGAACGATGTGTGAACGACCGTGTAGTTGCCTCGTTTGTAGCATTGCTGGAGGACAACAGGCATCTTGCATCGCAAGAGTGCTAACGTTATACAAATACGGTGCTGTACAAAAACGTAAATTATAGTTCGCCTCAAAGTTTTTTATTTGTATATTTATTTAATTTGTATTATTTCTTCCCCAAGCTCATAAAATAAATTTGGGTCGCACATAAATTGACAGGGTCGGTCGGAAACCGGAACCAAACTATTTTTTTTTTTATGCCCTATAAGCCTCACCAAACCACAGCACAAAAAGTAGAGCACTAAATGATTTCCTGTCACATAACAGTTACCAAGATGTAAAATGAATTTGTTTTCAGGGGGACTATCTCAAGCCCTGTTTAAAAATCAAGGTAAGATAAATCATATTGTCTAATCTTCTGTTGTGGTTTTGTGTTTAGGTGTTTGTTTGTTTTTGTTATACAGGTTTGTATGTGAACATAAAAAAAAAAAAAATCATATGTATGTTTTATGGCCAGAATGGTGCTATAGTACACACAGACACACACACACACAGAGCCGATCAGTCCTATATGCACACTAGGGCCCCGCAAATTACTCAAGGCCCCGCCTTCCCCTCGTTTCAAAGCGTGTCAATCAAAGTTTACAACATTGATGAGAAGATTAAGCGGAACTATCCTTCTGGTCACAAAAAGAGAGAAAAAAAACACCACGAGAGTGAATTGCGGGAACAGCAATCAGGCTGACTTGTGTTCTCTCCTCTCCATGTCATGTCTTTGTCTCTTGTTTTGTGGTTTTGTGTGCAAACACAGTTTTGGGCTACGTGTTTGCATTGTCTTGTTTTACCTCGTTTCCTTGTTAATGTTGTATCAGTGTCACCTGTGATTGTGATTGTGATCATGTGTCCTTACCACGCCCCTTGTTCCCTCGTTAGTATTGATGTTCATCTACGTTTACATGCAGCCAATAACCCGTTCAATGCAGTATACCGGAAGTAAACATGGCGAGACGCAGCACAGCATACATTTGGAGCGAGGTCAGTAACGTTACCAGCACCAAAGCGCACACAAAGGCGATCGCTATCTGCCCCGAACTATTCATTATCCGCGTGCTGCTGCTGTTGTTGTTGTTGTCTTTGGATACAGGAAGAAGAATCGGAAATGACGCATATTGCGTCTTAAGGTTGTCCGTACGTCCAGACGCTAACCTTGCGTCGCCGTTTACATCGGGATAGTGTAATTCCATGTATACAGGAGAAACTACTCGAAACGTCAGAGCCCGCCAAGGGGGCGTGGCCCAGCCTATAATAGTCCCCCGAATTCGCCATTATAGCAGGTTTATACGACTGAAGCAACAATAGCCCGGTTACTATGGAGCGACCGGCTACGCAATACTCGTTCCCTATCTCAGGGAACTGAGGTTACGATAGTAACCGAGTAGTTCCCTTTCGAACGGTCACTTCGTATTGCGTAGCTATACGCAGTGGGGACACTATGCAAAACGCCGCCCCATAAGTAACCGGTTGCCACTGCAACTCAGGACCCCTGAGCTAACAGAACAGCCAATATATATATATATATATATCAGATCAGACACCGTCTGGTCCAGAATACATAAACGGTACAAAAACACCATACTATACACCAAAACCAGACACCGTCGGGCTTATCAGTACAGAATATAACCAGCCAAAGCAGGTTTCATATATTAACTTGTGTATATGATTTTCGCACAGTAACATTTGTAGACAAAGCCGGACACTGTCGGGCCCTGATCAAACCGAAAGCACCTTCGCCTGCAGGGAAGGCACCTCCATATTATAAAACTTGATAAATGTGGAAGGCGAGGACCAGCCAGCCGCATCACAAATATCTTGAAATATCTCGCTGGTACATTTTCTCATATGTATAAACTCGTTATTCGTTATCTGACTCCATAAATGAAAAGGTTTTAATGATGTCTGTGCATCATTAAACGTTAGTGAATGTTTGATTATTCTTTTAAACTCTTTAATGAAAATAATAACAAAGTCCGTTAGAATAAAATCAAACGTTTACAATTTATTATGTCAGGTAAAAGTATTATGCCAATTTCATAATCAGTTCAAAGATCATCAATACAAAACATCAAATGCTCCAGGATAAGAGAAATAGATGCAAACCCAACATAATTTGCATTCAGGTTACACCTTTTTTATGGGGGTAGGAGGAGGCCATTTGTCTGTCTTCCTTTGTGTGCTAAAAAACCTTATTACCTTTTTACCTTAAAAACCTTATTACCTTTTGTTTTACTCTTTTGGAATGAGACGTCTGTACCACTCACTCTTGAGACATTTCGAATGATACCAAACATAATACTCAATGTTAATCATTCACATTAAACCATATATATATTCTTATGTGAGTTTCAGGTGATCTGCATGAAGGGGAAGGAGTGGGGGATGAGGGGAAGAAATGTAGATTAGGATGATTCAGAGGTGAGATCTCTAGTCTCGGATGGGGCCTTCACAAGAGTGAGCCCAAATGCTAATATGCAGTGGGTTCTTTGTCTTCTCAAGAAGGGGTCGTTCCCTATAACCAGTTTTCCAGTCTTACACAGGCATGAAATGCAGCTCGCGTGATCCTAGGCCTAGTGCAGCTTGCATCCGCACGTGGCGCAGGTAGAGCGAGACATTTGAAACAACCGAGTCACAATAGCACAATAGCACACTCAAATCACAATAGTATTATAGAAGAAAGGATATATGCGTCGTCGCCGGATAGCCACAGGTGAGACGGCGTCAGGAGAAACACGGCTGTGAAGGCGTAGTCTGCTGAATTTTGAAGCTCGCTCAGGCTGAAGGGCTTGTTCGACAGCGAATGCTCAGTAAAAAGCTCAGGGACATGCTACTGTCGCTGAAGGAGTAAAATCTGCTATAATGGCGAATTTGGGGGACTATTATAGGCTGGGCCACGCCCCCTTGGCGGGCTCTGACGTAGGGCTAGCTCATTGGTCGTACGTCAGAGGCGCCGCGCCATTGGATGTGCAGTTGCTGCAGCACAGCCTATGAGCGAGCCTGACGCTCAATGTGCTGTCTGTGCAGCTGCAAATGCGTTTTACATAGGTTTCAGTAAATCGAGGAAAAGGAGTTTCCCCACTGCGTATAGCTACGCAATACGAAGTGACCGTTCGAAAGGGAACTCTCTCTGCTCACGCATGTAAACGGGTTATTCCTAATGTTTCAGAAACCCGAATAGTGACCTTAACCCGACCATAACCCGAAAATTGTCTGCATGTAAACGTAGTCCGTGTATGTAAGCTTTCGGTGTTCGTTCCTCAGTGCTGGTTCGTCTTGTTAACATTCGGTTCTGTGAGTATTGTGATCTGTCTGTTAATGTTCCAGTTTATTGTCAAGTCTAGTTATTGTCTTACTGTTTGTTTGCCCCATTGTGGGTCTTTGTTTTCTGGTTATAAATAAACCGTGCTTTGTGAAAGTCACTGTCTGCGCTTGGGTTCTATTTAGCGTAACGTGACACTCCAAGTTTGAGGTCAGCAAAGAACAGTAAAGTTAAGTTGATGTGCATCTCTCTCTAGTCTGTCTGTCTGTCTAACCCAGCTGGGAAGTGCATCTTTTGGTCTTTTTGTGTCTTGCTTGCTAATGCCTGCCACTTCCAGGGCTGTGTTCTGTGACTTTGTGCCTGACAAAAAAAAGTTTGAGTGCAGTGTTTCCCCTACCATTGTTTTGGGGGGGCGGCCCGCCCCTCCAAAACGACCCCCCGCCCCCCCTAAAATGCTGACGAAATCCAGTCATAAAAACGGCATTTACTGTATAATGCGGAATTTCACGGAATTTGTCAATTTTTTAAAAAGAATAAATAGAAAGCAATTCAGTACACTTGAAATCAAATCTACAAATGTAGACCAGTGTGTGTGAATATTAAACCACAAAGACAATTTAAATACGAATCCTGCATGTTCTGTGGGAATGAATGGTGCAGCCGACGCGCAGTTTCATTTACCACACTCACACACTGAAGCACGTGTGACGCTTGCGCTGTTTTTTTGCCTATATGAAGACACAAATGCATGAACTTCCTCTCCAGGCTCTAGATCCACTCCGAAAGTCACTTCGTGATCATTTAACCGCTTAATTTGAGAAAAACTATCATCATGACATAAACACACAGAAACTCAAAAGGTCTTCACGGCAACCCGTCAAAATAAAAGTTCGGTTTAACTTGACAGAAATATATTACTGTTGTACAGTAGAATTTAGATATGTCCCAATGTAATAATACTAACACTAATCCAAATAAATTATCATCAAAACTGATTTTTTTAAGGAATAATCCATGTTTTAATTTGAACAGTAAGCTCATTGTGCAGCACGTTATTTGACAAAAAGTTTTTTTAATTTCATATGATTAAAATTGATGATAAATGATACAATTTGTGTTTTACGCCTTCATTTTATTACCAGAAAAAACACAACACAGAATTAGTGTGAATTTTTTTTTTCATATACATTTTTTTAAATGTTGTTTAAGTTTAATGATTCATAATACATGATTTTAATTAATTAGACATGCTTTTTGATTGCTAAAAAATGTACACCACGTATCCGTAACACGCCCGCCTCCGCAACACTAGCAGTTTCAACCCCCCCCCCCCCCCCCCCCCTGAAAGAATTTCCTAGGGGAAACACTGGAGTGAAATACAACTATTTATTACGTTTGATAAACGACAAAGGGCAACTGTGTTTGTTTATAAACTGCAGCTCGGAAAAGATAACCACGTTGCGCGTTATCATGCGTTTATATGCGTGTGCACGAAATGAAACGCGCACTTTCCAGCAGAAACATCTGTGTGGACCAGTACAAGGGGCGTGATTGCACTCCTCATTATAGGCGCATATACTTTTCATGATATCAATGACTACATTTTCTTTAGTACTAGTTAAAGGAGGGAGGATTGTAGTGCATGGGAGCACTGGGGTGTCAGGTGTGACTGTGTGGCAATGGCAAATGGTTTACATTTTGCACACGCACGCACGCTCGTCGTTCACTGTCGTCACTCCTCCTTTTATGCTTCTGAAACTCCTCCGTGAGAGATACGAGACCGGTGCGTCGCGCAGGTGTCCCCAATCAGTGATCACGCCAGCTACCTAATGACTTTACTAATCTTAATTGTGTAAAATAGTCCTAATAAAGAATGAGGAGATGTTCAAACTTTTAACTAGTAGTGTATAAATATTTGGGCTATCAAATTAAACCTATTAATGTGTGTGATTTAACTGTTTAACATTTATTAATGGAAACAGAGGCCTACGCGTTTGTGTAGTATAAGACTGTGTGTGAGGAAAGATTTTTTTATTATTGCTGATGCAGTTTAAAAAAAAAAAAAAAGAGTTGTGGTGGTGCGTCCGTGTGTGTGTGTGTTAGACCAAGAAATGAATGTTACATTCATTCAAATATATGTTTGTGCATGTTGGTTTTTCTTTAGCGGTGGTGAGATCCTAATGTGGTTCTGCAAGAAAAATAAATATTTATATATTCCTGTTTATTCTGTTACGTTCCCCTACCTGTCTAGGGGTCTGGAGGGGAGGTAACAAAGGAAAAAAAGGAAAGAAAGGCAAGACGAGAACACACTTCAATCCTCTGTCCCAGAGTGAAGACGACACCAGATGATATATATATATATATATATATATATATATATATATATATATATATATATATATAAAATAAAGGATTTTATTTATTATCTGAATTATAATAATAATAATAATTATTATTATTATTATCTGACAGTTGTAGCAGATTACCAGAATTTACAACGCATCGGGAATATTCAACGCATAGAGAAGACGATCGATTGTTGTTCAACACTTTCTATGGAGAGTAAGTGAACTTACACAACAAAAGCCATTTCACAAACTTCTGTCAGGACTCTGACATTGTGATGTACATCATCATTTATCATTCAGAGATTACTAAACAAATGTTTAATTTGTGCTGATCATAAATATGTTCATGCATCATTTTTTTAGTCTGTTACTTTGAATTTTTCTACTTAAACAAGAGAAACAGTCATTTTAGAGAACTCGTTGATTGTTAGTGAAAATATATTTCTTCAGATTTACTAAATACATGAATTTTCCATTTGAACAGCAACAGGTATGCATAACGAAAGGTAAGTCAATGAATCCACAGTGATTTACATGTTTTTGTGATGTGTGTGAGTTTTATTTCAAACTCTATGTGAAAGTCTAATGCAAAGTCACCTTATGGTTAATGATTGTTGTTGTCAGTTGCAGAGATCCTATTCCACTGTCTCATCAAGCAAAATCTCTAGGCAAACAAAGGGGTATACTAACACACACACACACACACACACACACACACACACACACACACAGTACATTGAGGTTTTATGTGGACTTTCCATAGACATAATGATATTTATACTGTAAAAACTATATATTCTATCCCCTAAACGCAACCATCACAGAAAAATTCTTACATTTCTAAAACTTCATTTACTATGATTTATAGGCTATTTTCTTCATGGGGACCTAAAAATGTCCCCACAGGGTAAAATATTACTAGAAAAATAAATAAATCATATGTATGTTTTATGGTAAGAATGGTGCTACAGGACACACACACACACATCTCTCAACATTAAGCCTGGTTATACTTAATTTATAACATATTTTTATACTTATTTCTCTCTCGCCTTTCACTGTCGTCACTCCTCCTTTTATGCTTCTGAAACTCCTCCGTGAGAGATACGAGACCGGTGCGTCGCGCAGGTGTCCCCAATCAGTGATCACGCCAGCTACCTAATGACTTTACTATTAATCTCAATTGTGTAAAATAGTCATAATAAAGAATGAGATGTTCAAACTTTTAACTAGTAGTGTATAAATATTTGGCCTATCAAATTAAACCTATTAATGTGTGTGATTTAACTGTTTAACATTTTGGAAACCCAGTTAGAGGCCTATGTGTTTGTACAGTACATAAGACTGCATGTGAGGAAAGATTTTTTATTATTGCTGATGCAGTTAAAAAAAAAAATGTGTGTGTGTGTGTTAGACCAAGAAATTTGCGTTGTATTCATTCAAATATATAGCTTCTCATATGGTGTTTTTGCATGTTGATTTTTCTTTAGAGATGGCGAGATCCTAATGTGGTTCTGCAAGAAAAATAAATGTTTATATATTATTCCTGTTTGTTCACTTTTATTTATTATCTGAATTTGCTGGCATATTGACAGTTGTAGAAGATTCCCAGATGTTTCAACTCTTAGAGAGGATGGACGATTGTTATTCAACACTTTTTATGGATAGTAAGTGAACTTGCACAACAAAAGCCATTTCACAAACTTCTGTCAGAACTCTGACATTGTGATGTACATCATCATTTATCATTCAGAGATTACTAAACAAATGTTTAATTTGTGCTGATCATAAATATGTTCATGCATCATTTTTTTAGTCTGTTACTTTGAATTTTTCTACTGAAACAAGAGAAACAGTCATTTTAGAGAACTCGTTGATTGTTAGTGAAAATATATTTCTTCAGATTTACTAAATACATGAATTTTCCATTTGAACAGCAACAGGTATGCATAACGAAAGGTAAGTCAATGAATCCACAGTGATTGACATGTTTTTGTGATATGTGTGTGTGAGTTTTATTTCAAACTCTATGTGAAACTCTAATGCAAAGTCACCTTATGGTTAATGATTGTTGTTGTCAGTTGCAGAGATCCTATTCCACTGTCTCATCAAGCAAAATCTCTAGGCAAACAAAGGGGTACTCACACACACACACACATTGAGTTTTGATGTTTTATGGGGACTTTCCTTAGACATAATGATATTTATACTGTAAAAACTATATATTCTATTCCCTAAACGCAACCATCACAGAAAAATTCTTACATTTCTAAAACTTAATTTACTATGATTTATAGGCTCTTTTCTTCATGGGGACCTAAAAATGTCCCCACAGGGTAAAATATTACTGTTTAAAAAAATATATATATATATTACTGGGACATTTGGTCCCCTTTACAGGTTTGTCTTTTTATAATCTTGGAAATAAATGTTATTTTCCCTTTTTTGCCTCTTCAAATTGATCTATAGTTGCATCAACTTTTGGTAGTACGATTAAATAAGTTAAAGAACCGATCTAGAATGTTATGCTATTATGTCATTCCTAACATAGTCCAATATTGAGGTCAAAACAACCAACAAGGACAAAGAAGCAAGACATTTCCAGATTTTTGTTGAACAGATTTTCCATGATTGTACAAATAACTTATTTTTCTCTCTCTTTCTCTATATGTGTTCAACTGCAGACCCGTTACTCCAGCTGGTTTCTCTCCAAAAGGCGTCAGGCTGCTGGGATCTGGACGTCTCACTGGCTGATGCGTTTGGGAAGACGGAGGATGAGCTGACCAATCAGAAACCAGCACAGGTGAGAGATGTGATGAATAATAAGACAGCGGTGATTGTGTCCAGTGTCCAGTAATGCAGTTTATGATGGTTTGTACACAGGTGGAGGGGTCAGTATGGGCCACTCTCCTGGCTCTGATCTGGTTATACGGCTGTAAAATAGACCAGCGGGTCGAGTGGCAGTTTGTGGCCATGAAGGCAGCGTCATGGATCGGCTCTCAGAAAGGTGAGATCTCCATTCCAGACCACATTCACTCAGTCAGCGTTCATCAAGAGCAAATATCTTCAGTTCTTTGACACACTGATGATTTGAGTGTGTGTGTGTGTTTCAGTGGGTGATCTGTCCGAGTGTGTGTGTGTGGGTAATGTCCTGCTCGGATGTCAGGTGACCAAAGAGACTCTGGGAATCTGAAGACGTCAGTGTTTCTACTTCCTGTGCCGTCAGAAGACAAAAGAACTGTTAGTTTCATTTACTGTTTTTCCGTTACTTGTTTCCTTAAAGGTGGGGTATGTGATTTGCAAAACGGCCGGCAGATTTTGGAAATACACAACTCAAATGGTCCTATCTTCTTTCCTCCAACGCTGGCCCTGATTCGCTCGAGGGGGATGGGGGGAGGGGGGTATGGTACAACCGTTTGATTGACGGACTTACTGTCCAATGATTCTAGGTGGTCTTGGAAATGATTGGCTGGAGTTTTTCGAGTCCTGCCCGTTCCACAGATTATTAAATTGCTTAATTTTCATTTCAGTGCTTCTAACTCAGTGGCTGTAAGTGGGTTATGAATAGGATTCCAAGTGATTTTGAAAAAATGGACAAAAAAGAGAATCACATACCCCACCTTTAAGGTTTAATCGTTTAATTTGTTCAAATCAACACGAATTCGTAAAAATATATGTGAGTAACCTGCAAGATCATTTGAGTTTTATATACCAAAGTAAAAATAGTTTTGGCTTTCTTCTTATATAATTTCCCCCCAAGATATAATCATTTAAATGGACCAGGTCACATAAAAAAATTTCTGTTCTGTTCTGTGTTTTTGAAGCTGAAAATAATTTGAATCAGATTAAAAAAAGTGTTTTAAAAAGACGTGTCCTGTTGGTTCTGTATGGTTTTCAACATTTCAACACTCTTAGTGTATTAGCCAAGTAATAGCATAGATTATTTGCTCATGTTTGCTCTGCTGTTATTTATTTATCTGAATGCCTGTATTCAATCAGTGAGACAATTTATCATATAACACAAACTATGCATTGTTTTAAACATGTAAACGATTGCAGTCTATGCTTAACATTGACACTTTCATTACCATTTCGAAATAATCCATTAAACAGTTGCGATTTGAGGACTAATATTTTCATACTAATTTGCATGTTGTTCAATTTAACCACTTAGTTGTTGTGGTAAGCTTGTGAAGGTGCTGCAGGGTTGCTCATTTCATCAAATCCCCATGTTTCTAGCCATATAGAGAATTGTGTGTTTTTTGGAAAAAGATGAAGGTTTATTAATGCATCAACATTTCTCATTGTGTTTTAATACTAATGTCTGGTTGAAGTTTCTCCGACTACCAAATGAGAAATGGGGAATGACAAAATAATCACCACTGAAACTTTATTATGCCACCACAGAAACATTCAAGAAAAATTATACAATTAAATGTTAAAAGATCAAAGCAAAACAGAAGTATAATTAAAACAAACTCTAAGGCTGTTTGGCTCATTTACCAACCAGGACACTGACAGTATCACTGGCTGTAATCATTAAATTACGACACTATTGAGCATACATAAACAGTTATTAGAAAAGAAGTTTAACTTCATTCGACGCTGAAACATAATAATGTTACCGAAAACAGTTTCTGTGATCCAAAGAGCGTGCACTAATATTTTCAGTGGCGCTTTAATACGATATTAATGTCCGCATCGCTGTGTTCAGTTCGCTGTCTCGGCTCATCCACGAACACTAGAACGTCATTAGAAAATTTCAAAAACACATAATAAATGAGTCAGTCGGTCTGTGAAGATTTAAAGGTATGAGGTTCGTTGTTTTAGTTTCACTTTCGATTGGAAGTAAAATCGTCATTTCCTCTACCGCAGCGTGAGAATGATGAACAGAATGATGAACTGCGGTCTTGTGAATGAGAAAAACGAGTTGGGTATGAATTCATTTGTTTACTTTTACTGTTACCTGCTTCCGTAGGCTATATGTTGCTGTGGTGTTTTTGCATTAACGCGGTGTGTGTGTGTTTATTGGAAATTATAAAAATGAACAACGCCTATTTTTCACATTTCCTTTATCTGACTAGTGGATTTAAGGCGTTGAGGGACAAAAGCTTTGCTGTGGAAAAAAACAACCACAAATCAAACAGGTCGAGATGACACTGCAGTCTTCTAATCTAAGTGACCAACCACGTCACCAGAACAAATAATGAAGAATGACATCATGTACATGTCTACAACAGCGATCTGCGGATTTATAGCCAATAGAAATCTGAATTTGAAACAGCAAACTATCTTAACGGTGAATAACCGTCGGTTTTTCTATTTTATCAAGTATATTGATATGTCAGCTGGCGGGGCATGTTGTCACTTGTCACTCATTCCCGTTCACCATTATTCTTTCTGTTATTTATGGGGATGGAGTCTATCAACCCTTTATTTATCTCTCAGAGATAAATGCTGTATTATAGATCTGTTTAAAATGCTCTGTTTTGTTTGAGGTTTATGTTCTGCAGTAAAGGTTTATTTGTGATGTTCTGTTGGATTTGTGATGTTGTTCTGTTGGTTTGTGTGACTCAGTGCCTCTGAAGAGCATCTCAGTGGAGGTTCGTGTTCAGGATCATGTCTCCACAGTCTCCTCCACTCTGCTGTATGTGAATGAGGAAGAGCGCCCCCTGGAGGCCTTGATCGTGTTCCCTCTGCCCGCTGATGCTGCTGTCTGCCACTTCAGTGCCAAGATCGGAGAGCAGGAGATTGTGGCAGAGGTGCAGGACAGAGAAACCGTGAGTCTGTAGGAAGCGTATTTGCATATAATTTTTACTGTGCACCACGTAATATAATTGTGTTTTGCAGGCGAGGGATCGGTATGATGACGCTGTGAGTTCGGGTCAGCAGGCGTTTCTGCTGGAAGAGAGCGCAGAGAGTCCTGATGTGTTCAGACTGAGTGTCGGGTGTCTGTCGCCGGGTCAGAACGCTGCCGTCACCATCATCTACGTCACCGAGCTCGATGTGCAGGCCGACCACTCGCTGCGCTTCTGTCAGCCGGCTGTACTCAACCCCCGATACACACCAGCAGGTACAGCAGCTGCTACACACACTTTATTAGCGGAGAGAAGCTGATTCTAACACACTCTCTCTGCGTGTGTGTGTGTGTGTGTGTGTGTGTGTGTGTGTGTGTGTGTGTGTGTGTGTGTGTGTCAGGTTCAGGAGATGGTATAGTCTCAGAGATTTCATCAGTATGTGGAGCTGCTCCCTACACGCTGACTCTCAGTGTCCATGTGAGCTCTCCAAAGCCCATCTCCAAACTAGAGTCCAACTGCACTCTGGATCCTCTAGTGTTCCTCCACTCGGATCACACTCAGGCTACGGTACTGTGTGTGTCTTCATGTGTTTATCTGGATGTGTGAGCACAGCAGTGTTATGCATGTGTTTTTATGTGTGTAGGTGAATCTGAGTCCTGGTCACATGTTTGATAAGGACGTTGAGCTGTTTCTGTACTATCAGGATACCCATCAGCCCTCTGCTATAGTGGAGGCAGGAGTGGCCACTGCCCCATCAGGTCGGACCTGCAGATCACTGGCATTATGGGATTGAGTGATCAAGGTTTCACTTACACTCTCTCTCTATTTCAGGCTCTCTGATGAGGGACCCAGTGATCATGATAAGTTTGTACCCAGAATTCCCGGAGGAAGGGATGTCGTCACTGGCAACACAAGGAGAGTTTGTTTTCGTGATGGACAGATCAGGCAGTATGAGTGAAGTGATGCATCATGGTAATGGGGCACAGACGCGCATAGAAAGCGCAAAGGTAAGATTTAACTGTGCATTTGGGTCTTTTGACATTAGACATGTGCCAGTATTTGGTAACACAGTATCTCAGGATAATGATGTGTGTAACAGCAGAAATGCAGTAGTTACTCCAGGGGGTGCTACCACAGAAACCGAAAATTCTCGGGCCAGCAGCATGTGTCCAAATTTCAATCTTAACCAGTCTATTTCATCAGAAACAATCTTAAAACAAGGCTTTAAGTGTAAAATACCGAACTTGTCCTTTAAAATTTTAAGAGAAAATAAGTAAATTTGTTGGTGATCAAATATTCAAAATCTTTTTCTTCCTAGCTGCTAGATTTTCAGCAGGAGCAGTTTAAATTAAAATCACGTAAATTACATCTCTACAATGTTGGGTTGATATACCAAGTGAGGCTAACCTCATCTACCATTTTTCTTCTCTCTCTAACCAGAGAAACAGACGCTTTGCTGATGAAGGGAAATATGATACTGCCTATTTATTAAGACAATTATTTCATTATGTTTCCATTCCATGTCTCTCTATAGGACACTCTGCTGTTACTGTTGAAGAGTCTGCCCATGGGATGCTACTTCAATATCTTTGGATTTGGCTCTCGTTTTCAGTCTCTCTTCCCGTTAGTAACTGCATTTAAAATATTCTAATGATATTTTGATAAGTGAGAGGAAAGTAGATGACTTTGTGTTTTTCACTTCAGTGAGAGTGTTGAGTACAATCAGGACACAATGGATAAGGCTCTGAAGAGAGTGAAGGAAATGCGAGCAGACCTGGGCGGCACAGATATTTTACAGCCTCTAAAACACATCTATAGTCAGCCCTGTAAGCCTGACCATCCCAGACAGGTACAACAACACCTCAACTACTCATTGACATTGGTATTAAAATATAAACTAGGCTTATGAATCAGATGCTTTTCTCTCTTCAGCTGTTCATCTTCACTGATGGAAAGGTGGGAAACACTAAAGAGGTGCTGGACCTGGTGAAACATCATGTTCACTCTCACAGGTAAAGGTCTGCTGGGTTTGATCTTCCCATCATTCATCTCTTCATCACTTACAGTAACAGAGTTTCTTGTGTATCAGGTGTTTCTTATTCGGGATTGGTGAGGGTGCAAGTACCGCCCTCATCACAGAAATGGCCAGGGAAGGATCTGGTCACGCTCAGTTCATCACAGGCCCCGACCGCATGCAGCCCAAAGTAAAGCTCTCCACTGGATTACACAGGCACAAATGTTTCCTAGTCAAATGTCTCAATTGTTTCTCTTTCTCTTAAACTATATCAGGTGATGCAGTCCCTCGGGTTTGCGCTGCAGCCGTCTGTGTTTAATATCTCTGTGGACTGGACCCTTCCAGATGGCGTTACTGTTGACACACTGTCTCAACCCATCAATGTGCTCTTCCAGGGTCAAAGGGCACTCATTTACGCCCAACTTAAAGGAGAGGTAGGATGATTTAGCATGTGTTTCTTTAATGTGAATTAAGGTGTGTTCACACCTGACAGGTTTAGTTGGCTAAAAACGAACCCTGTTGTGATTGCTCTGTTAGTGAGTTTCATTTGAATAAGTGTGAACGCTGCTATCTGAACCCTGGTGCTCAACAAACAAGCACTGAAATGGGTGTTCTCAGTCCGCTTCCAAACAAACTCTGGTGTGGTTCGACTGAAATATTAACGCAACATGGACTAAAGACATCTAAACAAACCAAAACCAGGGCTTGATGTCACAAAAAGGCGACCCTAATAAGGTTTTTCTTGTCATAGTCATGATGTTTCCCATCACAGTTCAGTACAGGCATCAGAACTGTGTCTCACTTGCAAATCTTTGTTTGTGTGTGTGACGGAGGGATTCCTGACACGGTTTTGACTCCTTTACTTATTTTATAAGCTCTTCACGAGCTCTCAGCTGGTAAAAATACCTTGTTTTGGATCTTTGGTAAATACCGCCGTAAAATATACATCATAAAAGCCTTTTGTTTTGTATCTTTAGGTTCGGTGTTAAAAATGACAATATGAATGCGAAGCGAATCAGGACCAAATGTATAATTATAATTTTAGGTCCAGACCAAAAGAACCAAGAGAAACGAACTACAAGTGTGAACACACCCTCATTTGTTTAGATTTACATTTAGTCATTTAGCAGACGCTTTTATCCAAAGCGACTTACAACTGAGGACTAAAGTAAGCGAGTCATCGGGAAGAGGCAAAAACAACACAAGAAGTGTTCAAAATACAAAGTTCAGGCATTTCTCAGAGTAGAATAAATCAGACAAGGGAGAAGGAATTTTTATTAAATTTTTTATGTTAAGTACTCACGGAAGAGATGAGTTTTCAGCTGACTTTTAAATGCTGTCAGGGATTCTGCATTCCGGATGAGGGTGGGAAGATCATTCTATCATAGATGATAGAAAGCTGCCTTTTCCCTTTCTTATAGAGTTCAGGAGGCTCTGAGGGAACCGTGACCGTCAAATACAGGCTTAAAGATCAACCAGTAACAAACCAGCTCCACTTCTGCCTCAAACCAACTGAGGAAACTGGGTAACACACACAAACACTGACAACAGCTCCAGTGCTGCTTCAGACCAACTCACCTCTAAAACACATTTTCAATGACTAGATTCATAACAAGTGCTGGGGTAACATGTTAACATGCAACACATGTTTTTTAGTACATCAATTCACACCAAATAATATAATAATAATAATAATACGAAACCATAAATAAATTGATCCCACCCCTATTTAATAAAAACAAGACTTTTTTTCTTTACAAAATCAACAATCCATTACAACATATAGATAGTGATACCTCATTTGATTATCAATTTAGTGTTTTTGTTTATTTTTTGACACAATAATATAACTTTTTTTTTAATATCAGCAAATTATTGTTTTTCAGCTATAACATTTAAATAATTATTGGCTTATTGGTATTGGCCAGAATTAATATTAGTGCATCCCTATCAAAGTTACTTTTTTACTTATGTAGTTTATTTACTGACAATTTGATACTATTTAATTGAATCTGTTATTTGCTTTTCTAAATTTTACCTATTAGTTTTTGCCTATTTTGCCATTGCAGGGTGTCCGTCCACCGGCTGGCGGCTCGGACCCGGATCCGTTCTCTGGAGCAGGAGGAGAGGTCACGTGGTTCAGATGTTAAGGACATCAAGAGACAGATAGTGGAGCTCAGTGTTCAGGCAGGAGTGAGCAGTGTTCATACAGCCTTCATTGCCATTAATAAAGACAGCAGAGAGACGGTGAAAGGACCCCTGCTGCAGAGAAGACTGCCGACACACGGTTAGTGCGACGATTAGCTGCTTTTCCACTGTCGGGCCAGTGCGAGCCAGGGCTAACAATGTTCTGGCTGGGGCCAGTAGCCTTGGACCTCAAGCACTGAGTCCAAAATCATGCTGTGTTTCCACTGTCAGCTCAGTATCCCTGCAGCGCCACCCTAAAACCCACCCTTAATACGCCTCCATAGAATGACATCACACAACGACTTAAAACTAGATCGCAAAATGAGCATGACAGAAGCGAACGTTTGCTTAAAGACTTAAGATTCCAGCATCAATATTTGGCCAATGTTTTACAATAATTTTTTTTACCATGACATAAATTTATTTATTTGTCAGGAGTGTCTCACATCATCAAACCATTTACCGTTTTACATAAAAAGCACCTGCTTCCATTTATCTATGATCACAGGAATAGACAAAACAACTCC
Organism: Semotilus atromaculatus; assembly: GCA_031834385.1. NCBI lineage: Eukaryota > Metazoa > Chordata > Actinopteri > Cypriniformes > Leuciscidae > Semotilus > Semotilus atromaculatus. Next base: position 4,114,266 of record JAULUF010000081.1, read on the forward strand.
TTTAAAGAGGTGGTTGATTATGATTTTACTTTTTTACCTTTAGTTAGTGTGTAATGCTGCTGTTACATAAACAACATCTGCAAAGTTATGATGCTCGAAGTTCAAAGCAAAGGAAGATATTTGCTTTTAAAGTAATCGTTTTTTAAGGACTACAACAAACGACTGGTAGGGACTGTAAGGGTGGATCTCCTGCAGGGGTTCAAGCTGCAAGATTGCCGAACGACTAAGAAACGTTATCAGCAAGATGGTAGAAAACTGTACATTTCTTGTCTATTCCACCCACTGCCACTTATACCAACGACGGAAATAAGCGCAGTTACAATAGCTTAATATGTGGCCAGCAGCCATATCACCCTGTAGCCCAAGACTGGTCACCCACTGAAGCTAAGCAGGGCTGAGCCTGGTTAGTACCTGGATGGGAGACCTCATGAGAAAAACCAGGTGTCTGCTGGAAGAGGTGTTATGAGGCCAGCAGGGGGCGCTCTCTCTGTGGTCTGTGTGGGACGTCCCAGTGTAGTGATGGGGACACTATACTGTCAAAGAGCGCCGTCCTTCGGATGAGATGTTAAACCGAGGTCCTGACTCTCTGTGGTCATTAAAAATCCCATGATGTCTTTCGAACGAGTAGGGGTGTAACCCCGGCATCCTGGCCAAATTTGCTCCTAGTGGCCTCTGTCCATCATGGCCTCCTAATCATCCCCATACACTGATTGTCTTCATCACTCTGTCTCCTCTCCTCCAGTAAGCTGGTGTGTGGTGGGCGTACTGGCACAATATGGCTGCCGTCGCATCATCAGGTGATGCTGCACACTGGTGGTGGTTGAGGAGATCCCCCCCTTCCTTGTAAAGCGCTTTGAGGTCCCAGATAAAGTGCTATATAAATGTAACAAATTATTATTATTATTATGTGGGAGAGCGTTGCTATATGAGTGACAATATTGGATTGCAATAGGTAGCACTTCAATGTCAATACCAAATCAAAACCATTTAGCACATTATTTGTAATTGAAAAGGTTTAATGACGAATATGTCCAAAAAGAACTGGGAGATTATATGGATAACAACGATAACGGGGAAGTATCACCAAGTGTCCTGTGGGATGCCTTAAAATCAGTGATCAGGGGAAAACTCATAGCTCTCACATCATATAGAAAAAAGGAAAGTAAAAGGCTGCTTGAACTACAAAAAAATCTGAACCTCTTAGAGAGAGAACATGTCGAGAAGAAGAAACCATATATATTAAATCAAATAAACAATGTTAAAAAGGAAATAAATAAATTATATGAGGAAGAATTAGAGAAAAAAGCTAAATTCATTAGACAGAGATATTATGAAAATGGCCCTAAGGCTTTGAAGCTGTTGGCATGGAGGCTAAGGAAGCAACAGGCTGAGAATACAATATGAAATTCGGGATCCCAAAACTGAAAAAAATTGTCATAAGCAAGAAGATATTCACAATATTTTTGAAAATTACTATAAAAATCTATACAAGGAACCAAAATCAACCAGCTCACAGGAAATACATTTATTTTTAGAATCACTTGACTTACCTTCCATAGGTGAAGTACAAAATAAAGCCCTAATGGCAGAGATCACAAAGGAAGAAATAAGGAAAGCAATCTCTAGATTAAAAGTTAATAAAGCGCCGGGAACAGATGGCTTTCCAACCGAGTGGTATAAGGCTTTTAAAGATCAGTTAGTCCCTATACTTTTTGATTGCTTTAACTATACACTTAAAGGAGGTGAGCCACCAAAAACATGGAGTGAGGCAATAATTTCAGTTATTCCTAAAGAGGGTAAAGACAAAAAGCAGTGTAGTGCATTTAGGCCAATTTCGGTTTTAAACATGGATTATAAATTATATGCATCGATATTAGCTAAAAGACTGGAAGATATAATACCAGAATTAGTGGATTCAGATCAGACAGGATTTGTACGTGACAGACAGACACAAGATAATATTAGGCGGGTGCTGCATGTAATTGATCATGTCACTAAAGAAAACATCAGAGCAGTAGTAATTAGTTTAGACGCCGAGAAGGCATTTGACTCGGTTCGTTGGGAGTACCTGTACTTGGCATTGAGAAGATTTGGTTTTAAAGATGATTTTATTAGATGCATTAAAATGTTGTATTCGTCACCAAAGGCTAGAATAAGGATCAACGGGCATCTCACTCAGAATATTAACCTGGAAAGAGGCTGCCGCCAGGGATGCCCTCTCAGCCCCGCACTTTTCGCTTTATTTATTGAGCCCATAGCACAGGTAGTTAGAGACGAACAGGAGATAAAGGGAATTACGGTTCAAGGTTTCGAACAAAAGATTTGTCTGTACGCAGACGATGTTTTGTTGTTTGTTGCTACACCAGAGGTTAGTATCCCTAGGTTGATGTCCATCTTAAAACAATTCGGCACTTACTCGGGATATAAATTAAATGTTCAAAAAACACAAATCTTAAATTATAACTATACCCCTCAGAGTGACATGTTGAGTAGATACAAATTTTATTGGAATCCATCAAGTATTAAGTACCTGGGGATTATAATAACAAAGGATATTTCTAAATTGTTTGATAGCAATTATGGTCCTATAAGTAAGAACATTAAATCTGATATAGATAGGTGGTCCCAACTGCCCTTAGAGATGCATAACAGGATAGATACAGTGAAAATGAACTTGCTCCCCCGACCAGGGCTGGACTGGCCATCGGGCATACCGGGCATTTGCCCGGTGGGCCGATGTGCTATTTGGGCCGATACATCTCAAACTAAAAAAAAATATATATATATATATATTTTTTTTTAATCTGACCGGCCCATAAAACTCGTACATCGGCGGCCCATTCGTTTAGTTTTGATTAATTGGCGGCGCTGGGATCTTTGTACCGGTGTAGTGCATTGGACAAAAAAAGTCAGTAGGTTTTGTTTTTTCTCTCAGACCGGCCCATGAAATGCGTAGATCAGCGGCCCATTGGTTATTTTCTTGATTGACACTGGGCTGGTCCAATCACATCTTGAAACACCTCACCCTCTGGGCTCTGAGCGAGCCGGCAGTATCTGTTTAAATCGTCAGAGCGATGGAGAAGAAACGCAAGAAAAGTGCAGGGAAATAGCGTAAAAAAAGAATCAGGCCCTTCAAGTGTCTGATGAGGAGTGAGGAGGACCAGGAGAGATGAGTGAGTGTAGAGAACTGTGGTGACCAGAACTAGGCTACTTTAACACCTATAGGCTATGAGTGTAGAACCCATTACATTATTTCCACATCTGCATAGTTGATGATTACTCATTTTACTAGAATTGTAATGAGACGCGTTTGGAAACCATGGTTTCCGCCAAAATAAAAGTTTGATGCAGTTTCTGTCAAAATAAAAGATCACGTGTTTCTCTATAAGTATAGAAATTAGTACGAAACTAATTATGAAAGTTTATTTTATTTTTCAGTGCATTTGTTTTACAATACATGTATATTACTGTAATGGGATTAATATTATACATATTATTATGTAGTAGTGTAATGTAGACAGACACTATATCATAACTAAAAGAGGTTTGAGTTTTTCTTTGTTCAATGTGCACACTGAATATGGGTTGGAGCTCTTAATTTTGAACTCTAAAAGTTTAATTTAACATTAAAAAGCACAACATTTTCTTTCGGGGGAGCATGCCCCCGAACCCCCCTAGACGGATCAAGGTAGCCTACACCCACCACAGATTTACCAAAAATCCTGTGTGAAACACTGGTATTGCTATGCCAATGCAACTTATACTGTAGCTTGTTTTAGGATTCATCACTGTGTAGTGTAGCCTACTTCAATTGTATTTTGCAAATAGTAGTTATTTCATCTGTTAAATCTCACTCATTCCTACTCACTCATTATGGGATTAGTGGTTTTAAGGAATAGGAGATAATATACATATTCAAAGACATGCAAAGATCGGTTGTGTTTATGATCTTATGTAGTGGGCCGGTCTGGGCCAAAATGCCCGGGCCGATTTTTCGTCCCAGTCCAGCCCTGCCCCCGACTTTTGTACCTCTTCCAATCCTTACCAGTCGAAGTCCCTTTAAAACAATTTAATGAATGGGATAAGTGGATTTCACGATTCGTATGGGGGGGTAGGAGGCTAAGAATTACATTTAAAACACTGCAGCTACCGAAAGAGAAAGGGGGCAGATCACTGCCATGTTTATCAGATTATTTCAAAGCTTATATCTAAGATTATCTAAAACCTTTAGCATGCTGCTGTAACCCAGAGTATACAGCAAAGTGGAAGGATTTAGAGATCTCGCAGCTGACTGTACCATTGCAATCAGTGCTGGGTAGCGAACCATAATATGAACAGTATTCTAAAAGTTTAAATCAATGGACTAAGGTTCCTATTAGAATCTGGTTTAAAGAATGCAAATCTCCATTACTTGAAAGACAATCTAGACTATTAAAATGGGTTTGCTTTTGACCCCGACTTTAAACCAGCAAGGGCTGATGGGAGGTTTCAGCTCTGGTATAGGCTTGGCATCACCTCTTTTAGTTCAATTTCAAATTCAAAGGGAGAATTAGATAGCTTTCAGGAGATCTCTGATAAATATGGTTTGGGAAAACTAGATTTTTTTAGGTACTTACAAACAAGGACTTATTTTAATAAAGAGATACCATACATGGAGAAGCATGACACCAATTTAATTGACCTATTTATTGACATGTATAAAAAAAAAAAAGATAATAGGAAACTTATTTCAAAACTATACCTAGCCATTCAATCCATAAAGAAACATTCAACAAATAAAGTTAGATTAAAATGGGAAAAAGAATCTGGTCTAGATATTTCAGAGGAAGACTGGCTGAATATCTGTTCTATACAAGCGACTTCTACCAGCTCGGGTATGTGGAGAGAATTCTGTTGACGGAATCTTATTAGATACTTTGTAACCCCCAAGTTAAAATCTATCCAGTCTTGCGAGAAGAGAAGTGGTCTATGTTGGAGGAAATGTGGGGAACAGCTGGCAGACCATTTTCATGTATTCTGGAGCTGCCCAGCCATTCAGTCATATTGGCAGGAGGTAATACAAGTAATACATTTTATTTTCGGTGATGAAATTGAATGCTCATTTTCTACAATTTACCTGGGAAACTTAGCAGCTCATTTGATGATAAAAGACAAGTACCTTTTAAAGATATTATTAGCAGCTAGCAAGAAAGCTGTAACACGAAAGTGGCTACAATTTGAACCCCCAACAAAGGCTGAATGGCTGGACATTATGACCAGTGTCCAAGATATGGAGAGGATGACTTTCGCTTTAAACCTACAGATGGATAAGTATTTGCAGTATTGGGAAAGATGGATTGTGTTTACGAATTCATGACATGTTTAATGACCATATATACTGACGTATTGATGTATATACTGACATACATAATTTCATTAATTTTGTTTTATGCAAGATTGTATGAGTGACCAAACGATTGTTCTGTACAATTGTATGTTGTTGTGGCTGTTTTTTTTTTTCTTTTCTTTTTTTTTTAAAAGAAAAAGAATAAAAATACAGTATTAAAAAAAAGAAAAGGTTTAATGACAAAATATGGTTATGGTTACACTTAAAATAGTTACAAAATTAATGTATGAGATGATGTTAATTTATAATTAATTGTACCCAGTATGTATGTAAAATGTTACCTGAGAGAGAGAGAGAGAGAGAGAGAGAGAGAGCGAGCAGAGGAGGTAAAGGGAGAGAGAGTCCCAAGAGGGACCCAGAGAATCAGAGCGCCAGAGCATAAAAGAGACAGAGCAACAGTTTCAATCTTGTTTTATCCTTTCCCTGACCATGTGACTAAAACCCAAATGTGAGACATTCAAACTGACCAATCAGATAATTACACTTCCCCCATTGTTCTAAAGGTGTGACAATTCATTGACCCCCAAAGTACAAACATCTTGGCCTACAGGCCTTGATCACTATCAGCCCCTCTGTGTCTTTGGGAACTCCACATGGTCCTTGTGGTTGAAAGAAGGCGTGGAACACAGTAAAGCATATGTCTTTGTTCATTTCAAATATCTTGGATTATTTTCAATCCTACAGGACTACACGACATTCCTCCAGGGTTAGTGACATCACCAACCATAGAATTTACATAAAGCCCTCCTCCGGGAACGCGATTTATAGATTCATGACAGAATATGCTAATCAATGACTTGAAGATAGTTAACTCCACATCAGCAACATAAATTCATCAACTAACCATTCAGAAACGTCCTGTAGCGTTCTACATGTTGTCACTTCTTCTCGAGTCTCTCCATCATTGTCCCAGAGGAAGCCCAATCGAGCCCTGGAAGTGGCATTGGCAACACAGCTATTGTGTGTATGAATGACTTTTACTGTAACTCGACTATTTCAATCTGTTATTTGTATGTAATGAAAAGTTGACTGAACTTAAACTTTAAGTACACTTGACTGAATTTGTTTGTCTTGATTTCATTTTGTTAAGAAATCATATAATAATATGCATTGTGTGTTCACCTCAATAATATGAGATATCAAATGTTTTTCAGATTTAAGTTTTGGATGTGGAATGATAAAAGGTAACCCCAGCCCCCCCCCCCCCCAATAAATAATACGATTTATTTTTTAAACAAGTCATTTAATAATATATCATAAATTTGTGTGTGTTGTCTGTTCTTTTTGGGCAGGGTGTACCCTTGATGATTTTAAAGATGAAATATTATGCTCGGAGGGGGCAATATCTTACTGTACAATGCCAACAGAAGGTAAAAGCCCCAATACACTCATGGGAAAGTTCTTTTGTGTTCTTCACTTGAGGGTAAAAAAAGTTTGAATCTTTTCTTGTTTTTGTTGTTGTTTTTTCAGTGACTGCAAACAAACTGAACATCGGATTTATGACAAGTAATACAATGAATTCACAGTGTCACAAAATGTGAAATAAAACTGCAGCGTCGCCTCATGGTTAATGATTATTGTTTGTCATTTGCAGAGGTTCGGAATTTCTTCCGCCGCGGTTCTAAGACTGAAGACGCCCGGACCGTTCAGACAAACTCTCAAAGCATGAGTGATGGTATATGCAGTACACACACACACACACACACACACACACACACACACACACACACAATGTCACTTGAAATGGAATGTGGAATGTAGTAGGTCATAAAATGTATTAGATTTTATTTAAAAATACTTATTATTGTTATATATTATTAGAATGTTTTTGACAAGGACAAAGGTCCTTCTAAAAAAAAAAGTATGCACATAATATGAACAATATAATTGTGTGTGTTCAGCTGCTCCTGATCCCCAGAAGGACCCGTTACTCCAGCTGGTTTCTCTCCAAAAGGCGTCAGGCTGCTGGGATCTGGACGTCTCACTGGCTGATGCGTTTGGGAAGACGGAGGATGAGCTGACCAATCAGAAACCAGCACAGGTGAGAGATGTGATGAATAATAAGACAGCGGTGATTGTGTCCAGTGTCCAGTAATGCAGTTTATGATGGTTTGTACACAGGTGGAGGGGTCAGTATGGGCCACTCTCCTGGCTCTGATCTGGTTATACGGCTGTAAAATAGACCAGCGGGTCGAGTGGCAGTTTGTGGCCATGAAGGCAGCGTCATGGATCGGCTCTCAGAAAGGTGAGATCTCCATTCCAGACCACATTCACTCAGTCAGCGTTCATCAAGAGCAAATATCTTCAGTTCTTTGACACACACTGATGATTTGAGTGTGTGTGTGTGTGTGTGTGTGTGTGTGTTTCAGTGGGCGATCTGTCCGAGTGTGTGTGTGTGGGTAATGTCCTGCTCGGATGTCAGGTGACCAAAGAGACTCTGGGAATCTGAAGACGTCAGTGTTTCTACTTCCATAATACAAACACTAACAAGTTGACAACTAACACCAAGACAACTAACAAGTTGACAGCATAAATTAATCAGTGTAATAGCTTTAAATATTTATGATACGATTTATAGCATGAAGTTCAGACAAAATGCAGCAAAATCAACCAAAATGATTAAAAATGGCCCATAATGGAGATAACACTTATTGCACTTTTTGCATTTGTAATCATCTTTGTTTTAAACAAACATCCAGTTATTAATCATTGTTGTTTCTAATACTATACACTTGTACTGACCTGTACTTATATCTACTTTGTCCACTAAATCAAACTGTTTCAGTGTGTGTGTATACATACAGTAGTCAACATTTGGAGTCGATCAAAAAAGTTAATCAAAGTTGTCCTAAGACAAGAACGGGTATTGTTCAAAATTCATGTATGACTTTGATGAAAGGTTTTGATCCACTTCAAATGTTGTCTACTGTATATTATAGGTACTTTCTGCTTTTCTGTCATCAGAAAAAAGGATCTTGCATTGTGTCTTGCCATTTAGGTCCATCCTAACTAGTGCCTAACTGACTATAAATGTAACGGGTACCATGTGACAATGTTATGAGTGTTAATTAAATAATGTGCATTAAAAACAGCATTGGAAAACCTATTTTTACTTTGCCTTCATATTATTGTTACTGTTCAAATTCACATCATTTGAGATGCGTTGGAAGTTGTGACATTGCAGTTGATTTATATTCATTTTTTTCCAGAATTTTTCATTTGATGCATCTATCTGCTTTGTTAATAATATATTGTTAATAAACAAATGTAACAATAGAGAGTATTTAAGAAAGTTAATTTTCTAAAAGCTCAGAAGATCAAAAGTGGCCACAGTTGCAGAAACACCCACATTTGGTGAATACAAAAACCATAAAAGGCTGACATTTTAAATACTACTTGTTTTTAGACTTGCTTACAGTACAGTAGGCCTGAGTAGGCCTACATCCTTAAACAACAAATAATAAAATCAATGCAAATAGTCAGTAAGAAAGATACGCACGGATATGCACGTGTAGATTAATTTTAAGTGTAGCATACAGAGCAGTTTGTCTATTTTGTCTATAAATGACAGTTTGTAATTTTTTGAATCACCATTTTTAATGGTAAATGTCTTTATGAACCCGTTTCTCAGATTGTTATTGAATGTATCATCCTGTGGGGGCGGCAATTCAACAGGCGCGCGCCGTTCATACAGCGAAGAAACACACACAAACAACAGCATCACAATGGACTTTGATAGCACGCCTGCTTCCTCATGAGTCAGTGAATAATATTATAAATCACACTGATATACAGTTATTAATAAGTTATTTATATTAACTTCATCCAGAGCAGAGTGTTTTAATGGCGTCAGGAAGCGCACTGATCTTTGATGAGGAGATGACTCGTTATAAACTCCTCTGGACAGAGTAAGTTATCGTATCACTTACAAAAGTGTCATGTTATACTATTAATTTCAGACATGATATAGCGGTAAGACTGCAGCCGCCCCGACTGTTCAGACAAACTCTCAAAGCATGAGTGATGGTATATGCAGCACACACACACACACACACACACACACACACACACACAATGTCACTTGAAATGGAATGTGGAATGTAGTAGATCATAAAATGTATTAGATTTTATTTTGATTTATTTAAAAATACTTATTATTGTTATATATTATTATAATGTTTTTGACAAGCATAAAGGTCCTTCTAAAAAAAAAAAAGTATGCACATAATATGAACAATATAATTTTGTGTGTTCAGCTGCTCCTGATCCCCAGAAGGACCCGTTACTCCAGCTGGTTTCTCTCCAAAAGGCGTCAGGCTGCTGGGATCTGGACGTCTCACTGGCTGATGCGTTTGGGAAGACGGAGGATGAGCTGACCAATCAGAAACCAGCACAGGTGAGAGATGTGATGAATAATAAGACAGCGATGATTGTGTCCAGTGTCCAGTAATGCAGTGTATGATGGTTTGTACACAGGTGGAGGGGTCAGTATGGGCCACTCTCCTGGCTCTGATCTGGTTATACGGCTGTAAAATAGACCAGCGGGTCGAGTGGCAGTTTGTGGCCATGAAGGCAGCGTCATGGATCGGCTCTCAGAAAGGTGAGATCTCCATTCCAGACCACATTCACTCAGTCATTGTTCATCAAGAGCAAATATCTTCAGTTCTTTGACACACTGATGATTTGAGTGTGTGTGTGTGTTTCAGTGGGTGATCTGTCCGAGTGTGTGTGTGTGGGTAATGTCCTTCTCGGATGTCAGGTGACCAAAGAGACTCTGGGAATCTGAAGACGTCAGTGTTTCTACTTCCTGTGCCGCCAGAAGACAAAAGAACTGTTAGTTTCATTTAATGTTTTTCCGTTACTTGTTTCCTTAAGGTTTAATCCGTTTAATTTGTTCAAATCAACATGAATTCGTAAAAATATATGTGAGTAACCTGCAAGATCATTTGAGTTTTATATACCACAGTAAAAATAGTTTTGGCTTTCTTCTTATATAATTTCCCCCCAAGATATAATCATTTAAATGGATCAGGTCACACATAAAAACTGTTCTGTTCTGGGTTTTTGAAGCTGATAATAATTTGAATCAGATTAAAAAAAGTGTTTTAAAAAGACGAGTCCTGTTGGTTCTGTATGGTTTTCAACATTTCAACACTCTTAGTGTATTAGCCAAGTAATAGTGTAGTAATAGCATAGATTATTTGCTCATGTTTGCTTTATTTATCTGAATGCCTGTATTCAATCATTGAGACAATTTATATAACACAAACTATGCATTGTTTTAAACATGTAAACGGTTGCAGTCTAAGCTTAACATTGACACTTTCATTACCATTTCGAAATAATCCATTAAACAGTTGCGATTTGAAGACAAACACTAATATTTTCATACTCATTTGCATGTTGTTCAATTTAACCACTTAGTTGTTGTGGTAAGCTTGTGAAGGTGCTGCAGGGTTGCTCATTTCATCAAATCCCCATGTTTCTAGCCATATAGAGAATTGTGTGTTTTTTGGAAAAAGATGAAGGTTTATTAATTCATCAACATTTCTCATTGTGATTTAATACTAATGTCTGGTTGAAGTTTCTCCGGCTACCAAATGAGAAATGGGGAATGACAAAATAATCACCACTGAAACTTTATTATGCCACCACAGATACATTCAAGAAAATGATCAAATTAAATGTTAAAAGAAAAGCAAAACAGAAGTATAATTAAAACAAACTCTAAGGCTGTTTGGCTCATTTACTAACCAGGACACTGACAGTATCACTGGCTGTAATAATTAAATTACGAGACTATTGAGCATACATAAACAGTTATTAGAAAAGAAGTTTAACTTCATTCGACGCTGAAACACAATAATGTTACCGAAAACAGTTTCTGTGATCCAAAGAGCGTGCACTAATATTTTCAGTGGCGCTTTAATACGGATATTAATGTCCGCATCGCTGTGTTCAGTTCGCTGTCTCGGCTCATCCACGAACACTAGAACGTCATTAGAAAAGTTCAAAATCACATCATAAATGAGTCAGTCGGTCTGTGAAGATTTTAAGGTATGAGGTTCGTTGTTTTAGTTTCACTTTCGATTGGAAGTAAAATCGTCATTTCCTCTACCGCAGCGTGAGAATGATGAACAGAATGATGAACTGCGGTCTTGTGAATGAGAAAAACGAGTTGGGTATGAATTCATCGGTTTACTTTTACTGTTACCTGCTTCCGTAGGCTATATGTTGCTGTGGTGTTTTTGCATTAACGCGGTGTGTGTGTTTATTGGAAATTATAAAAATGAATAACCCCTATTTTTCACATTCCTGAATCCCGACTAGGCCTAGTGGATTTTTAAGGCGTTGAGGGACAAAAGCTTTGCTGTGGTAAAAACAACCACAAATCAAACAGGTCGAGATGACACTGCAGTCTTCTAATCTAAGTGACCAACCACGTCACCAGAATTCACAAATAACGAAGAATGACATCATGTAGGCCTACATGTCTACAACAGCGATCTGCGGATTTATAGCCAATAGAAATCTGAATTTGAAACTGCAAACTATCTTAACGGTGAATAACCGTCGGTTTTTCTATTTTATCAAGTATATTTCAATGTCAGCTGGCGGGGCATGTTGTCACTTGTCACTCATTCCCGCATAGCTGTCAACATTGAACATTGAAAATAAGGGAGATTTCCCGGGATCCATCCCCAAAATAAGGGATTTTTTTTTACACGATTCTTACCCCAAAAAAAAAAAAAAGCACTAATCATTAACAGTCTAAAGAGTTTATAACTACATAGGCTAGATACTGTGTGTGTGTGTGTGTGTGTGAGAGAGAGAGAGAGAGACTGTCTGACTGTGCGCGCGGCAAAAATGACGAGTTGGGTGCGCAAAACAGGTGTTACACCAGATTCTGTGTTCGCGAATATTTAATGAACAACCCACGTAGTAGGCTACTCAGTCAGTAAACGACCACATTGTGCTTAATCTGGGCATGCAAATAATGATTTGTGGTGTGCATTTCTAAACAAACGCTTCGCAAAGTCCTTTAGGCTCTGCTAGTTAGAAGTTACGCTTTTTCCGTAGATCACGCAGCACAGCGATAGCCACGCCCTCTACGTACGCAGACAGATAATGATGGTCACAAAATCTGGTGTAACACCGGCAAGACCCCATTTCGTTTGGCTCCTCTGTTCACGGCTTTTTTTTTGTAACAGCGCGCGCGGCACCGCATCCGAGTATGAACGACTTCAAGCCGAATCTGCCCGACCTTGTACGTCTCACACAATCAGAGCGTAAAAATACGGGATATTTTACGGGAAAATACTAAAACGGGAAGACAGCGGGAAAAGAGATAAAATACGTGAGAAACCCGGAAAAAACGGGAGGGTTGACAGCTATGCATTCCCGTTCACCATTATTCTTTCTATTATTCTTTCTTGAGTCTATCAACCCTTTATTTATCTCTCAGAGAGATGTGATGTTGTTCTGCTGTATTATAGGTGTAATTAAAATGCTCTGTTTTATTTGAGGTTTATGTTCTGCAGTAAAGGTTTATTTGTGATGTTCTGTTGGATTTGTGATGTTGTTCTGTTGGTTTGTGTGACTCAGTGCCTCTGAAGAGCATCTCAGTGGAGGTTCGTGTTCAGGATCATGTCTCCACAGTCTCCTCCACTCTGCTGTATGTGAATGAGGAAGAGCGCCCCCTGGAGGCCTTGTTCGTGTTCCCTCTGCCCGCTGATGCTGCTGTCTGCCACTTCAGTGCCAAGATCGGAGAGCAGGAGATTGTGGCAGAGGTGCAGGACAGAGAAACCGTGAGTCTGTAGGAAGCGTATTTGCATTATAATTTTTACTGTGCACCATGTAATATAATTGTGTTTTGCAGGCGAGGGATCGGTATGATGACGCTGTGAGTTCGGGTCAGCAGGCGTTTCTGCTGGAAGAGAGCGCAGAGAGTCCTGATGTGTTCAGACTGAGTGTCGGGTGTCTGTCGCCGGGTCAGAACGCTGCCGTCACCATCATCTACGTCACCGAGCTCGATGTGCAGGCCGACCACTCGCTGCGCTTCTGTCTGCCGGCTGTACTCAACCCCCGATACACACCAGCAGGTACAGCAGCTGCTGACACACACTTTATTAGCGGAGAGAAGCTGACTCTAACACAGAGTGTGTGTGTGTGTGTGTGTGTGTGTGTGTGTGTGTGTGTGTGTGTGTGTGTCAGGTTCAGGAGATGGTATAGTCTCAGAGATTTCATCAGTATGTGGAGCTGCTCCCTACACGCTGACTCTCAGTGTCCATGTGAGCTCTCCAAAGCCCATCTCCAAACTAGAGTCCAACTGCATTCTGGATCCTCTAGTGTTCCTCCACTCGGATCACACTCAGGCTACGGTACTGTTTGTGTCTTCATGTGTTAATCTGGATGTGTGAGCACAGCAGTGTTATGCATGTGTTTTTATGTGTGTAGGTGAATCTGAGTCCTGGTCACATGTTTGATAAGGACGTTGAGCTGTTTCTGTACTATCAGGATACCCATCAGCCCTCTGCTATAGTGGAGGCAGGAGTGGCCACTGCCCCATCAGGTCGGACCTGCAGATCACTGGCATTATGGGATTGAGTGATCAAGGTTTCACTTACACTCTCTCTCTATTTCAGGCTCTCTGATGAGGGACCCAGTGATCATGATAAGTTTGTACCCAGAATTCCCGGAGGAAGGGATGTCGTCACTGGCAACACAAGGAGAGTTTGTTTTCGTGATGGACAGATCAGGCAGTATGAGTGAAGTGATGCATCATGGTAATGGGGCACAGACGCACATAGAAAGCGCAAAGGTAAGATTTAACTGTGCATTTGGGTCTTTTGACATTAGACATGTGCCAGTATTTGGTAACACAGTATCTCAGGATAATGATGTGTGTAACAGCAGAAATGCAGTAGTTACTCCGGGGGGTGCTACCACAGAAACTGAAAATTCTCGGGCCAGCAGCATGTGTCCAATTTTCAATCTTAACCAGTCTATTTCATCAGAAACGATCTTAAAACAAGGCTATAAGTGTAAAATACCGAACTTGTCCTTTAAAATTTTAAGAGAAAATAAGTAAATTTGTTGGTGATCAAATATTCAAAATCTTTTTCTTCCTAGTTGCTAGATTATCAGCAGGAGCAGTTTAAATTAAAATCACGTAAATTACATCTCTACAATGTTTGGTTGATATACCAAGTGAGGCTAACCTCATCTACCATTTTTCTTCTCTCTCTAACCAGAGAAACAGACGCTTTGCTGATGAAGGGAAATATGATACCGCCTATTTATTAAGACAATTATTTCATTATGTTTCCTTTCCATGTCTCTCTATAGGACACTCTGCTGTTACTGTTGAAGAGTCTGCCCATGGGATGCTACTTCAATATCTTTGGATTTGGCTCTAGTTTTGAGTCTTTCTTCCCGTTAGTAACTGCATTGAAAATATTCTAATGATATTTTGATAAGTGAGAGGAAAGTAGATGACTTTGTGTTTTTCACTTCAGTGAGAGTGTTGAGTACAATCAGGACACAATGGATAAGGCTCTGAAGAGAGTGAAGGAAATGCGAGCAGACCTGGGCGGCACAGATATTTTACAGCCTCTAAAACACATCTATAGTCAGCCCTGTAAGCCTGACCATCCCAGACAGGTACAACAACACCTCAACTACTCATTGACATTGGTATTAAAATATAAACTAGGCTTATGAATCAGATGCTTTTCTCTCTTCAGCTGTTCATCTTCACTGATGGAGAGGTGGGAAACACTAAAGAGGTGCTGGACCTGGTGAAACATCATGTTCACTCTCACAGGTAAAGGTCTGCTGGGTTTGATCTTCCCATCATTCATCTCTTCATCACTTACAGTAACAGAGTTTCTTGTGTATCAGGTGTTTCTCATTCGGGATTGGTGAGGGTGCAAGTACCGCCCTCATCACAGAAATGGCCAGGGAAGGATCTGGTCACGCTCAGTTCATCACAGGCCCCGACCGCATGCAGCCCAAAGTAAAGCTCTCCACTGGATTACACAGGCACAAATGTTTCCTAGTCAAATGTCTCAATTGTTTCTCTTTCTCTTAAACTATATCAGGTGATGCAGTCCCTCGGGTTTGCGCTGCAGCCGTCTGTGTTTAATATCTCTGTGGACTGGACCCTTCCAGATGGCGTTACTGTTGACACACTGTCTCAACCCATCAATGTGCTCTTCCAGGGTCAAAGGGCACTCATTTACGCCCAACTTAAAGGAGAGGTAGGATGATTTAGCATGTGTTTCTTTAATGTGAATTAAGGTGTGTTCACACCTGGCAGGTTTAGTTGGCTAAAAACGAACCCTGTTGTGATTGCTCTGTTAGTGTGTTTCATTTGAATAAGTGTGAACGCTGCAATCTGAACCCTGGTGCTCAACAAACAAGCCCTGAAAAGGGTGTTCTCAGTCCGCTTCCAAACAAACTCTGGTGTGGTTCGACTGAAATATTAACGCAACATGGACCAAAGACATCTAAACAAACCAAAACCAGGGCTTATTGTCACAAAAAGGCGACCCTAATAAGTTTTTTCTTGTCATAGTCATGATGTTTCCCATCACAGTTCAGTACAGGCATCAGAACTGTGTCTCACTTGCAAATCTTTGTTTGTGTGTGTGACGGAGGGATTCCTGACACGTATGTGGGGATGTTCGGTAAATACCGCCGTAAAATATACATCATAAAAGCCTTTTGTTTTGTATCTTTAGGTTCGGTGTTAAAAATGACAATATGAACACGAAGCGAATCAGGATCAAATGTATAATTATCGTTTTAGGTCCAGACCAAAAGAACCAAGAGAACCGAACTACAAGTGTGAACACACCCTCATTTGTTTAGATTTACATTTACATTTAGTCATTTAGCAGACACTTTTATCCAAAGCGACTTACAACTGAGGACTAAAGTAAGCGAGTCGTCGGGAAGAGGCAAAAACAACACAAGAAGTGTTCAAAATACAAAGTTCAGGCATTTCTCAGAGTAGAACAAATCAGACAAGGGAGAAGGTTTTTTATTTTTATTTTTTATGTTAAGTACTCACGGAAGAGATGAGTTTTCAGCTGACTTTTAAATGCTGTCAGGGATTCTGTATTCCGGATGAGGGTGGGAAGATCATTCTATCATAGATGATAGAAAGCTGCCTTTTCCCTTTCTTATAGAGTTCAGGAGGCTCTGAGGGAACCGTGACCGTCAAATACAGGCTTAAAGATCAACCCGTAACAAACCAGCTCCACTTCTGCCTCAAACCAACTGAGGAAACTGGGTAACACACACAAACACTGACAACAGCTCCAGTCCTGCTTAAGACCAACTCACCTCTAAAACACAATTTCAATGACTAGATTCATAGCAAGTGCTGGGGTAACATGTTAACATGCAACACATGTTTTTTAGTACATCAATTCACACCATAATATAATAATAATACGAAATCATAAATAAATTGATCCCACCTCTATTTAATAAAAACAAGACTTTTTTTCTTTACAAAATCAACAATCCATTACAATATATAGATAGTGATACCTCATTTGATTATCAATTTAGTGTTTTTGTTTATTTTTTGACACAATAATATAACTTTTTTTTTTTATATATCAGCAAATTATTGTTTTTCAGCTATAACATTTAAATAATTATTGGCTTATTGGTATTGGCCAGAATTAATATTAGTGCATCCCTATCAAAGTTACTTTTTTACTTGTGTAGTTTATTTACTGACAATTTGATACTATTTAACTCCATAATGAATCCCAGTAAACAGTTTTAGCCTATTTTGCCATTGCAGGGTGTCCGTCCACCGGCTGGCGGCTCGGACCCGGATCCGTTCTCTGGAGCAGGAGGAGAGGTCATGTGATTCAGATGTTGAGGACATCAAGAGACAGATAGTGGAGCTCAGTGTTCAGGCAGGAGTGAGCAGTGTTCATACAGCCTTCATTGCCATTAATAAAGACAGCAGAGAGACGGTGAAAGGACCCCTGCTGCAGAGAAGACTGCCGACACACGGTTAGTGCGACGATTAGCTGCTTTTCCACTGTCGGGCCAGTGCGAGCCAGGGCTAACAATGTTCTGGCTGTGACCAGTAGCCTTGGACCTCAAGCACTGAGTCCAAAATCATGCTGTGTTTCCACTGTCAGCTCAGTATCCCTGCAGCGCCACCCTAAAACCCACCCTTAATACGCCTCCATAGAACGACATCACACAACCCCACCTTTTCACCAGCTGACTTAAAACTAGATAGATCGCAAAATGAGCATGACAGAAGCGAACGTTTGCTTAAAGACTTAAGATTCCAGCATCAATATTTGGCCAATGTTTTACAATACTTTTTTTTACCGTGACATAAATTTATTTATTTGTCAGGAGTGTCTCACATCATCAAACCATTTACCGTTTTACATAAAAAGCACCTGCTTCCATTTATTTATGATCACAGGAATAGACAAAACAACTCCTTTAAAGAGGTGGTTGATTATGATTTTACTTTTTTACCTTTAGTTAGTGTGTAATGCTGCTGTTACATAAACAACATCTGCAAAGTTACGACGCTCGAAGTTCAAAGCAAAGGAAGATACTTGCTTTTAAAGTAATCATTTTTTAAGGACTACAACAAACGACTGGTAGGGACTGTAAGGGTGGATCTCCTGCAGGGGTTCAAGCTGCAAGATTGCCGAACGACTAAGAAACGTTATCAGCAAGATGGTAGAAAACTGTACATTTCTTGTCTATTCCACCCACTGCCACTTATACCAACGACGGAAATAAGCGCAGTTACAATAGCTTAATATGTGGCCAGCAGCCATATCACCCTGTAGCCCAAGACTGGTCACCCACTGAAGCTAAGCAGGGCTGAGCCTGGTCAGTACCTGGATGGGAGACCTCAAGAGAAAACCAGGTGTCTGCTGGAAGAGGTGTTAGTGAGGCCAGCAGGGGGTGCTCACCCTGTGGTCTGTGTGGGTCCTAATGCCCCAGTATAGTGATGGGGACACTATACTGTCAAAGAGCACCGTCCTTCGGATGAGACGGTAAACCGAGGTCCTGACTCTCCTGACTGGTCATTAAAAATCCCAGGATGTCTTTCGAAAGAGTAGGGGTGTAACCCCGGCATCCTGGCCAAATCTGCCCCTTGGCCTCTGTCCATCATGGCCTCCTAATCATCCCCATATACTGATTGTCTTCATCACTCTGTCTCCTCTCCTCCAGTAAGCTGGTGTGTGGTGGGCGTACTGGCGCAATATGGCTGCCGTCGCATCATCAGGTGATGCTGCACACTGGTGGTGGTTGAGGAGATCCCCCCCTTCCTTGTAAAGCGCTTTGAGGTCCCAGATAAAGCGCTATATAAATGTAACAAATTATTATTATTATTATGTGGGAGAGCGTTGCTATATGAGTGACAATATTGGATTGCAATAGGTAGCACTTCAACGTCAATACCAAATAAAAACCATTTAGCACATTATTTGTAATTGAAAAGGTTTAATGACAAAATATGGTTATGGTTACACTTAAAATAGTTACAAAATTAATGTATGAGATGATGTTAATTTATAATTAATTGTACCCAGCATGTATGTAAAATGTTACCTGAGAGATAGATAGAAAGAGAGAGAGAGAGAGAGAGAGAGAGAGAGAGCAGAGGAGGTAAAGGGAGAGAGAGTCCCAAGAGGGACCCAAAGAATCAGAGCGCCAGAGCATAAAAGAGACAGAGCAACAGTTTCAATCTTGTTTTATCCTTTCCCTGACCATGTGACTAAAACCCAAATGTGAGACATTCAAACTGACCAATCAGATAATTACACTTCCCCCATTGTTCTAAAGGTGTGACAATTCACTGACCCCCAAAGTACAAACATCTTGGCCTACAGGCCTTGATCACTATCAGACCCTCTGTGTCTTTGGGAACTCCACATGGTCCTTGTGGTTGAAAGAAGGCGTGGAACACAGTAAAGCATATGTCTTTGTTCATTTCAAATATCTTGGATTATTTTCAATCCTACAGGACTACACGACATTCCTCCAGGGTTAGTGACATCACCAACCATAGAATTTACATAAAGCCCTCCTCCGGGAATGCGATTAATAGATTCATGACAGAATATGCTAATCAATGACTTGAAGATAGTTAACTCCACATCAGCAACATAAATTCATCAACTAACCATTCAGAAACGTCCTGTAGCGTTCTACATGTTGTCACTTCTTCTCGAGTCTCTCCATCATTGTCCCAGAGGAAGCCCAATCGAGCCCTGGAAGTGGCATTGGCAACACAGCTATTGTGTGTATAAATTACTTTTACTGTAACTCGACTATTTCAATCTGTTATTTGTAGGTAATGAAAAGTTGACTGAACTTAAACTTTAAGTACACTTGACTGAATTTGTTTGTCTTGATTTCATTTTGTTAAGAAATCATATAATAATATGCATTGTGTGTTCACCTCAATAATATGAGATATCAAATGTTTTTCAGATTTAAGTTTTGGATGTGGAATAATAAAAGGTAACCCCAGCCCCCCCCCCCCCAATAAATAATACGATTTATTTTTTAAACAAGTCATTTAATAATATATCATAAATTTGTGTGTTGTCTGTTCTTTTTGGGCAGGGTGTACCCTTGATTTAGGTGATATGGTATACTCGAAGGCGGACAAATGTTACTGTACAATGCCAACAGAAGGTAAAAGCCCCAATACACTCATGGGAAAGTTCTTTTGTGTTCTTCAGTTGAGGGTAAAAAAAGTTTGAATCTTTTCTTGTTTTTTTTGTTGTTTTTTTCAGTGACTGCAAACAAACTGAACATCGGATTTATGACAAGTAATACAATGAATTCACAGTGTCACAAAATGTGAAATAAAACTGCAGCGTCGCCTCATGGTTAATGATTATTGTTTGTCATTTGCAGAGGTTTGGAATTTCTTCCGCCGCGGTTCTAAGACTGAAGACGCCCGGACCGTTCAGACAAACTCTCAAAGCAAGAGTGATGGTATATGCAGTACACACACACACACGGACACACACACACACACACAATGTCACTTGAAATGGAATGTGGAATGTAGTAGGTCATAAAATGTATTAGATTTTATTTAAAAATACTTATTATTGTTATATATTATTAGAATGTTTTTGACAAGGACAAAGGTCCTTCTAAAAAAAAAATGTATGCACATAATATGAACAATATAATTTTGTGTGTTCAGCTGCTCCTGATCCCCAGAAGGACCCGTTACTCCAGCTGGTTTCTCTCCAAAAGGCGTCAGGCTGCTGGGATCTGGACGTCTCACTGGCTGATGCGTTTGGGAAGACGGAGGATGAGCTGACCAATCAGAAACCAGCACAGGTGAGAGATGTGATGAATAATAAGACAGCGGTGATTGTGTCCAGTGTCCAGTAATGCAGTGTATGATGGTTTGTACACAGGTGGAGGGGTCAGTATGGGCCACTCTCCTGGCTCTGATCTGGTTATACGGCTGTAAAATAGACCAGCGGGTCGAGTGGCAGTTTGTGGCCATGAAGGCAGCGTCATGGATCGGCTCTCAGAAAGGTGAGATCTCCATTCCAGACCACATTCACTCAGTCAGCGTTCATCAAGAGCACATATCTTCAGTTCTTTGACACACACTGGTGATTTGAGTGTGTGTGTGTGTTTCAGTGGGTGATCTGTCCGAGTGTGTGTGTGTGGGTAATGCCCTGCTCGGATGTCAGGTGACCAAAGAGACTCTGGGAATCTGAAGACGTCAGTGTTTCTACTTCCATAATACAAACACTAACAAGTTGACAACTAACACCAAGACAACTAACAAGTTGACAGCATAAATGAATCAGTGTAATAGCTTTAAATATTTATGATACGATTTATAGCATGAAGTTCAGACAAAATGCAGCAAAATCAACCAAAATGATTTAAAAATGGCCCATAATGGAGATAACACTTATTGCACTTTTTGCATTTGTAATCATCTTTGTTTTAAACAAACATCCAGTTATTAATCATTGTTGTTTCTAATACTATACACTTGTACTGACCTGTACTTATATCTACTTTGTCCACGAAATCAAACTGTTTCAGTGTGTGTATATACATACAGTAGTCAACATTTGGAGTGGATCAAAAAAGTTAATCAAAGTTGTCCTAAGACAAGAACGGGTATTGTTCAAAATTCATGTATGACTTTGATGAAAGGTTTTGATCCACTTCAAATGTTGTCTACTGTATATTATAGGTACTTTCTGCTTTTCTGTCATCAGAAAAAAGGATCTTGCATTGTGTCTTGCCATTCAGGTCCATCCTAACTAGTGCCTAACTGACTATAAATGTAACGGGTACCATGTGACAATGTTATGAGTGTTAATTAAATAATGTGCATTAAAAACAGCATTGGAAAACCTATTTTTACTTTGCCTTCATATTATTGTTACTGTTCAAATTCACGTGACATTGTTTTTGATTTATATTAATGGCTTTCAGATATTTTCATTTGATGCATCTATATACTTTGTCGGACATTTAATAAACAGATGTTACTAATGAGAGTGTTTATTTAAGAGAGTTAATTTTCTAAAAGCTCACAAGATCAAAAGTGGCCACAGTTGCAGAAACACCCACATTTGGTGAATATAAAAACCATTAAAGGCTGACATTTTAAAGACTAGTTTTTAGACTTGCTTAAATTACAAACAATACAGTAGGCCTACATCCTTAAACAACAACAAATACAAAAATCAAAGCAAATGGTCAGTAAGAAAGAAACGCACGGATATGCACGTGTAGATTCATTTTAAGTGTAGCATACAGAGCAGTTTGTCTATAAATTAAACATTTTTAAATTACCATTTTTAATGGTAAATGTCTTTTTGAACCCGTTTCTCAGATTGTTATTGAATTGCTCCTGTAGGGGGCGGTAATTCAACAGGCGCGCGCCGTTCATACAGCGAAGAAACACACACCACAACAACAGCATCAGAACGGACTTTGATAGGAAGCACGCCTGCTTCCTCACGAGTCAGTGAATAATATTATAAATCACACTGATATACAGTTATTAATCAGTTATTGTTATTAACTTCATCCAGAGCATAGTGTTTTAATGGCGTCAGGAAGCGCACTGATCTTTGATGAGGAGATGACTCGTTATAAACTCCTCTGGACAGAGTAAGTTATCGTATCACTTACAAAAGTGTCATGTTATACTATTATTTTCAGACATGATATAGTACCATAGCGTTCAATGAAGTACCTTACAGTCATATGCATTGCAAATACCATGGTCACATGAATATGGTAATCATCATCCTGTATGATGGTAAAGTACTACCGTTACTGATCCCGTCAATATAACTTACTTGCACCGTGGTTCTTTTTGTAAGGCATTTGATTTAATCCATGTCATTCCTTATCCTTACGTGTCAAAATGATGATAATTTATATCTGTGAACTGAAATAATAGTACATTAAGTTAAACTAAATGAAAATGGGAAATGTTGCCTTGGCAACTAGCTGAAATAAAATATATATTTTTAAATAAATTTTATTTCAGATGTTTATTTTATTTCAGGTATTTTAAATAAATAAAGTAAACATTTAGTTTTAGTTTCAGTTATAATACTAACCCTGGTAAAAACAACTATTTAAAAAAAATATTAGAAGTATACTATGTGTTATTAGTATTACAACCACTTAGAAAACAGTAATAATGCAGTTTATAGTCAATAACAAAATTGCAGTGATTGATAGTGGTATCACTAAAAAGTTTATTACTGGGAATAATTACATTGTTGATAGTGATAGACTGTTTAACATTGACACAAGTTGGACACAAGTCAATAACTGCACATTGGCAGATTCCCATTCTGTCAGTTCCATAATCTACCAAAAGTCTTCTCAATGGATAATAAACATGGTCTGTTTTCATGTAAATATCTAGTTCAGTCATGAAACTCTAGAGGATGCCAACTAATCTGTCCATTACATGCAATCTCCAAGCAATCACATCATCACTGTATAGCGCATGCTGATTGGCCTCTGCCGATCCTGCAGCTAATGAGATTGCTTGCTCAACATTTAAATAGTCTGGTTCATTTAAGTAGCCTGTTCCTCTGAACCCCTCCACCTCCCCAGCTCCACCTGCCTAGATCTTCTACGCGATTTATGCAGCATATCTTACATGCTCACAGCAGCGTTTCTGTGTATCTATTAGCAAGTCCATACTTGCTCTGCATCAGCAGCAGTGTAGCACATCTAGTCCAACAAGACCAAATACATTAACATTGCCATATTTAATAGCATGCTGAAACTATTCCTGGAGTTGTCATGATTGAAATCTAATGGCTGTTTCTTTGTCCAGTCCAGTGTGTGAGATCGAGGTGCCCGAGCGTTTGACCGTGTCGTACGAAGCGCTCAAGACACACGGGTTGGCACAGAGATGCACACAAGTGCCGGTGCGCCAGGCCACCGAGCAGGAGATCTTACTCGCGCACAGGTTGGTGGACTTTCAGCACATGACCTTAAACCAGGCCAGTTTCTATTCCCATACAATTAAGTTTAGTTTCAAAATCTTTTGTTTTTAATAAGAGATGCACGATATATCGGCCACCGTATCGGCTGATATATGATCATTTTTAACGTTATCGTTATCGGCCCGATAAGAAAATTTGACCGATATATTATAACCGATAAATAATGGATTATTTCCTTGAGCTGAGACACTTCAGATGCGCACTGTTCACCATGATGCTTTTGGATTGCTTGAAATATGATTGGAATCCCTTCAAAAAAGGAAAATATTGTTACAGCAACGTGAAGTCTGTCATATAGGCTACATCAAATAATAATGAGAACATTATATTTCTGTACTTGGGACATGGCTTTTAATGATGAGACTTTAGTTTTTGTAATCAGGCTTTTAAAAAATGATATACAAATTTGGATTTAGATTTATCGGCCAATATATCGGTTATCGGCTTTCAAACATAAAGAATTATCGGTTATCGGTATCGGCCAAAATGTTGATATCGCTGCATCCCTATTTTCAATGCAGTGTGGAATATCTGGAGGCCGTCAAGCAGACTCCGAAGATGACCGTGGAAGAGCTGAAGGCGTTCTCCAAGAAGTACAACGATGTCTATTTCCACCAGGTATGTCCAGATCGTCCACGCTTGTTGGGTTGAGATGAGTGCGAACGCTTTCTAACGGAGCCTGTCATGTGACTGCAGAACATCTATCGCTGTGCTAGGCTGGCGGTGGGCGCTACGCTGCAGCTGGTGGACAGTGTCATGAAGAGAGAGGTCAGGAACGGCATGGCGCTGGTCAGGTGAGCACACGGCCAACAGCACTGCTTTCATGATATCGGAAATAAAATAAAACGACCTGCTTCAAGGTGAAGTGTGTGTTATCTTTACCAATAAACACTAACAGAGCTGCAATTTCTTTGAGCGCCTCAACGTAGGAATATTTGCTCTGCCAGTGCTGAGAGTTTGAGGCAGGACTCCCTGTTTGTCTGAAACTAAAATAATAAATTTGTATTATTACTAACAATATTGATCAAATATAACTAGTTTTTAATGTAATTATACATTTAATATCATTATTAGCAATATTTAATTGTTAATAGTAAGTATTAGTAATATTTAATCATATTTAAATGTAGTATTACATTTAATTATGAATTATTGTTGTTTTTGTTATTGTTAGTATTATTAACAATACCAATAATGTATAAATGAAATATTTCAATTAAATGTTTTTATGTTTGTTTAAATGTTTTATTTTATATTTTATTCATATTCATATTATTATTATTATTGACAATGTTTAATTGTGTTCATATTTTAATATATTTTAAATACAAATCATTTATATTTAATACAATTTAAATGTAGCATTTTAATTTGATATTAATAAATGTAGCACTTTAATGTAATGTTTTACATTAATAAATGTCTTTATTATTATTATTATTAATAAAATGTAATTGTTCATTTTAAATATTCATATTTTGTAATTAAATACATTTCATTACAAATTATTATTATATTAGTATTATAATGTATAGTTTAACACTATTAATATATTATTATTATCAATGTTTAATTATCTTCATATATTTCATAAAATATAAATGTCATATTTTAATTTAATAATAAATGTAATACATTAATGTACTGATTTTAATTTAATACATTATTTATTTATTATTATTAATAATAATAGTAGCTAATCAACACTTCTACCTGTTGGTTATTGGACACTTAAACATAAAAATAATTTGTGTTTGTATTGGTCATAAACAACACAATATATGTAATAATTGATTCTTGTCCGTGTCCCTCAGGCCTCCAGGACACCACAGTCAGCGCTCCGCTGCAAACGGCTTCTGTGTGTTTAATAACGTGGCCATCGCGGCTCTTCATGCTAAAGAGAGCTACAGCCTGAACAGGTGAACCGTGTTCGTTCTGCTGCACCTGCAACACTCCCTGAAGGAGAACTCGACGGCTGTAGTTTCCAGAAGATTTTCCTTATGTCATACAAATGAGTTTGAGCTTGTGTTTTTGTTCCCAGGGTTTTGATTGTGGACTGGGACGTCCATCACGGACAAGGTGTTCAGTACTGCTTTGAGGAGGACCCAAGGTGAGTCCATCTCG
This sequence comes from Semotilus atromaculatus, assembly GCA_031834385.1. Lineage (NCBI taxonomy): Eukaryota > Metazoa > Chordata > Actinopteri > Cypriniformes > Leuciscidae > Semotilus > Semotilus atromaculatus. Next base: position 4,140,327 of record JAULUF010000081.1, read on the forward strand.
CTTCTGGTGGACAATATCATTTACTAACTAGAAGTTTACAAATAATTGCTCGGGCAATTATAGTAAAAATTTACTTGGGCAAATTATTATTATTATTATTATTATTATTTTATTATTTTTTATTATCTACATTTTCGCCCATCTGTTTTTTTTTTTTATTGAATTGAATTTTTTTATTTTATATGTGGTTTTTTAAATTTTATATTTTATTTATTTTACTTTATATCCTTTTATTTTAATTTGTTTTTTAATTTAATAATTATTTATATCTTTAAATCTTTTTTACTTTTAATTGAATTAAATACATTTTATCTCATATTTTATTTTATATCATTTTATTTAGTTTATTTGTTTTATTTTGTATTATTTTATTTGTAAATTTAAATCATTTACATTTTCATCTGTTTTATTATCCACCAGATGAAAATAATTGCACACCTCTCCTCAACGACCTGCACAATTTGAGGAGTCGTTTCTGCAGATATCACAATCTTTCCCCAAGTACGAGCACTAAATGATTTCTCTTTTACCCTAGCGTGCTTTATTTTTCCTGGCATCGTTATGAGCATCAGACCTTCTGGCCCAATCTCCCAGAGTCGGACTATACAAGCGTCGGGAAAGGCAAAGGATCCGGTTTCAACATTAACCTCCCCTGGAACAAGGCAAACAAAAAACTGCCCTCAAAAACATCACTGAATCAGTGCTCACAAATCACGCTCTTTCATGAGTGACAGCAGTACATGCCAATCAAATCCAGTTTTGAACAACCGTTCTTATTTTTTTCATTTTTTTGCCATTCATGATGGTTTCTGTGCTTGTTTTGTGCAGGTGGGCATGACGAACAGTGACTATCTCGCCGCCTTCTTCCACGTTCTTTTACCTGCCGCATACGAGGTACCCGTCGCACGAGAGTAACGGCCCGTTCACTCCACGAACGAGAACTATTACAATATAGGTCGATAAAAACATTGACAGCCAATCAGAATCCATTCTGCTTTAAAGAGCTCAAGCATTTAAAGAGACAGATGACAAAACTGCAGCATAAACAGAACAATAACGTGCGTTGGTGTTAATGTTAATATTCTTATGGCCATAGTTATCTCTATAGTTATTGTTCTTGTTGTGAACGGGCCTTAAAGGGATAGTTAACCCAAAAATTTAAATTAGCCCATGATTTACTCACCCTGAAGCCGTCCTAGGTGTATATGACTTTCTTCTTTGGGCCTTTTCTGTTCCAGTTTGATCCAGAGCTGGTTTTGGTGTCTGCTGGTTTTGATTCAGCCATTGGGGATCCAGAAGTAACAGTCTTTTTTTTTTAAGTTTGTGATTTTCCGAGGCGAGCTCCTTAAAGTCCCCCTGTGGTGAAAATCAAGCTTTTAATTTTGTTTATGTCTGTGTGGTGCTTTTAATATGCTTTAAGACGAACAACGTGTAAATTCATAAGTCGGCAGCATTGCTGAGTATTTTCTCTTTAAAACTGCAGTGAACCAAAGACAGTCTCAAAAACAGTGTGAAATCGCTGGTGTTTCTGACGTCACAAACCACCTTGTAACCAATCAGATCAACGTGTGATCGTCAACGAGTGGATCTCTGAGTGAGTGAGTGGAGGCGGGGCTCATTTGCATATTTATAGAACCGTGTATATTAAATGAGGCAAGGGTGTAGCAGGGTTCCCACGGGTCATGGAATTTCTGGAATGTCATGGAATTTTAAACGGTCTATTCCAGACATTGAAAGTCAGGGAATTTTATATATTTTTTTGTCCAAGTCATGGAATATCAGGGAATTTAGTTTGTTGCTTTAAATTTTAGTTTCCATTTATCAAAATGTAATTTTTCTATACCGATTTTCTTTTTTATTGCGCTGTTTCACACATCTTTCTGTATTGTTGTGCTTAGGCTATTTAGAGCGCCATATTTATTCCCTTCCCGCTCAATTGGAAATCACTTAGTTAACACAGAGCTGCCTACTCTCACGCATTGGCCGTGAGACACCCGCATTTGAATGGTTTCACACGCTCACACCCCCGATTTCTCACGCTGACGTGTCAACCCAGTCGGTCAAATGCCTGAAAGATGAGTTTATCTATAGATCTACATGTTGAGCCACTCGTGATCGACTAGTTACACCGTAAATTAGTTAAAATCTCCCGGAATCTAGAGCGAGCGTGCGAGACAGACTGTGCTCATGGCCGTAGCCAGCTATGAGGTCACCGAGGTCCGGACCTCTGTCATTTTTTTTACCTTCAAAAATAAAATTTCAAGCTCTCTGAATGATTCATTTAAAACCACCTCATATGAGGGTTTGCAATTCATTTTGCTGTGCAGTGAACGGGGCTTTGAGAGCGCGTTGTGAGGGCGCGAGTGCCAGATCCCGTGTTGCCAGATCCACTAATGGTAATTTTCACACTGAATATGGCTTAGAGCTTTTTATTGTGAACTCTCAGAGTGCACCAAATTGATGAATTTAACATTAAAAAGCACAACATTTTCTTAGGGGGGAGCATGCCCCCGAACCCCCCTAGAGGGACAGAGGTCCACTCACTACAGCTTTACCAAAAAAAAAGAATGATCTCTGTAAGAAACACCGGTATTGCTTTTCACAAACATCTACATGTCTGTCTATTTGAAAGTTTATGCTATATGGAGTGTATATTGCATTTGTGGATGTTATTATAGCACAATTCTTTACACCTCACCCCGGACCTCACTAATTTTCTTACCCTGGTTACGGCCTTGTCTGTGCTTCAAACCGCGTAGCGTAGCGGCAGAGAGACCTTGCGTAATACAGAGAGTAGGATTCCTGTCCATCATCGCACAAGCTGCGCCTGTTTTGCTGTTCATTATAGGTCATGGAAATTCATCTTTTTAGTCAGTGAAAGTCAGGGAAAAGTCAGGGAATTTGACATTTGGTTTAGAGTGGGAACCCTGGTGTAGAGTTATATTCAAGCTATTTTAAGGCATGTAGATTTTTTTTTTTCTCAAGAAAAACACATTTTGATATGTAATTTTGGTGATCAAATATTAGTTTTAAGGGATAAAATGATTGACTACAGGGGGACTTTAACTGTTACTTCCCGTTCAGAGCGGGTCCAACGTCTCCAACGTTTCAGCCCTATTTCACAGGCCGTATGGGATGATATCAGTTGACGTTGTTGTCTTTTCTGCATTAGGGTGAAATGTGTGCTTCTCCTGAGACCTTTGCCCACCTCACACAACTGTTGATGCCTTTGGCTGCAGGCAAGATGTGCGTCGTCCTGGAGGTCAGGTGTCATTTTCAAACAAAACCTGGATTCATTTCATTTTAAATACCCGTTCTCTTCAGTTTTATGTTCAGATTGCATGTTTGATGTTCTTTCGATCGTGTTTAGGGAGGGTACAACCTGACTTGCTTGGCCCAGTCAGTTTGCCAAACCGTCCAGACGCTTCTGGGAGATCCGGCCCCGCGGCTGGCAGGGCTCGGAGCCGCTTGTGAGAGGTGAATTGAGCTGTCAATCAAGCGGCGAGTGGTTGTCATTGGTTGAAGTGTACTTGGGTAGCCCCGCCCACAGTGTAATCTTATTGGTCCAAAAATTCCTGCCCACATACGTTAAACATCAAATACATCCTAATTGGTTTCAATATGCAACATTCGATATCACTTAATTTTACAGTGTCATTGTTACACGTTACATGTAGTTACTATAGTCATACCTATAAATTATGTATAATTACTAAAGCCTAATCCTTATTTGTAGTTACTTAATATAACTCAGTACTCAAATGTATAATTACAATGTAACACACACCTTAAAGTAACCTTTAACGTGGACAAACAAATCACTCGTCACTAGAAAGCTGTTATATGTTGTGTGTTCTTTCTCAGCGCACTGGAGTCTATTCAAAATGTCCGCAAAGCTCAATCATCGTACTGGAGCTGTTTTAAACACATCGGTTAGTGCTTGTTTACTTGTGCTCAAATGAAATTGCCATTTTCCTTTCACTTTAAAGGAATTGTGTTTATTATAAAGTCAAATCACAATAGACGTAGTGACAATGCATTACTCATTACTCCAGGCTTCAGTGTCACATGATCCTTCAGAAATCATTCTAATATGATGATTTCTGATTATTATCGATGTTGAAAACAGTTGTGATGCCTACGATAACGGATTGATAACGTGCGTTTTTGTGAACGCCAATATAGTCATCGTTATAGTTGTCTTTATAGTTATCATTCTTGGTGTGAACGGGCCTTAAAAGTATTAATTTCTTGTGGGAAAAAAATGAACTTTTGAATGGTACTGTATATTAGATTAGATCATTTTTATCTGTCCTGTTCTTAAAGAGGCTCATTCAGAAACGAGCACAAAGCGGCCCAGACTGGACGAGAAGAGCGGCGCAACAGAAGAGGCTGAAGAACCGGCACCGGAGACCAATACAGAGAAGAAGACTCAGACTATCGTGTGGCCAGAACCTTTAGCCAGGACGACATCATGTGTGCGAACGGTCGTAGCGCCCCCTCCTGGTGTGGAGGTCTCACTGCCTGAGGGCTGCCAGCGTTTGGAGGACGTTTCCCAAAGCACCACTCAAGAAGTACAAAGCATCCGGTTGGTAAAATACTATCAGATCAGAAAACCTGGTGTTCCTCTTTTAGGACGCATTGTAACCCGTTTTTTTTTTTCAATTCTAGGGATAAACATTTCCACGACGTCACGGACCAAAACATCCTCCAGCCTCTTGGAAATGTACTTTCAGTTCTTGACCAGATGATGAATAAAGAGGTGAGGACGTGATACCGGAGGTCTGGGGCTGTGTGTGTGTGTGTGTGTGTGCAGTGTTTGGTAACGGACTGTGTCTTCATCAGGTGTGTAACGGATGCGTTGTGGTGTGTGACTCGAGTGTGTCCGTACGCTGTGCTTTTCAACACGCATTAATCGGCCTCGCTGAACGGTACAACTTACAGAAGAATTATGTTTTAAAAATCACCTTGATCAGATTAATAATTACCTGTGATGAGATATTAAATTCAGTGCTTGTGTTTTTGATGAAGGGTTATGGTTGTTTTTATTGGAGATGAGAATATACCAGTCATAACTAATGATGGGTGAGACAGTTATTACTATCTATCTATCTATCTATCTATCTATCTATCTATCTATCTATCTATCTATCTATCTATCTATCTATATCTGTATCTATCTATCTATCTATCTATCTATCTATCTATCTATCTATCTATCTATCTATCTATATCTGTATCTATCTATCTATCTATCTAATATTTATCTATCTATCTATATCTGTATCTATATATCTGTCTATCTATCTCTGTATCTTTATATCTATCTATCTATCTATCTCTATTTATCTATCTATCTATCTATCTATCTCCATCTATCTCTATCTGTCTATCTATCTATCTATCTAATATTTATCTATCTATCTATATCTGTATCTATCTATCTATCAATCTATCTCTGTATCTATCTATCTATCTATCTATCTATCTATCTATCTATCTATCTATCTATCTCTATTTATCTATCTATCTATCTCCATCTATCTCCATCTATCTATCTATCTATCAACTATATATATCTCTATCTATCTATCTATCTATCTATCTATCTATCTATCTATCTATCTATCTATCTATCTATCTATCTAATATTTATCTATCTATCTATATCTGTATCTATCTACCTATCTACCTATCTATCTATCTATCTATCTATCTATCTATCTATCTATCTAATATTTATCTGTCTATCTATCTCTGTATCTTTATATCTATCTTTCTATATCTATCTATCTATCTCTATTTATCTATCTATCTACATCTATCTATCTATCTATCTATCTATCTATCAACTATATATATCTGTATCTATCTATCTATCTATCTATCTATCTATCTATCTACATCTATCTATCTATCTATCTATCTATCTATCTATCAACTATATCTATCTATCTATCTATCTATCTATCTATCTATCTATCTATCTATCTATCTATCTAATATTTATCTATCTATCTATCTATATCTGTATCTATATATCTATCTATCTATCTCCATCTATCTCTATCTATATATCTATCTATCTATCTCTATTTATCTATCTATCAATCTATCTCTGTATCTATCTATCTATCTATCTATCTATCTATCTCTATTTATCTATCTATCTATCTGTCTCCATCTATCTCTATCTATATATCTATCTATCTATCTCTATTTATCTATCTATCAATCTATCTCTGTATCTATCTATCTACATCTATCTATCTATCTATCTATCTATCTATCTATCAACTATATATATCTGTATCTATCTATCTATCTAATATTTATCTATCTATCTATATCTGTATCTATCTATCTATCTATCTATCTATCAATCTATATCTGTATCTATATATCTGTCTATCTATCTCCATCTATCTATCTATCAACTATATATATCTGTATCTATCTATCTCTGTATCTTTATATCTATCTATCTATCTCTATCTATCTATCTATCTATCAACTATATATATCTGTATCTATCTATCTATCTATCTATCTATCTATCTATCTATCTATCTATCTATCTAATATTTATCTATCTATCTATATCTGTATCTATCTATCTATCTATCAATCTATATCTGTATCTATATATCTGTCTATCTATCTCCATCTATCTATCTATCAACTATATATATCTGTATCTATCTATCTCTGTATCTTTATATCTATCTATCTATCTCTATCTATCTATCTATCTATCTATCTATCTAATATTTATCTATCTATCTATATCTGTATCTATCTATCTATCTATCAATCTATCTCTGTATCTTTATATCTGTCTATCTATCTCTATTTATCTATCAATCTATCTATCTATCTCCATCTATCTATCTATCTATCTATCTATCTACATCTATCTATCTATCTATCTATCTATCTATCTATCTATCAACTATATATATCTGTATCTATCTATCTATCTATCTATCTATCAACTATATATATCTGTATCTATCTATCTATCTATCTATCTATCTATCAATCTATCTATCTATCTCCATCTATCTATCTATCTATCTATCTATCTATCTACATCTATCTATCTATCTATCTATCTATCTATCAACTATATATATCTGTATCTATCTATCTATCTATCTATCTATCTATCTATCTATCTCCTGTTTTTTTTGCTGTCACTTGAATCGAGGAATTATTAAAAATAATTTGGTCAGTTATTTAGAAATCGTATGCCATCTGTCCTTGACCGCAGTGTGCTCCTCTCTCCTCAGGACGGTGTTCCTAGTCCAGATCCGTGCTGAAGACGCCGAAGAGAAGTGTGTGAACCGCTTGTCCTTGTGTCTGAGAGAGGTGCGTCATCACACCTGATATTGTCTCAGATTTCGTCTTCATAGAAATGAAGTCACTTCCTCTTCCTGCTTGTGTGCAGGGCGAGAGCTTCACGGCTGGTTTCATGCAGGCGGTGCTGGGCCTGATCCTCCCCCTGGCGTATGAGTTTAACCCTGGGCTGGTGCTGGGGGTTGTGGGAGAAAGTGGAGTGAAGACTCGTCTGGCCCCAATCTGGGGTCACCTGATCAGCCTACTTCAGGGCGTGGCACAGGGCCGGACGCTCACTCTACTGCAGGTCAGAGTCTGGTGTTTACAGGCCCAAAACATCAATCTATAGTATTTATTTGGATTAAATGTATTCAGGGTTCCCACGGGTCATGGAATTTCTGGAATGTCATGGAATTTTAAACGGTCTATTCCAGACATTGAAAGTCAGGGAATTTTATATATTTTTTTGTCCAAGTCATGGAATATCAGGGAATTTAGTTTGTTGCTTTAAATTTTAGTTTCCATTTATCAAAATGTAATTTTTCTATACCGTTTTTTTTTTTTTGTGCTGTTTCACACATCTTTCTGTATTGTTGTGCTTAGGCTATTTTGAGCGCCATATTTATTCCCTTCCCGCTCAATTGGAAATCACTTAGTTAACACAGAGCTGCCTACTCTCACGCATTGGCCGTAAAACACCCGCATTTGAATGGTTTCACACGCTCACACCCCCGATTTCTCACGCTGACGTGTCAACCCAGTCGGTCAAATGCCTGAAAGATGAGTTTATCTATAGATCTACGTGTTGAGCCACTCGTGATCGACTAGTTACACCGTAAATTAGTTAAAATCTCCCGGAATCTAGAGCGAGCGTGCGAGACAGACTGTGTTTATGGCCGTAGCCAGCTATGAGGTCACTGAGGTCCGGACCTTCAAAAATAAAATTTCAAGCTCTCTGAATGATTAATTAGAAGTTTAAACCACCTCATATGAGGGTTTGCAATTCATTTTGCTGCGCAGTGAACGGGGCTTTGAGAGCGCGTTGTGAGGGCGGGAGTGCCAGATCCTGTGTTTCCAGATCCACTAATGGTAATTTTCACACTGAATATGGCTTAGAGCTTTTTATTGTGAACTCTCAGAGTGCACCAAATTGATGAATTTAACATTAAAAAGCACAACATTTTCCCCCGAACCCCCCTAGAGGGACAGAGGTCCACTCACTACAGCTTTACCAAAAAAAAAGAATGATCTCTGTAAGAAACACCGGTATTGCTTTTCACAAACATCTACATGTCTGTCTATTTGAAAGTTTATGCTATATGGAGTGTATATTGCATTTGTGGATGTTATTATAGCACAATTCTTTACACCTCACCCCGGACCTCACTAATTTTCTTACCCTGGTTACGGCCTTGTCTGTGCTTCAAACCGCGTAGCGTAGCGGCAGAGAGACCTTGCGTAATACAGAGAGTAGGATTCCTGTCCATCATCGCACAAGCTGCGCCTGTTTTGCTGTTCATTATAGGTCATGGAAATTCATCTTTTTAGTCAGTGAAAGTCAGGGAATTTGACATTTGGTTTAGAGTGGGAACCCTGAATGTATTTATTTAATTGTCTTTAATATATTTATTAAAAAATCTTTTAAATTGAATTGTTTTGAGTGAAATGTTATTTCTTTTAAAGTTTAAAACAAATAAATATTTTTAAAACTTATAAATACATAATACATAAATGTATTTCAAATAAATAACTGAATACAGTTTTATTTAGTTTAATTTTTTTTAATGTAATTTAAATAAATTTGCTTTAAATGTATTCATTTAAATAGATTTTTTATTTATTTTTATTAAAATCAAATTAAAACTTTAAAACAAACAAATGCGTTTTAAATAAATACATCAAAATAAATAAATACAATTTATTTATTTTAAATGAAATTTAATTTTTTTTATAAATACATTTATAATTTTAAATACATAAATGCCTATTCCTTTATTTATTTAAAATGTATTTATTTGTTTTAAATTGAAAAATAAATGTAAAAATTTAAATAAATATATTTTTTAATAAATAAATATATTTTAAATAAACACATTAAAAAAAGAGAAGTGAATTAAATTATTTATTTTAAATGTATTTATTTATTTTGTGTATTTTCTTTTGTGTATACTTCTGTATGATAATTTTGGCCTGTACAAGAAACATATAGAACATTTTTAATAGATGGATTTTTACATCTTATCACTATGGCCCAGAACATTAACTGAGAGCCGTCTGTACCGATGGGTTTTTTCCACACAAAAAATGGTGTTTCATGGCGTGGCATATGGTTGAGCCATGTCTGGTAAAGCTACAGTATATGCGTGTCTTAACGCTGCCAGTGAATCACAATATATGCATGTCTTCAGGGCCATGACAAAGATCTGCTGGAGCTTACGGTCTCTGCCCTCTCTGGGGCCCCTGTTCCCCCCCTCGGGGTCTTGGGGGCCCCCAATCCTGTAGACGTTCAGAGGATAGAAAAGCAGAGACTGAGGCTGCGGAAACGCTGGAGTTTGGTGCAGTGCGCAGGTACTGAGACTGAAGTTAGCTCAAATATTAGACAGAGCATGTATAAATGAGTGGATTTACCAAACACACTTCACATATGTTCACCGAAACTGGCCTGCGTTCATATGGTCACATATATGCATTGTGTGAACTTGAATAACAGTGTGTGTTTGTGCAGTTTCAGAAAGCTGATGGAAGCCTCATGAACATTGAACAACCTGCGTTTTGATGTCCAGTTATGGAAAATCATGACTTTTACTTTTTTTTAACTTTTTTAAACGTTACATTTTGAATGGCATTAAAAATAATCCTGATACAGTCTTTGTTGGTACCGTAGTTTTTGTTTGACTGTGTGTGTGTGTGTGTGTGTAGGGTTTGTCTGGTCAGAAGTGAGCTAAATCTGACAAACTCCATTTGAGGATGTAAGCGAATTATAATTTCTTTAAATTTAGAATAATGAATTATAAATTGCTTTCTGTATTCCTCATTTGTTTTTTGCTGTGGATAAAAGCGTCTGCTAAATGAACTAGGGTTAAAAATTATGATTAGCTTCTACATCTTGGATAGCTAGGTAGACGTGTGTTGTGTTGTGTTTCTGACTACAAGTATCTGTCTGACTATAAGTGTGTGTCTCAAGAAGACAGAATGATGTTTGTTACACACTTTTCCATGACTGACTGACTGACTCACATCAGGAGTGACAGTTTGGTCTTACTTTTTTACTGCTGTATGCCACTTAAATCGTATCTGTTTTTTGTGTGTGTTAAATTCTTCACCACACCCAGAGAAAACGGTGAGTAGCTTATAGTTATATTTGTTCATTCTTTCAGATTTTGTTTTTAAGTATTGGATATTATTAGCCAATCTGTATCCAAATGGCATTAGAGATATACCGACGTGTACTTTATCATCTTTTTTTTCAGTGGTTTGCTGTTATTATTCATGATCCATATGGTTGTGTGAATGGCACGTGATGCTTTTACAAATCTTCTGTGTGTCAAATGTTATCAGCTTAAAAAATGAACATTAAGAATAATCGTCCAGTAGGGGGCGAGCATTGGCCAGAATCCTCAGTTGAACCGCATTTACCTTTTCTGGTGATATTGCTGATATTTCTATTATCGATAATGGTATGATCACCTACATTTATATCTATACAGTCAAGAGCAGATCCGTTTAGAATTTTACGTGATGAGGCTGAGGAATATACTTAGTCTTACAGTTGTACTAGATCACATTATTTTCAAAACTCACAACTTTCAAACAATTTTATGGTTTTTGTCTACTGAATGTCTACTGGTTTTTTTTTTATAGCTAAACTGACGTGTAGTACAATCTATTGTAAACACTATTTCTTTTGTTCACAGCCCTATTTTAATTCCTGTCAAACTGACTAAATGAATAATGAAATCAAGGCATTACTGACAAAAAATAATTATTACGGTATAAATACCCAATAAACACAAACAGACAAATAAATTATTCTAAATAAAACTGTAAAAAAAAAAAAAAGTTGTGTAAACTGATTAGTCTGTCTTGATCATCGATGAGAAGAGTAACAGGTACCACGTGACATCACCACCTATCTTTAGCACTTATCTAGATAATATTTTACACATGAAAAAAAACACTTAGTGATTTTAGTAACGGTTGAATTGAAACCACATGGTAAAGAATTAAAATAGTAAAATAATTATTTTAGCGCGTCGTATCTGACCAATTAGAGACCACTTTCGGGCCACTACGCCCCGCCCCTTATAGATATTACTAATTTCCATTCTTCTCACTCCTCCGGTTCTGTGACAGAAGCCGAGGATCAGATGGCCGCCAATCCGACGAGAGCGACCGGCCAGCCGGCCAAGATGAAGAAGGATGAGTCGCTGTTGGGAAAACTGGGAGGAACGTTATCACGCAAAAAGAAGCCGAAAGAAGGTAATATTTTTAGGATATTGAAACTGTTAACAAAAAGAAAAAAAGAGGAGAAAATACTGTAATTAAGAGCACATGACATCATGCAGTCATTGATTTTATCTCTGTCCATGGTGCTGCGCTTGATCAATAATATATTTATGAAAATGATTCACTGCGGGATATTTAAACACTTATTTATGTTAAAATAGCCTATTTATATATTTAACATAACAATTCATAGAATTAAAAGGCATAGATATTTCTACCGGACTATTATAAGTAATTGTATATAATCCTAGTTTTATAAAACATGTATGTGATTTACTCTTTGTATATCAGCATAACTTCATCCTCAGTTATGTTGTGGTGTTGTCGTCTGGGACAGAAATAGCCAGGTCAGGAGCTCAAGGTTATTCAGATAAATGTGAAGCAGGTTTCTTTTTATTTAGTTCGTTGTATTGTTTTCCCCATTTAAAACTCTCAAGAGTTAAAAATCTATGTCTGTGCTTTTTAGATCTGTTATTTTGCACAGTTTTAGATCAAACTCCCCCTTCCAGGCTCCATCTGTGTGAACAGCTGCAGCTGCACAGTAAAGTGTGTGTGTGTGTTTGTTTGTTGTTCCTTAATGTGACACAAAGGCAGGAATGACAGAGACAAGAGATGTTTTAAATAGTTTTTGCACTGTTTTAACCTTCAGTCAGTCACGCAGGAGTTACACAATGTATTAAAGGCTCTTTAGTGACTCTTTATTTAGAGCTTTGTTTTGGGAAGTTTGAAAATAGTTTTAAAGTTTGAAGCGACTGCCTTGCTAAGTGGTTGCTATAGTATTGCTAAGTGCTTGCAGGATGTTGCTAATGTGTTTTGGCTGGTTGCTAGGGTGTTTTTGCTGATTGTTAGGGTATTATGGATGGTTGTTATGATTTCTGGTTGGTTGTTAAGGTGTTGCCAGGGTGTGCTGGCTGTTTGTCAGGGTGTTCTGGCTGGTAGTTTGGGTGTTCTGGATGGTTCTTGTTCTTGCTTGTTGTTTGGGTGTTCTGGATGGTTGCCAGGATGTTGCTAATGTGGTTTGGCTGATTGCTAGGTTTTTTTTTGCTGATTATTAGGGTGTTATGGTTGGTTGTTATGATTTCTGGTTGGTTGTTAAGGTGTTGCTAGGGTGTGCTGGCTGGTTGTCAGGGTGTTCTGGCTGGTAGTATGGGTGTTCTGGATGGTTCTTGTTGTTGCTTGTTGTTTGGGTGTTCTGGATGGTTGTCAGGATGTTGCTAATGTGGTTTGGCTGGTTGCTAGGGTTTTTTTGCTGATTGTTTGGGTGTTATGGATGGTTGTTATGATTTCTGGTTGGTTGTTAAGGTGTTGCTAGGGCGTTTTAGCTGATTGATTGGGTGTTTTGACTGGTTGTCAGGGTGTTCTGGCTGGTTGCTTAGGTGTTCTGGATGGTTATGATTTCTATCTGGTTGTTAAGGTGTTCTGGTTGGTTTTTAGGGTGTTCTGGCTCATTGTTAAGGTGTTTTTTGGGTATTTTGGCTGGTTGTTCTGCATGCAGTCAGACCTGTACTGATTGGTGGATGTATAGTTTGAAAACTATGAGGAAATACAATCATACATTTTTGATGGACGTTTTGATGGAATGAAAGTTTTGAAAATGAGATTGTATGCTGGTCAAGTGTCTTACAGATGAGTGACTTTGACTTTTCAGTGATGTTGTTTTGTGGAGATGAGTAAAAGTAGATGATAGCGCCACCCAGAGGACATTTGTTAGAAAGAGTGGGGTTTGTTTTTTCAGTAAAGTAGTTGTCATGATTGACAGCAACTTTACACAGCAGATCCACACATTTCCTATCCCTTCTGTACAGAAGCTGATAGCAGAAAACCCCTTGAGATATTTATATATATATATATCCCATATAAGTGTGTGTGTCAGGATGTTGAGCTGGCTGTTACACATTGTGTGAGTGTGTATGAGAGATACTGACAGATCTGGCTGTTGCTACTTTCATTTGTAAATTATCCTGAGACTCGTTGAAACCCTTGAAGAAACATGGATTCCAGTAAGTTTCACTCTTCTTCGATACTTTTAATGCATTTTCTGAGAAATCTCCTGGTCAAGTTATTATGCTGTAATAAAAAAAAAAATAATAATGGTCTGATATTTAAGACAACAAAAAAGTGGAATTCTTTTATTAGAAGTATTTTTTATTATCTTTTATTATTAACTGTTTCATTATGTTTGTTTATGTTATATTGTTATATTGACTTATCAAACAAATTATAAAAATAATTTATGTTATATTGACTTATCAAACTTAATAGTTCAACCAAAACATGGTTTCAAAGAGAAGCGGCATGAGTTATTAATATAATACAATTCATATGAATATAAAATATGACTATTTTACAAAAAAAAATTATATTCATTGTTAATGTTTTTCATATTTTGCCAATTACTGTATAATGTGTGATTATTTACAAGGTTCAGTGAAACTGAGTGATACTACAATCATTTATTTAATTACAAACTTTGGTAGTAAAAAAAGGTGTAATTTTAACGAACCGGTTTACAGTAAGTTCCCGTACTAAATACAGGGGAACATTGTAAAGGATTTAGTAAAAGATAAAAACCGTAAAAAGATACAACCGGACATTTAGTGCACTTTTTCAGTGGAAAAAAAATTAAAAACTCAATAAATTCCCAGAATTCCCTACGTGACACTTCACATTTGATGGTATTTTGTTTAAATAATCATGTTTCTTTATAGTTTTTGTTATCAGTTATGTACATTTGGGTTTTATGTTACATCTGCAGTTGTTTAATGAATGTTAATTGCTTTTGTAATGTGTGTTACTATGATGGTGTTTTGTGTTTGCATGACTGACTTTTATATAGCTGTATATACTTCTGCCTGTGGAAAAGCTTGTTATGAACTTATTCATGATTCTTCATGTGGTTTCCTCTTTTACTGCATTATTATGGTGGTTGTCGTCAGTATATGTTAAAGGTACGAAACAGATTCTAGTAGTGTGCACTGTTGAGTTTACTGGTTTAAATTGAAGCTTTCTTGTCTGTAAATGACAGTTTTATACAGTTTGTTCTGTAAATATGTTTACATTTATACATTGGCAAGTGGCAACCACAGCTTCCTTTTTTTTGTAAAAACTTGGTATAAAACTCTAAAACTTTTGAATTAATATGTAGCACTGCTGTGTTGTTCTTCTTATAGTGTTAGTATAACTAAAGCGGTATCCTCATATTTAAGCTTGGGTTAGTAGTGTAGAATCAGCCATTGAAAAACATATTGTTGAGCACTAGTCTGAACACTGAGGGAAGCCCATGGTCTTATAGCAGAGACAGTATTGGTTTGAGGTTGGACAATATTAAGTTCAGCAGCAGATCATGGTCAGTTTCTGGCACAAATGACAGACAGGGTGTGTATGGGGACTAACTGTGGAGCGTGTGTAATGCAGGAAGTGTGTGTGACATGACACAATCTTCTCTTCTCTGACATCTGAGCTGTGTTGCTCATTCAGAGTCCCTTTCCCTCTCCAGTATCCCAATGATCCCACAAATAAGTGCTGCTGTATTTAACATCAGCGCCATTCCTCTGACCGACTGTTATTTTTGCTGGCTTTGTAATAAATAACTTTCCCCAGGCGCTACAGACACACACATCGCTGACAGACACTGTATACACACACACACACACACGCACACGCACACGCCCACACACACACACACACACACACACACACACACTCACTCACTCACTCACTCACTCACTCACTCACTCACTCACTCACTCACTCACTCACTCACACTCTCTCTCTCTCACACACACACACACACACACACACACACACACACACACACACACTGCAGTCAGTGTGTATTGATTTCTCAGGGAAGTGTTTGTTGTGTGATGTCTGTTGTTATTGCAGTCGCTGATGTGCAGCTTTGAGCATGACAATGAGCTTTCCTGAAAATAAATACAAATAAATGAATGGCCTCATTCATCAGATTGCATATTTAATTACAAACTGCTGACACATTTAATATACAACACACATCAAAGATCTAAATATCTTAATGAACATAAATATCTAATCCATTGTAGAATAGAATAGAATAGTATAATGTAGACATCTACAAAGATCCATGAAGATTTCATGTCTTGCAGAAAAAGTTCTATCTAATCTAGATCTATCTAGTTCTATCTAAATCTAATCTAGCATAATAGAATTATTAAGACTGCACACATCTAAGATCTCTAAATCTTCAAAGGTCCATGAAGATTTCATGTATTGCTGAAAAACTTTAATGTCTAAAAGAATAGAATAGAAAATAATAGAATACACATCTAACATCTGGAAATCTTCAAAGATGCATGTAGATTTCATGTGCTGCAGGCAAAATTTCAATATCTAATCCAATATAGAGTAGAATAAAATTAATTAGATAACACATCTAAAATCGGGAAATCTTCAAAGGTCCATTAAGATTTCATGTATTGCAGTATGCTTGAATATCTTCTCCATAATAGAATAGAATGGAATGGAATGTAGTAGAATTAATTAAACAACACACATCCAAGGTCTGGAAATAGATCCATAAAGATCCATAAAGATTGTATGTGTTGCAGAAAAACGTGAATATCTAATCCATTATTATAGAATAGAATATAATAGAATTAATAAGACCACAAACATCTAAGATCTGGAAATCTTCAAAGACCCATGAAGATTTATTTCATGTGTTGCAGAAAAACTTTAATATCTAATCCATTATTATAGAATAGAATATAATATAATAGAATTAATAAGACCACAAACATCTAAGATCTGGAAATCTTCAAAGACCCATGAAGAGTTATTTCATGTGTTGCAGAAAAACTTTAATATCTAATCCATTATTATAGAAATTAAGAATAGAATTAAATTTTTTTTTTTAATAAAAGATGTATTGTGTTGGACGAAAAAATTAACAAAAGGAAAAAAGGCAAATGTCAGATATTGTAAAAACCAGGCGTATGATCTCTCGGTGAAGTGTTGTTGTGGTGTTCCCTCATTAGTGTGTAGTAAGCAGCCTGTCCTCCTCATTGAAACAGGAGCAGTGAGTGTGGGGGTTTCAGAGGGACAGAAATAACACGTGATGACGCGAGCGCGACTGCTGTAGCCACACTGGCGGCCTCCCACACACACACACACACACACACACACTCAGTGCAGGGACATTAGCGGGACTCAGCGCTGTTTAACGGGACATGGCCGGTCTACTGTGTGGAACGAAGAGAAGAAAGCAAGGTAGACTTTAGATAGCAGGTGTGTGTGTATGTGTGTGTGTGTTCACTGGCTATTTTGTATATTTTGGCATATCTAATTAAATCAATAACATTTTTGTTTTAACATTATCTCATTGGATTTACATTATAAATATTGAATTTATGAATTCAAATGCTTTTGCAATCATGCACTGAAACATTACTATAATTTATCCAATTCAATAAATAGTCTATTATTATGTTATTTAAGTATTCATAGAAAAGTCTGTACAGTTTATTTATGTTCACGTAAATGGCAATTTTATGATGTTGTTTAAAAAGAAATATATATGGTGCAGTGATTTAATACATTTTGATGAAACTATTTTAGATTTGTGCTCACATCAACACATAAGATTTACATTATAAAGATGAAATATAAAATGCAAACTTTATTTCGGAATATATATGCTTATGCAAACAAACACTGAAACATTACTGTAATATATTATAATATACAATTCATATTTAAGCTGTTATTTATTATATAGTTTAGTTATCTGTGATAACTAGAAGATTTTTTTTAATTTAATTTTTTTTAGTTGATAGTACTTATACAGTATTTCTATGTGTGTTCAGTGAAATGAGCAATTATTAAAACACAATTTTATTGTGTAACCGTAAAATGTGTTCTGCAGTGATTTAATATATCTGAATACAAATTATGTGTTAACATTACTTTTATGTATTTTATAAATACAAAAATATTGAAAAATAACAGAAGTAGCCTACATACATATTTGTATATATACATAAAATAGCCCCCAATTGAAGAATCACCCATATATTGAGCATTAAATATATGTATGGTGAATTAGCACCTATCTGCTCCTAGAGGGTTTCGTGTGTGTGTGTGTGTGTGTGAAACACGGACGGAACTGTAATCCTCAGAAAATGAGGCGTGCTGCATGTTTCATGTTGCCCCGGAGGAGAAATGCATGATTATGATGGAAAGCAGAAGCGTAATCTTGCAGGAAATGCAGATTGTGCGCGAGATCATGCAGTGCTCTCTGTAGGCCATGAAGATGAAGAACTGCCTGCACAAAACGGCCCCTGTGGACCTCAGATGTTTATGAGCGAGTGTTCGCTTGCTCGGGGGCCTGAGAACATGAATGGATGATGCTTTTGCCTCTTCGGGGCCGTTCACGACCCTGTTTTCAACTAAAAGCTGAAAACTTGTTATGCGTTTTTGGCTGTTCATTTTCACGACAGCGCCATTTAGCGGACCTGAAATCGAAAACTTTTGAAAACGGGTTTCAAACTGCAAGTTTTTGAAAATGATACCGTTATCGTCTTTGTGTAAACTACAAAAACGTGAACTTGTGAAACCGGTGGTGTGTGTGTTTCTTTACAAAGTGACATCGCCATCTACTGGCGGTAAAATTACTGAACATTTAAATATGAAAAAACAAAACTTTTATTTGTAGTTTCAGCTTTGCCAAGGAAACGCTTCTCATTTTCAATTAGTTTATTGTTACTACTTCAACTTAAACTAAAACTTAATCAAAAAAAAAAACTATATAGACATATTACAATATAGCCTATTACTAATGACAAAAACAACAAATTTACTAAAAGATTTAGCTAGGTGAAAAATGAAAACAGAAAATATAAAATAAATACTATAATAGTATCAATGATACTAAAATAACAGTTTCTCAATGGTAGTTTCCTGGAAGAATGCGATTTGAATGTGTCTTTCTGAATTTGCGCTGCTTCATATTCTTTGTGAAAACCATCATATTTAGTTTAATATGGATTAACAGGATTATTTGAGTTCAATAGAACAGCATTTATTTGAAATAGAAATTTTTGCCAACATTGTAAATGTCTTTACAGTCCATTTTGATTCATTTAATGCTTCCTTGTTGAATAAAACTATTCATTTCTGTAAAAAATTAATTAATTGCTATATTATTACTTCCTTGTTGAATAAAACTATTAATTTCTGTAAAAACCAGCTCTTCCCTCTAAAGGTTTGGACAGGAGTGTGTGTGTGTTAGTGTGGTTTCACACAGGAGGAACTCTTTCTAATATCATCAGATATGTGTGTATTTGACCCTGATGAATGTTTGTGTTGTAGAGGAAGTGCTCGAGACTGAAGCTGTTCACTACAGGCTGAGATCATGTCAAGCTACTGCTCAGTTTAATAAATGTACTGTACTTACCCGAAGGAGGAAGAGAACGAGTCGCTCATGAATCAGCTGATTAATTACTGCACACTAATCAGTTAATTGACATGGCAATGATTTAGCGAAGTAGAAACAGCAGCGAGTTCCTGTACGTGACATTAGCCGTTCATTTTCTTGAAACCATATAAACCCTTACTGTGTACCACGGTACCTTGCTTGATATTTACCATATTATTACTATATTCATACGCTATGGTGTTTACATGATACTCCAAGGTACTTCTATAGATTTACCAAGGTACATATCCCAGAAAATATGGTGCTCATGATGCTTTATTATTCTTTTTTTGGGTCTTTAGTGAGTGACCTTCAGGAAGAGGGCAAGAACGCCATCAACGCCCCGCTCCTGCCCGGCGGCCCGGAGCTGCTCCCCGAGGACACACTGCTGGGTAACCCATCACTCCTTTCATCCGTTAAACACACCGTATCGTCTCTCTCCTCCACTAGAGGTCACTGCTCACTGAGTTTGTAAACCTGGTTCCCCTGACAAAAACCCAATAGGATTTTTCTATTGGCTTTTGGATTATTGCAGATTAAAACATAGCTCTGTGACCAACAAACGATTGGGATTCTTACGCGTTTTGTTCATCATGGTGATCTTCAGAAATTAATACAACTTTAATGAAATACTAATAAAAAGCTAAACTTAGGCTGTGTCCGAAATCGCCCCCTGTACCCTTGTTCACTATTCCCTACAATACTCCACTAATATACTGTAGTTCACTTGAAGGACTGAATGAAAATCAGTGAGTGAATTCGGACACTTTTCGGACGGCTTTTGCATAGTTTCTGCTGTTTAGTAATTTCTTACATTTTTTGTTTAAGATTTATCTTGAACTCTGTCATGGAAACTAGCATGTATAAACCTTATTAAACAATTTAATAATCAATTCAGAATGAATTTATACCTGTATGATATTACGCTGTACCCGCATTGGACCAGCGGTTTGGAAAAAACGGATGGATGGATGATTCAGATGCGGCGCCATCTTCTGGTCAGACACAGGAATTCATTCGGTGCGACCGTCACAGTGCATTATGGGTATTCTCTAGCCGTTGAGCGCAAGCGCATAAACGGTTGAGTGTACGTCCGTTGTACACGTGTTAATGCTGTCCATTGTGGGATTGAATGAGTGCTCTAGATAACGTCCACTATGGTTTCAGACACCACTACAAATGACTGTCCTCTCGAATGATGCCCTATTTAAGGGTATAGGGGGCGATTTAGGACACAGCCGCAGGCTATAAATGAACCACACCACAGTTGCATGACTTAAATGCCACCATTACTAAGCTTCCAACAACTCTTTCAGTTTCTGTAAAAGTTTGACGTTTAATATTATATTGATAATATCATGACATAATATATTATGTCGTTTGTCTCTGACAACCTCTGTTGTCCCATTTAGCCACTTTTTATCAACCACCTTTTTCAAGACAAGTGTAAGCTTTAAAAAAAACACACACAATTGTGGTTTTATTGATGTATTTTAATCCAGGAAAAACCCATGACATCAGGACGATGGAAGTGCTGTAAAAAAACCTTTAATAAAAACACGTCCTCACTGCAGCACTATTACTGTTTTTATTCTCCTATTTAAGAATCTCAAGAGAAACTTATTAGATGAAGCTGGCACTTGAGAAATGCATTACTAAGAAGTTGATCTCATGAAGCCTACTTTTGTGGTGGTGTTGTTGGGTGTGGAGGACACTTCTCGTTTCCTCCATGACTCACAGCTGGACAAATCCCCCACACCCAACACCGTTCTAGAGGACAATCCAACATAATTGTGTTTATGAGAGTGTTGAAGAGTTTTTTTCTTTCATCTGTGATTTTTTGCAGAAGAAAATGCAGAGAGGACCATTCTAGACCCTACATCCAGAGAAGACCTCAATTTTAAAGACCTGCAGAAGGTAGAAAACACATTTTCTGACTGTTTACACTAACATCTCAGTATAGAGGATGTGAAAAACCCAGAAATGGTAGATGAGGACAATAACCAATGGGACTTTAAATTTGACAGTGAAGGAGAGCATGCAGCGCCCTCTACAGTTTGAGCTATTACCTCAAACCAGTGTTATATTAATATTATTTATATAATATTATAGTATTTAGTAATATTTTGAATTGTCTTTTATTTTAGTCATTTTATTTTGTGCTTTTATACCATTCTTTCTTTTTTATTAAATATTTCTATATAGCTTCAATTTATTTTTATTTCAGTTTTGGTCAGTTTAGTACTTTTCAACTTAAACATATTTTGGTAACACTTTATTTTACAATTCCCTTAGGTCATATATTTATATTACAGTGTCTTACATGTTACATGTAGGCTCTATAGTAATTACTTTAAATGATGCATAATTTCATGCAACTAAACCAAACCTAATCCTAAGTAGTTCATTAATATTACTCAGTACTTAAATGTATAATTACACTGTAACAAGTACACCTTAAAATAAAGTGC
Source organism: Semotilus atromaculatus (assembly GCA_031834385.1). NCBI lineage: Eukaryota > Metazoa > Chordata > Actinopteri > Cypriniformes > Leuciscidae > Semotilus > Semotilus atromaculatus. The sequence goes on from JAULUF010000081.1 coordinate 4,162,095, forward strand.
AACACATATTAATTTCAGTTATTTGCCAAGGAATCATTCATTATTTTCTTTCACGTTTGTTTTTGCTAATCTTAACCCTAAGCCCCATATTAATGTTAATTAATGTTAGTTTATTATTAATTATATAGTTAATTTACTCTTTCCCCACCATTGACGGAATTTTACGTCATTTATGACACAACTTAAGCATTCAATTAGTTAATTACCATTCAAATCACTGACCTTTTTATAAACTCTTCCTCTCAGGTTCTCATTGACTGGATCAACAGTGAACTGGAGGAGGACCGAATCATCGTAAAAGACATTGAAGAAGATCTGTATGATGGACAGGTGCTGCAGAAACTTTTTGGTAAGACAAAGACAAAATCTTTGTGTACGATTAACTTTACTTCTAGAGCTTTATGGTATCAAATGTTTTAAGTGTGGTACTAATGAGGACGTTCTCTGCGTGTGGCCTCCTTCAGAGAAGCTGTCGGGTTATAAGCTGAACGTGGCGGAGGTGACGCAGTCAGAGATCGGACAGAAGCAGAAACTGCAGACGGTCCTGGAAGCTGTTAATGGAGTCCTCAGACCTCTGGAGTGGAACGTGGAGTGGAGTGTCGACTGTGAGCGCTGAAAGACATTTTTATAGTTAACCTAAAAAAAAAACTCAATTAAAGGTGGGGTAGGCAACTTTCGGAGAGGCTAGCAATAGCGAGCTAGCTAAAGCATAAGATCCCACTCTCCCTTCAGAGCGTCTCCAAACCCACGCCTCCTCTAAAACACATGAACAGCAGGGAGCAAACAAAAGCGTGACAAGAGACGGGGTTAAACAGCACATAACAACATTACAATAATATTGAACATAAACCACTTAAAGAGCTCTGACCTGTCCGGTATCACCAGATTCATTTCGCCGTTGATAGTGTTGCCATTGAAACGCATAAATTCGAGTCACGAACCGATCTGAGTATAATCTGATTGATCCGAGTCACAGGTTTCCGTTTTGGTTAAGGAGGAACTGTAAAAGGCGCTGCTGTTTGTTTGCGGTGTTCTGTGACTGACGTAACTCTGATAGCATGAAATACAAACATTGACAGGCAGGTAGGACATTTTATCATTGCATTCAGACCGAATTCAATGATTGGACGAACATTTTTTTCAACCTTTATAATATTTTTCCAAAACCCTTGAGATGGTACATTGACTTACATTAGGTTGAATGACAGGTCTGCCATAGCCTGACGGTGTCTGTATCACTTTTACTGGCACTATGTAACTTCGGGTTTTGGGTAGGAACCCGAGCACAAAAATAACTACAAAATTCGACTGCTTTACAGCATACCTCACTTCCTCAAATTCTGACGTGAGAGCCCAACGAGCGTTTTTTTTTTTTACCTCTGTATGTTGTCATGGCCGAAGCAGCAAGTAAAACCAAGAAGCCAAAGGTTTTGTCAGAGGACAGTAGAAAGAGAAAAAGGGAGAGTGACAAAATAAAAGGCAATATTGGTCCAGCGTTCTCTCGCTGGCGTGAGCTAAAGGAGGAGGAGGGATGCTGCCCGACCGATGCTGGCCGTCAAAAAATAAATAAATCAGTAGCCTATGTCTAAACGCCGTGTACAAGTTCGGTAGGGGCTACATTACATTCTTGCAAGTAAATAATACATGATTAGACGGACAAAATAAACATCATTTATTATAGATCATTTATTAAATAATCTTTTAGTAGATGATCAAAAATAAAGAAATGTGTCGTTGATCATGTCTGTCTGTTCCTCAGCCATCCACTCTAAGAGCCTGGTGTCCATCGTGTTCCTGCTGCTGGCGCTCGCCATGTATTATGCGGCTCCCATCCGCTTACCTGAGCATGTGTCCGTCCAGGTGATCGTGGTCAAGGTACAACGACTTCATTCAAGTGTGAAACTGAACGTTATATCAAATGCCTTCAGCCTAGTTACACAGGTTTGTTTTTGTCTAAGAAAAAAGAGGGAATCCTGAAGACTTCTCATGTGACCAAACAACTCACAAGTACCACAACAGAGTAAGCAGCTTCAATGTGGCCATCTAGTGATGAAAGACGGTTATAACATGAAAAAATACCTTTTTTATTTCATTTTAAGTGTGTGATCTGATGCTGACTTTCTATTCACTGTTTCCAACAGAATGATGATCGGAAGGTTAGGTGGGTATTTTCACACACATTTTCATGTTGTCCTTAAGGATCAATATCCTGCTGGAAAATCCAAGGCATACCAGTTTAAGGAGGTCATCTAGTTTTTTCGGCACATGGTAGCTGGGTCACAGTGGTTTACTAGCTCTAATCTGCTTGACCATGAAAATAAACCATCTAGACCAGCTAAATGTACAAATGTACCTGACCTGAGGTAGAAACTAGGAGCTGGTTTTTGATGGTTTGTCTGTTTTCTATTTTTATTAGTTTCTTTATTTTGTCATTTGCAGAACGTGATGCTTTCGACACCTTACTGGATCACGCACCTGACAAACTGAACGTAGTGAAAACTGTAAGAAGCCATTCTGGACGGGACCAGAAGTTCTGTGTGATGGTGCTAATTATCCCGAATTAACCTTCGATGTTTGTTTTCTCAGTCGCTGATCACATTTGTGAATAAACACTTGAACAAACTGAACCTGGAGGTGACGGAGCTGGAATCACAGGTATAAACATCATCTGTTGACTAACTCTCGCACGGATCAAAACCTTCTCTGAACTCTTGATGTGTGTGTGAAGTTTGCAGATGGTGTCTATCTGGTGTTGCTGATGGGACTGTTGGAAAATTACTTTGTGCCACTGTACAACTTCTACCTCACGCCAGAAAGCTTCGAACAGAAGGTAAGTGTGATGTAGGACTGTCTAATGTGGACTGGTGAGGTCTGATTTATTAGGGTGTGATGAAGTCTAATGGTGCTCGATTAGACTGATGCGGTTTGATGAGGTCTGATTAGTTTTTAAATACCTCATTAAACTGCATCGGACCTGTCAGACTTCACAAATCCACATCAGACTACATCAAATGAGCCTCAACAAGTCCACAATCAACCATATCAGACCACATCAGTCTCAATGGGTCCACCTGAGATAAGTAGTATTTATGAAGTCTGATATGGTTTGATGTGGACTCATGAAGTCTGATGGGATCTGATGTGGTTTGATTATTTGTTTTTTAAATACCTAATTAAACTGCATCAGACCATGTCAGACTTTATGAATATACATCAGACTACATCAAACCACACCATACTAGATCACATCAGACTATACAAGTCAACAGCAAACCTTATCAGACTTCATGAATCCTGTTCAGACCACATCACACCATATCAGACAATATCAGACTCAACGAGTCCACATCAGACCATGAATAGTATTCATGAAGTCTGATTGGGTCTTGATGTCTGATATGGTTTCATGTAGACTTCTAAAGTCTATGATGATATGATGGATCTGGAATTCTTATGGCATTAGACTGACAAATTACTTAAGCATTTATATTTCTAGCATTCAAAAACTGGTTTGAACATTACTAGCCATGGGAAAACATTGCTAGTGTTTTTGTGTCTTGTAGGTGCATAATGTCGCATTTGCTTTTGAGCTCATGCAGGATGGTGGATTACAGAAACCCAAAGCTCGACCAGAAGGTACCAGAAAAATCAGTGCCAGCAATGTTATATCAGTGTTATATACACAACACAACCTTCAGATATCATAGCAGACTAGCTCATGGTGTTATCCAGATTATCCACTAGATGGAGATGTTCCTCAGTAGATCCAGCACACTGATCCTGTCCTTTCCTTTTCCTGTTCTTACTCAATGTCGGTTAACATATTCAAGCCTCTGTCTATGTAACAGCGATTCTGTTGTGTGTGTCCTGCAGATGTGGTGAACTTGAATCTGAAGTCAACTCTCAGGGTGCTATACAACCTTTTCACCAACTACAAAAACTCAGAGTAACACTTGAAGAGATCCGAGGAAGTCGTGCTTCACTGATGCCATGCACACACGTCCCTTGTGTTTCTTTTGTATGTAAGAATTAAATATTTTGTATAATTTAGCTTATTTATGCCCAGAATCGAATGTATTCAGCCTTAATGATCCGTCAGTGTAGCAGCTCATTAAAATATTGTACTTTGACTCACGTAATCGAGGCCTGGCTCTGCTTTAAGGACTACTATACACGGAACGACTGTTTGTGCTGGAATGATTCATAAACCTGCACTGTATTTTATTTGAGTAGAAATGCTGTAATTATATCAAATAAACAAGTGCTTTTTACATGCTGGAATGAATTCATTTTGACATCTCTGAATTGGATCTTTCTAGTCTCAAAAAATGTTTTATGAGCGATCAATAGTTTTTTTATTATCAAAATAAGCAGTTGCGTATCACGTCTTCATACACAGAATTATTCATGCTTAAAATCCTTGGTAGAGCACATAAATATTTCACCCTCTTGTTCCACACAGGCTTGAATTCGGCAAGAAACAAAAGTTGCTATAGTCTTTTCTCTTCCCTATTATATCCGAGAGAAACGTCTTCTCAAACAAGACTAAATGTAAGGTGAGAATTTTGTCTCATTGAATGATTCAATGACACATAAAATGTTTTAACAGTCACTTGTCGCCACATAACTGGTGCAACAATGTAATGAATACAATCTCTATTTGAAGTGTCAAGTTACTTTCAAAAAGTGTGTTTGAAAAGACTGTTTGTGAAGCAGCGTCAATGCAGACTGTGATCGGACTTGTCAAAGGTTTAATAGGCATAAGCTGAATCATTGTCATATAGGAATAAGATTGCAATCTTTGAATCCCTAGAAACCACCCAGAGCACTTTACCAACTGCATAGAAACTTTCAAGTAACCATTCAAAAATACCTTAGCAACCTCAGAGAACATCTAGCAATCACATGCGGTCTGAGTGGTTATTACACTCAAACTACCTTAGCAATTGCACAGCAACTCAAATCCACTCAGAACATGTAAGGAACCCAACAACAACAGTCTAACAACCAATGATAACACCCAAGCAACCACATAGCAACATTCCGAACACCTTAGCAACTGCCTAACAACACCCTAGATGAGATTTGCATGGATTTCCTTTTTTTTTTTTTTGGGAACATGTAAACCGTAATTTCCAGTATGATTGTATTTCCCAGGATGATGCGAATGTAAACAGATCCAGATGGGCGAGTCTGAATCTAAATAATCCTGTTGTTTTCAGATGCTCCTTTGAGGGTCTTTTTTTTTTCCAGTTGTTTGTTCTGGATTCAAACTTGCGTTTAATGGGGGAATTCATTGGGATGGTAACTATGGTAACCCTCCAACCCAAATTACCTCTGTTTTTTCTCGTCAAAGGGAGGCGTTCTCACAGTCACAGAAAGAGAGAGTGGAAAATGTATGCAATTGTTGCTCACAAACCTGGAGAGAGTTATTTTGAAGAGAGGAAACGTTAGATCACTATTTGGTTGTTTACTAATTAGCGTTACTGACTCGTGTCACGTTTGGGTCTCCTGTAAGGTCTGTTCGAGGGAACATGTTTGATGCAGTGTGTGACAGTTTCAGAACATGATTTGTGCCGTACAAAATAGAGAAAAAGAGGAAGTGCTTTGTACCACTTCCTGTCTAATGTTTGAAATAAGCCTCACCCATGTTCTTGTTTTTGTTTCTAGCTGATTCAGAAAGATGGTTGGTGTTTTTGTAGAAGTAAATCAGTTCTTGTAGGCAAGGTGACTGGACCATTTGGACGGCGCTTTGTCTACCGTCACATTGATAGAAGAAAGATTTCTCCAGACGTGTGGTGAGAGCTCAGGTGAAAGTTTTGACAGCAAACATGGCTGGATATTTGTATTGCTCAGATGCTCTTTCATAGCTCAGCAGACTTCATGGATTTATCTGCAGGTTTAAGCCTTTGCATCAGATTTTTTTCTCTCCTAGAACTAGAAAATGGACAAAATTGTTGATGTACATTTAATTATAAAGCTATATATGAATGTGGATAGCAAATCCCAGATAAGTTGGTTTTGATTTTTTTGGGGTAAGAAATATTTGTAGGTATTATAGAGATATTGTTTATTTTTTATCTGACCACATTATGGAGATCTTTTCTAAAACTATACAGGAGATTGACTCACTTTTACTTCTTAGGAGCAACATCTAAAAACACGAGCAGACAGTATAAATGGTAGCCTACAAAAAGTAAGGAACTGCGTTAAAGTTTGAAATTACCGTAAATATGCTAGTATTCAATTTTGGGCGAACTATTCCTTTAAGGAGATCTTATTTATTTCCCTTTCTTGTTTGTTATGTTTCCCCAGTCAGTCTGTGTTATGTCAATGTGGGCTGGCGTGCGTGATACAGGAAGGCAGAAATCTTGTCCTCCGTCCGTTCAGCGCGAGATCTCCCGCAGACGTGTGTGTGTGTGTGTGTGTGTGTGTGTGTTGTGGAGATTCTCCGTCCTTGTGTTTTGACGTTTGAAGTCGGCTTCGGTTCGCAGCACTTCATCATAGCCATAAAAATGTCCATAAGAAAACAAAACCTCGAGATGAATCGAGTCCTTGAAATTCCTTCAGGACACAAACACGCAGACAGAACCCGAACGTCACTTGTTTTTCAAAACAGAAGCACTAGAAATCAAATGTTTGCTGAGTAAAACTATTATTAAGTTCACTTTTCTGACAAAAACAAATTGTTGTTTTGAAACAGTCAAAAGAATGACAGACTGTGGAGCTGAAGAGAAAAAAGACGAACTCGATCGTCAGGCCCAGGGTGAGCAGTGCACATTAGCCTAAATGTTTTTTGATTATTTATTGTGTTTTATTTTGTTATCTCTTGTACTTGTACAGCACTTTGGGGCAGTAGTGACTGCTTGTAAATGTGCTTTATAAATAAATAAACCTTGACCTTGACCTTGACATTCATCTCAACATCAATCCAGTTTACACTCTTCTATCGTGCACTTAAAGGAGAACTCCGGGCAATTTTTAAGTTAATCTTGATCGTTATATCTGTATGAGTAGGCTACTGTCTATAGAAAAAAACCCCGAACCAAACAGATCAGAACCAAAACCGGATTGGTGCTTGCTACGCGGAGCCGCGACAGGGACATTCTAAAACGCTTAACGTGAAAAACGCTTAACGTGGCTTACTGTAGCCTACAAAGAAATTGATATTGATATTTCTATGGGAGGAAAATGCTTAACGTGTAATTAAACGCGTTGCGTTCTTATTCTGGGCTCATCTGATTTTTTATATATAGTAGCCTATGTGTTATTAATATGATGTGTACTGAATTTGGTCTTTTAATATCACTGTCTTAGTAGTACGCCACGTTAAGCGTTTTTCACGTTAAGCGTTTTAGAATGTCCCCTGCGACCGCGAATGCCCAGAGCTCCCACTCAGCTAAAACGGCAGCAATGGGGGCATAACATAAAGAGTGTTTTTGTGCCTCTTAACATACACAAAATGCAATTAAAATGTCTGTCCAACATGAACAGGGGCCTTACCTGTGAACAAGATGCGTTTAGCAACTTAGCCATGGTTTAAATAGTGTTTTAGACGACAAGCTGTAGTCTCGCGCTGAAGTCTCGCTCCTCCCACCTGGACTCGCGCTGAAGTCCCGTGAACTCAGTTGTAGCCGGGAAAGGTCAATAGTGTCCAGGTGGGAGGAGCGAGACTTCAGCGCGAGACTACAGCTTGCTGTCTAAAACACTATTTAGGTTAATTTAAACCATGGCTAAGTTGCTAAACGCATCTTGTTCACAGGTAAGGTCCCTGTTCATGTTGGACAGACATTTTAATTGCATTTTGTGTCTGTTAAGATTAAGAGGCACAAAAACGCTCGTTATGTATATGCCCCCAGAGCTGCCGTTATAGCTGAGTGGGAGCTCTGGGCATTCGCGGTCGCAGCTCCGCGTCGCAAGCACCAATCCGGTTCGTTTTTTTTTCTATAGACAGTACTCACAAAGGTCTAACGATCAAGATTAACTTAAAAATTGCCCGGAGTTCTCCTTTAAAGGGTTAGTTCACCCAAAAATAAAAAATTATCCCATAATGTTCTCACGCTCAAGCCATCCTAGGTGGACTTTCTTCTTTCAGCCAAACACAATCAGAGTTATATTAAAAATGTTCTTGAAGGCCAAAAAAGCACATCCATGAGCCATATATCATAAAAGTAACCCATAGGGCTCCAGGGGGTTAATAAAGGCCTTCTGAAGCTAAGGGTTTTTGTAAGAAATATATCCAATATTTATAACTTATCAAGTATAAACTATAATCACTAGCTTCCACACAAGTCAAGTTCCAGCAGAAGAGGACTAGGCCACAAACTCAAGCTTCTCCGACATTCTCTTTAAAATTCTTGTTTTATGCTTCTAATTTGTGACCGATGTTTTGTTTTGCTGAAAACTTGAAGCCAGTGATTATAGTTTATAATTATAAAGTTACATTTTCATAGAAAAACGCATTGCTCCGCTTCAGAAGGCATCTATTAACCCCCTGGAGCCGTATGGAGTACTTTTATGATGGATAAATGCGCTTTTTTGGTCTTCAAAATCTCAGGTACCATTTACAAATAGATCTCAGATTGTGTTTGGCTGAAAGAAGTCGTCATATTCACCTATGATGGCTTGAGGGAGATTATGGGATAATTTTCATTTTTGGGTGAATTAACCCTTTAAGTGTAATTCACTAATAATGTGAAAAGACAAACTTTTGGCTACACTACAGTATAGTTTGGACAATGAAATTGCATCCTGATGTCTCCTACTGCTTGGTTAATTTAGCTAAATAAGCTAATTACCTTGAAGTAGGCTATAGTTCACCCAAAAATGAAAATTCTGTCATCAGAAATTGTCAATTTTACTGCAATGTAACCAAACAATTGATGGGCCCCATTGACTTCCATAGTATGAAAAAAATAAAATAAAAAAATAGCTTACTATGGAAGTCAATCAACTGTTTGGTTACATTGCAGTAAAATGTAAAATTTTAAAAGAAACTCGCAACAAACTCATTGCTATATTAAGTGCAAAGGGCTATGGGTATATAAAAAAAGCTTGCGCACATCTGACTTGCTATTTTGAACATACTATGATTACACACTAATCCTAATCTTCTTTATAGTACATATATGTGAAATAGAATGCAGTCACAGTCTTTTATGAAGGGCAGATCCAGTGTTTAGCTGAAAGCAAATAAACATCCTGAGACTTATAATGTGGCATATGATGGGTTTTATTGTTGATTTAAGGAGCAGAGAGAAGAATGATCATTCAGCCGACATCTTTAGACGACCCCAAACTCAACAAACTTAAAGAGGTGAGATGCATCAACTTTTAGGGATGGTATGGCATTACCAAACATTATTTCTTGTGCAAACCCACTTCCCTCAATGTGAGCATCATTTCCTGAGGGTGTCTGTCTGAATATCTGGATTTTCCATGTTGCTTTGAGATAGGTTTTGATAGACTGGATCAACAATACCCTGAAAATTGAACATATCGTGGTGCGATCGCTGGAGGAAGACCTGTATGACGGACTCGTCCTTCATCACCTGTTACGTAAGAATCACGTCAGAGCAAGAACATTCTGAACAGGCATTATTTAGTGAACCTCACATGCTTAAATGTCATGAAAGTGATGTCACAATGCAGAAAATATAATGTTGCGTATAACAGGCTTCTCTTTGATTTTAATGTGAAATACCTGTGTATGTTGTGAACCCAGGCAGGTTAGCAGGTGTTCATTTACATGTAGAGGAGATTGCGTTGAGTACTGATGTCCAGCTACGGAAACTAGATGCCATCCTGACAGCTCTGAACGAGATCTTCGAGCTTAACGAGGAAACGGCCAAATGGAGCGTTAAACGTAAGCCAATCAAATCAGCTCTTGTTAATGACCTGTGTACATTATTTATGAACATATGCCCACTGTTCACTCTCTCCAATCTGTCAGTCATTCACAGCAGGGACCTGTTGGCTACATTACATCTTCTGGTTGCTATAGCGAGGCGTTTCCAACCCGATCTGGTCCTTCCTGTAAACGTCAGCGTGGAGATCATTCAGTGTGAGGTGATTGATCCATGGAAATCATTTGAATGTGTAAACATGTTTCAAAAGCAGAATATTAAAGAGGGTTGTGCAAAACACAATTCTAGTATAATACTGTTAGGTGGTTGCCAGGGTGTTGTTGCGTACATGCCAAAATGAGTCCACTTCCTAGGCTCTATGATATTCTGGACTTCAGATACAACTGATTATTTGAAATATTAATATATACATATAATGAGAAAAAGTTGTTTTCCTAATTTTTCACAATTCATCACTGCATATTATTAAAAAAACAAAATGCAAATGCATATTATAATAAACAATTATTTTCTTAATATTAAAAAAATTATAATGAACAATTTGCATATTATTTGAAAATTTATATCAAATCATTTTTATTTATAAAGCACATTTAAAATCAACTTTCTTTGGCCAAAGTGCTGTACAGTAGAGTATTCTTGAAAAAATTATGTAAACATTTGTCCATTATAACAAGTATATTCATTTTCAAATAATATGCAATGATGAATTGTGAAGAAATATTTCAATAAAATTTCATTGTAATATGCATATTCATTTTTAAAATAATATACAGTGATCAATTGTAAAAAATAATGAAAATATTCGATCATTATAACAATGCAACACTGTATATTCTTTAAAAAATGAATATGCATATTATAAAAAAATGATGTGCATATTACAATGGACAATTTTTCACAATTCATGAATGTATATTATTAAAAGAAAATGATATTATAATGAAAATGATTTTCTCACAATTTTTTCGTTGCGTGTTATTTGAAAAAATAATATGCATATTATAATAAACAATTGTTCTTATTACTTTTTACAATTCATCACTGAATATTGTTTGAAAAAATACAATAAAAATTAAACAAAATCTGATCATATAATCAAAGATGCACATCCATAGAAATATTATATTAACCAATAGTATAAGAGCCTAATACCCATCATCCAATCAACACTTAGTACATGATTTCTCTTAAAAAATATTCTCAAAGAAGTTAAATTACTTTACAAAAGTTAGTTGTTCATGTTGTCAGCATTCATTAAAATCTCATTTGTCAACCAGGTCACAAAAAGTGGCATCAAGGCAGACAAGCAGACCGAATTCATCACATTTCAAAGGTCTGTGAAGCTAAACATGTTTAACATCACTTTGAAACTCAGTGACGATGTCCAAAGCAGTGTTTTCATGGTGCGCTGTTGTGTGTCTCCGCAGTAATTCCAGTGAAGAGCTTGAGAGTGAATCTAACAGTGAGTCAAACGGAGGCTGAACTCTGAGCCTTTTCATTTCCATATTTATAAGCATCAGTAAGTTTCAGATAGCGGAGGCGTACAAAGAAGAAAGCCTTTGCTTCTTAATCTCTCTCTTGCAATGTCTTTGCAGAGGAATGCCCCATTGATGAGCTCTTCAAGCTGGAGGCTCACAAAATTGAGACCGTGAAAAAGGTTCCGATCCAGTTCCTCACGTGTCTTAATGTAGTCTTTGACCCAAATCTTTCACCGCTTCATCAAGTTTTCTTTTCTACAGGCCATTCTGCACTTTGTGAATAAGAACATGTTATCTCTGGGACTGAACGTGACAGACATTGAAAAACAGGTGTGCAACTCTCCTAGACTTCAGTTTAATGGGCTACTTTTTTCTCTAGAGATCAACTTACACTACCATTACATTTTCTGTTGTTGAAAGAAATTTGTACTTTTATTCAGCAAGGGCACATTAAATTGACCAAAACATACAGTAAAGAAACTTATAATCTTAAAAAAAAAAAGTTGTCACAGGAATAAATTACATTTTAAAGTATATTCAAATAGAAAATGTTTTTTTAATCGTAATAATATTTCACAATAATACAGTTTTTGTATATTTGTATTCAAATACATGCAGCCTTGGTAAGTATAAAAGCGGTATAAGGTTAGTCAAAGTGATCATGACATGGATTACTGTTATGATTGGCTAATGTCACTGCATAGGAAACAGTATCGACATCCACTCGCTATTGCACACGAGTAAGTGTTTTGAAAGCATTGTCCATATAAACCGTAGATTTGTGAAATCATTTACTTACAGTTTTGTGATGCAGATCCCAAAAAATTGCTTCTTCATCTGTCAACAAAAGCCTCATTTACAAAACAAAATGCTCCGAGCAAACATATGATCCGGGACGCCAGTAAAATAAACCATCCACTTGTTTCCACTTGTGCCACTGTGATCCTTCTGAAGTCGGTACAGAGACGCAAACCAAAACCAAGTCAAGTTTTAACAAAGCGAATGTTTTCACTCGTCCTTTTGTCCTGTTGTCAGTAAGTAGACTCAAGTGTGTCAGTGTGTCAGATACTGAACACACATCTGTATACTGTATCCAGCATCACTGATTATAATGGCTTCTATCTGCTTTTTGATGTGATACGACACACATCCAGTGTAGGCGGGGCCTATGGTGCGATGATGTAAAACTATTCATCATTGTCTTGCTCTGGATGCAGATGTATTTGCCTGTGTGATATTACAGATCCCGCAATATCACAAACAAGCCTTTTTGGAGCTTGATTAAATGCTTTGTTTATAATGAAGAGGGCGTTTTAAGCTAGGAATCTTGCTGGATGTTTTAATGGTACAAAGACCCCTTAGATCAAGGCAAATTTGATTTCTCATGTCATGACCCCTTGAACAATTTTCATTTTCCAACTGTATTAACAGTTTTTTAAATGTAAATGCTCTGTTATGATTGGTTAACATCTTTGCATGTGGAAAAAGTAATGTTACAGTTGGCCCTAAACTGACCCCCCCCCCCCCCCCCCCCATCTCACACATCTCTGACATCTCACATTCATGTTTCATATATTTATGTTCTAAAATGTGATGTTGTTAGTTTGCAGATGGAGTGATTCTGCTCTTGTTGATCGGGCAGTTGGAGGGCTTCTTCATTCCACTGTGCGATTTCTTCCTTTGTCCTGTCGGGAGCTCGGAAATGGTGAGAACCCGAGAAAACATTTCCAGTTTTGCATTTGCATTGACACGAGAACCATGTTGTTAGTGACCTCCATTGCAGTTTGCAACAAGAAGCAAAATTGAATCCAGGCTTATGGGATTTTACATCAGTGTAACTTCACATGCACCTCCAGGAGGTGTCTCGCCATCGTATAATTAACGTCTCTTAGGATGACTGGATATGACAGCACTGCAGCATGAGGCAGGTTAAGAACCTGAGGGTAATGCAAAAGACAGAAATCAAAACTAATGATGTTACGGTTACAGAGAACCTTGCAGTGTTGTGGTTTTACAACATTTATTTGTTTGTTTCTGATTCTAATCTTTTTACCATTGATGTTTGTTCACTTGCAGCTCCATAATGTGACGCTTGCATTGGATCTTCTCATAAACCGAGGGCTTCCGGTTCAGTCCATTGACCCTCAAGGTAATTATTTCGAGATCATCGAATGAACTAGTAAGCTGTCAAGTATACATCCTAAACAAAACCACTCAACGCTTTAAAAATAAAGGGTCTTTATCGGCATCGATGGTTCCATTAAGGATCTTTAAGGAAACTTTCAATTGCTTAAAAGGTTATTTATAGTGTAAAACATGTATTTAACACTGAAAGGTTATTTGTGGAACCAAAAATGGTTCTTTATTATGGCATTGCTGTGAAAACACTCTTTTGGAACCTTTATTTTTAAGAGAGAAGAAAATCGAATCTAGGAAGCATCATTTTCCTGATTGCTGTTTGAAATCATGCACACAATTCAACAACTCTCTCACTTCGTCTTCCATCTTGGATTAAAATTTTTCATGTTTCTTACAGACATTGTTTCCCAAGATGTTCCAGCCACCGTGAAAGTGCTGTATCAGTTATTCAGGAGGCACAAATACAAATAATCTAGCCACTCCCAAACTTTCAATTCAATAAAACCTTCCACGATGTTTTAATAACTAAATTAACTGTACATTTGTGACTTTCCTCTTACAAAAAATCAGAGCTACGGAGTTGACTGTCAGATTACTTTGGCACTCAGAGTGTTAGAACACATTAGAAGCCATTGTACAGAGTGTCTCTGAACCATTTGAAGAGGCTTCAGAGCAGAAATGAGAGAACAGGACCACTCATCTCATCATGGAAATTGCATTTGGATGCCGACAGCTTCAATTTAAGTTCACCTTTATACTCTTCCACTTTACATGTTTTTTTTTCTTCTTTTCGACAAATGCCCATTAGTCTTAATGTATCGCTCAGCATTTTTCTGCTGACTTGCAGCTTGCGTTCAAATAAAAGTGGCACATATTACATCTCTGAATCGATGTCCCTTTTTTCTTCAATATACTTTAAGTAGAATGTGTTTGTGTGTCTTGCAGTTTGTGTTCAAATTAACGATGTCCCTTTTTTCTTCAATATACTTTAACTAGAATGTGTGTGTGTGTGTGTGTGTGTGTGTGGTTCGTTATGGTGACAAAATGTCCCCACAAAGATGCTAATATCTGAAATCCATCTCCTTGTGGGGAAATGTTTTGGTCACCATTAGGAAAACAGCTTATAAATCATACTAATTTTTTTTTTTTTTTTTTTTAAATGTGAATATGCATTTGTATTCTGTGATGGGTAGGTTTAGGATTAGGGGATATAATATACAGTTTGTACAGTATAAAAATAATTATTTCTATGGAATGTCACCATAAAACATGAAAACCCAACATGTAGGCTACGTGTCTGTGTGAGTGTGTGTGTGTGTGTGTGTGTGTGTGTGCGCGCGCGCCTTATCACTTTGAGTCTGAAGAGCCGTTTGTGGGAGCAAACCCTTTTAAAAAAAATATAAAACAAAGAATAAGTTAAGCAACAAAAAAAAAGTAAATTTTATTAAGAATTACAAACAATATAAATTTCGTTTTGGCGCTCTGTAATGTTGTGTCAGATCGGTGTAACTTAGCGCAGTTGAAGCGGCAGCACGGACCAGCGCGTGAACCAGTGGTCTCTTCCTCTTTACTAGCCTACTTTAAAACAACAATGAACATCAGGTATGTTGAAAGATCCAGTACAACTTATACTGAAACATAAACTGTCGTGTAATTGCCCAATCAGTTTTTAAATCACGGAAAGACGTCAATAAAACCGCTTGTAAACTAAATGTCAGTGAGTCGTGACAATAAATTTTTACCTCAGAACAGACAGTCATTCAATTTCGTTATAACGTTAGCTAAATATCTTTTTTTTTTTTGAATGTGGACAAATACCAATGATAGGCTACAGCAGGCTACAATCACATTATTTCTAAACTTTAGAGAAACTAAAACTCCTATTGTCGTGTCGTCAACAGTAAAGGGCATCTCTCACCCAGACTACCCCTCCATCCACCCCCGTAATTTAATTTCCTTAATGTGTGTTCTCTCAAATTGGATACGGTGAATGACTTCCATTTAATCTAAATGGCAAAAGCATTATGGGAGGTTTAAGAGAGTCTCCTCTCAGTGAAGAGGCCGGGATTCAAAGATGCTCTGATGGCGTTTTAATGGTGAATTGCCCTTGGGTAATTTTTTACCATTCCTGTTTCTGAGCAGGAAACGTATAAGAGGCTGACATTTTTCATCCTAACGCCCGTTTGTTTTTCGTTTATATTCATAATCGTAATATTTCAGCCTTTCTTATCCCTTGCCGTGGGCGTTGGTGTCATAAAAATGAATGAAATCTGTATGGAGAGAGGTAAGAAAGCAGAGTGCAATAGAGATGTGCAGGTGGGTTGGACAACTGATGGACAGAATGTCTGGAAATTCTCACATTAAAAACTTCAAAAGCATCCTATAATGACCCCTCGCGACCAGACGAAACAACGCATCCTCATCTTGAACTCCACAGTGCTCTGATTATATGGGTAGATGGTCCTGGGAGACACAAAACACCCGCCCCTGTCCAGTTCGGCCTCTGTGTCCACTCCAAGCCGGCTAATGATCTGCAGTGGTGGGGTGATTTCTGGGGTTGACGGGGGGAATACAGATGCCAGAAATGTTCGACTGAAACCCCCTGCTGATGTCTCATCATCTCAGGCCTAAGGCAAAAAAAGAGTCTGAGTCACTGCTGGAGATAAACTGTGGTAATAACAACACATAAACAAAAGTTCCAACTCTAAAAGTTTATTTTTTTTTCCTGTGTCCTACAAATTTGACGAAGAATAACATAATGCTACGTTGTACATAGTACCACTTGTGAAACAATGAGAGTCGTGTTTGTGTGCGTTTACCAAACCACCTGGTAAACGGTGTACGAACAGGTGAAGATTGACAGTAAGGCAACGGTTTTCATGTTGATGTAGAGACTGGAGCATGACATTAGACTTTTTAGGTAATTTGTTGTATGAGAAGCGTTTTTTTCCAGCGGTGACTTGACAGTTGCAATCACATACAGCAAATCCTGGCTTTCAATTCAAGCTCCCATAGTGGCAAGAATCCAATTATGATAATGATGGCTTTCCTTGTTTCCTAGAACATCATGTTGATTGAAGGCTGAGAAATGACTCCTGGAAGGTGGTAACAGGTTGTTTAAAACCCACCCGTTGCTCGCCGATCCCTGATTCGAGTGACTAGCAATCAGCAAATGTCACCATTAGTACACATTTTGATGTGGCACTCTTAAATATTACATTCTAGCCATTTATTAGCATGGGTGAATTTCAAAAATCATGCGAAATAAAATCAAAAGGAAAATAAGAAATTATATTTTGCTTAAAGAAAACAAAACTTATTTTTTTAACACCATTTAGAGTTCTTGTATTGTTTTCCTTAGTTCCTTAATGTTTATGAAAATTACACAAATTCCTTTTGATTTTAGAGGTGAAATGTATGGAAGCTTGAAAAAGTTTTTTTTAAAGATAATTGCGACTTTTTATCTCACAATTGCGAGTTTACATCTCGCAATTCTGACTTTATAACACGCAATGGGGAGATATAAAGTGATAAAGTCACAATTACGTATTATTAAGTCAGAAATTGCGAGATATAAACATGCAATTCTGAGAAAAAAAGTAATGACCCCAAGTTTATAACTCGCCAAGTTTATGTCTGACAATTCTTTATATCACGCAATTCTGACCTTTTGTGGAGATGTAAACTTGCAATTGTGAGAAAAAAAAAGTCAGACTTGCGAGATAAAAATATATACCTTTTTTGTTTTTTATTTTGGCGGAAACAAGCTTCCATAGAAATATGACCTGGAGATCTTAACGTTGCCTCTGCAATTTTTTGTGAATTTGCACTAATTGTGTCAAAAAATTATAATAATCTCTTTTGGAAAATATGTCAAACTGAGCTTAGAGCTCAGCTGAAACATTTTTTTTGTAAACAAACACACCAGGGTGCAAGCTTTGTAAGTGACTAGGCTAGTGATTTATGCAGGCTTAAAAATGACCAAACATCTTCGGCGGTTTCCATATGCTCTAGAATAGATGTGATGAATCACCGTCTGTCCTCCTGCCAAAAGACACCATAATTAAACTCACACCTGATGAAACCAGAGATCGCGTCTCCCTCCTGTAACCGCATCTGACCTTGAGCTTGTTTCTGAACCGCCAATTACCTCAATCCAAAGATGGTGAAGCTCAGCCGTGAGCCGCTGTTCTGCTCTACAAGTGTAATTGGGCTGTTGTCTGACAAAAACTGTACCGAAACAATAGACATCCAAAACTCATTGCTCAAAACACGCTGTCATTTGTGCTGTAATCGCTGTTTGGTGCAGAAGAGCTTGTTTCATAGACCTCAACTTGCTGATAGCATCTTGAAATTGCTTTTTTTGTTTTCTATTATTAAACGATCATTGACTAATCCCTAAAATCAGATGGAAATGATTGATTGGTTGATGAGAATGCTATAAGCTGAAATCCTGAAATCTGATTGGATGACAGTAATACTCTTCTAGAGCAAGCAAGACAAGTACATTTCAACAGGCATGAGAAGCTGATAACTGCTTCCTTGCAAAACCAAGTCAAACAAAGGCCATCATTTCTACTGACCTTTCTGAAAATGAACTACCTGTCTGCTTTGTCACGTTCAAGGAGTGTGTAATCATGTTTTCATTTCACCGGTCCACTCAATAACTAACCTGAAATGAACTCATCCGATCAATATCAATACCACTGAACAAAAGTCTTCAGACATCTCAAAACAACCTGACAAACATACATAATGACCTCTTTAGGGCATGAAACAAAAAGTGGGGAATAAAAAACAGTGCAGTTTAACATGATTTGCTACCTCACTGGTTCTTACAAATGAGAAAATGTCAATTCACAACAGTAGTCAAAAAACGAACATTCACCGTACTATTTCATTTCACATCTTCACTGGAGAACCACCCACGACATGTGAATTTTGATATTTACTGCAAAAAGGTCATTTAACTTCTGGAGTCATAGGAGTGCTTGAATCTTTTAAATTAGGTTTGACGACTTATTCATCACTCATCGCTCGCTTTCCCCGACTATGCATAAAAAAACAGACACCGCACAGTAACAGAGAGTTTAATCCAGAAGAGCTCACGAAACGGCTACATAGGTCCTCCAAAGATGGCTGTGTCCATCGAAGTCCAGTTCGCTCTGAAGTTTGGTTCTGTACTTCCACAAATCTCAGGATCCCTCATTCCCCCACTTGTCCCCATTCCAGCTGATTTTGAGTTGAGGTTCTGGGTTTGTCGAGGGGTTGAAAGTTGTGCTCTGTGAGAATTGGACCACATGGAGAGGCTTGGGGCAGTCAGGCACCTGTGACATAAAGGTCCATGTGGCAGGGACATGTACTACGTTTCCCATAATGCACTTCTTCACTGGGGGACTCCAACAGTGTGTCCTTACATTTGGTTGGTCTCTGTTGAAAAAGGAGCATAAAGAGTGATTAGAAGTAAATTGCAGGCAAAATAATGGTGAAATCCATTTTAATAAGAACCAGAAACACTAAACAGTCTAACAGTCTTTTGTTTATATATATATATATATATATATAAAGAGAGAGAGATATATTAGCAGACATTACTCCAGTCTTCACATGATCCTTTAAAAAATTTTTTTATTCATTTTAGTTATTATGTTGAGTTATTTTAAATTATTATTGATGCTAATAATTAATTACAGGCCTTATTTTGTGGAATCAAATTTCAAAACCTTTTTACAAAACATCCAAAAACTTTTCTGTCACCTTTGATCAATTTAATGCATCCTTGCTGAATAAAAGTGTTCATTTTTTTCAGCAACAAAAACTGTTTTCAAGATTGAAAATAATAAGAAATGTCCCTGATCAGGGAGGGAGCCCTATGAGGATTTGAACCAAAGGGGAAAATACACCAAAATAAATTAGATTTAAAAATCTATTCACATAGAAAATGTTAAATTGTAACAATATTTCACAATATTGCTTTTTACTGTATTTTTGATCAAAGAAATGCAGTCTTGCAGTAAAAAAAACAAAACTTTTGACCAGTGTATATATTATTTTTAAGACTTGTAGACTTTTTGTTCTCTGCTTAATCTGTGGCTAATAATAGTGTGGAAATGCATCTTCGCCTCAAGCCCTCTTGTCGCTGGTTCACCCACCTGACAGATAATTCGCTTCCATATGGACTGTGTTTCGGGGATTAATTGGGCAAAATCTAGACAAGCCACCTGACTGGAGGCGGACTTGATTTCATTATAAATGATCTTATTGCAAGCACACAAAGACACACACAAGCTTAGTCTTACACAGCCAGACTTTTGACTATCAGACCTAGAGCTGGTCATTTAGAGAGAAAGAGTCCATCTGATTGACATGTAAAGTGTTTTTATTGCTTTATATGAAATTTAGAGGCAAGTTAATCTGAAATTGCACAACACGTATAGGACACTCAAGGACACTTGCAAAGCATCTGCCAAATGCAAAATAAAATGTGAATGCAATGCATTTTTGAGTGCAATATACGCAGAAGCTTCGTCTTTTAATGTAACTAGCCAAACATACTGAGATCACCTCCTCGGTGTGTGTGTATCTGAAGAGGTGGACAGCAGAAATGTCACACTATGTGCCCTGTGTTTGGTTGGGCTCTTGGAGCACATGGACATGACAAGTGCAGGTTTCACTGCGCGCTTTTACAGAAATCTCTCCACAGAACAAGAGAGAGAGACAGAGAGTTGGCAGACCTTCTCTAATAATACACCATGTGCTGCCTCCGAGTCCTTTCTCTGAATCCAGGCCATGTCTCTGGTGTGAAACAGACATATTCACCCCTGACCAGACCGGGGCAGAGAGCATGCTGGGAGATCAGTCCCAGAGCAGCAGGAGACTGAGAGGTTAGCCAGTGCTAACATTAGCACAACATTAACACAGAACTTACATCTCTGTACAGCGCAACATTACCACCTCTTCAAAATAGATTTGGGAATTGTAATGAATTGGGATTCATTAAAAGAACAGAAGAATCATTAGAGCCAGTTGCGGTGTGGTTGCGGTTTATGTTTGTTTTTTGCTAAAAATAACCAACTCACAAGTATCCTTCGCTCAGAAATTGGACAGCACCGGTTGCACGGTATGTTTGTGATTCACTCAAAAGAATCCGGTCACAAGGACAATTCTTTTGGGATTTGGACATCACTGGTCGCGCTGTATGTTTGTGATTCACTAAAAATAAACGACTCACACAAGAGTCATCAGCTCAGGTCTTGGACTTCACTGGTCACGCTGTATGTTTGTGATTCACTCAAAAGAACCATGTCATAAAAATCATTCTCTTTGGAATTGAACTTCACTGGTCACAGTATATTTGTGATTCGCTAAAACGAACTGACTCATTTGAGTCATTCACTTGGGAATCGGACTTAAATGGTTGCGCTGTATGTTTGTGATTCGCTAAAAAGAGCTGGCTCATAAGAGTCGTCTCTCAGGAATCTGAATTCACCAATCACTGAATGTTTGTCTCTAAAAATAACCGGCTCACAAGAGTCATCTGCTCAGGAATTGAACTTCACTGGTTGCGCTGTATGTTTGTGATTCATTAAAAACAACCAAGTCACAAGAATTATTAGCTTGGGAATTGGACTGGTTGCGCTAAAAAATAACACAGGGAATATTTTACCGCTATATTTTACTGCAGTGTTTTGTCAGAGTCGGCAGAAGGACGCACATATGTCTCAGCTCCCAACCCTACTTTAAAAACTCTTTTAAATCTCCGTTGTTTCTCATTGACAGCAAATAGATTAAACTGAAAGTGAATGGATACATTTTCTCTTGAGGAACATCTGAGAAGCAAAGACAAAAGACCCCTGTAATCCCACATGTGCCATCTAGAGTTTCAGAAGAGATTTCAGCAATGTCCTAAAGGCAACAATGAACAACCTAGCAATAAATGTTTTCTCTCGTGTTTGACTACGTCCAAAAACCATCAATCTGACATGCTGAGCAACCAGGATCTAATCGCTTGAACCATCAATGTGTCTTAAGGGGCCTCTGAAAAATGGCTCTTAATAAAATGTGTCCTGTTTATAGCCTTTTAAAGCTGATTCCCATGCATGACACGTCAGTCAAACCAGATGTTGCAAAGCGAACACACAAGATCGTCCCCCAGGCTTCTGGCCCTCTCTAGATCACACAATATAAGAATCCGATGCCATTTAAAGACCCCGGCAATGTTTTCTCAGACCAGCAGGAGGGAAGCTGCACGTAGCCCTTACACAAACACAGTTTGTCACAGTTTGAGACTGAGCTAACCCATATAAATGGCTTTATGAATAGATCGTGAGCAGTAATTGAACTAATTTAGAGCTATTTTGGTCAGGGACCTTCATTTGTGGTTGTCTTTTTCTTTCTTTCTCTCTCTCTCTCTCTCTCTCTCTAACAGATGTTCTCCTCTGGACCCAATTCAGTAATTTCCCACAATGCTCTTGGGGAAGGGGCATTAAAGATCTCGACCATCCAACTCTTAGCCCTCATATGACATGCTATTCATGTCTTCTGTTAGTACAAAAACCTGCTGTGATTTTTCAGTGCCACTAAAATATTCAAAATGCATTGCAGTGAAAACGAATAACTGAATCGGCTAACTATCATATAATAAAAATCAAAGCTTACACTTTATTTTATGGTGTCCATGTTACAGTGTAATTATACTTTTAAGTACTGACTAATATTAATAAACTGCATGTACTTACAATAGGATTAGGTTTGTTTTTAGGGATAGTCGCATTTAATTATGCACAATTTATAGTAATAATTACATGACTTTCAATCTGTGATTTGACATAATGCTGCACAAACCAATCAAATTTCAGCCAATCTCATCAAAACGTATTTGATGACGATACAGATACACTCAAAAAAATTAATTTTGTCCAAACTTAATTTGATTGTGTTCAATCTGCTTAAATATATTTAAAATGTAAGTTTACTTAATCCGTTTGTGTTGGATTACATGAATGATTTGTGTTGCATTAACTGAAACTGGGCGGTGCTTGTTAGTTCCCAGCATGCTTTGCATGTGGCTGAATTAAGAGAGAATAATTGTTGAAATTAAGTGTTATTTTGTGTGTTTTTGAGAAAATGAGAAAAGTGGAAGACTTGACAGTGTGCAATTGTGTTTAATGTTCAATTACATTGCAATTATTGAACCATTTAAATTACAGTGGGTTATCATTGTGGAGAAGAGTGGAGCATTTGGTTAGGTTGAACACTGATTCAGAAATACTGACTGCAAATACTTTGGCCGATGAATCTTTATAAATAAAGATGCAATAAAGTGCTATTGTTAGTTAATAGTCGGCTATAGTCTAGAAACTGATTAGTGTGACTCTAAAATAAATTATATTGAATTGGATGAATGAATATATGAATCAGAACACCTGAATCATATCAGGGAGCTTTTTTAAATTCACTGACACTATTAAATTAGGCTGTGCCCAACCATAGTAAATAAGTTGAATCAACCTTAATGAATTAAGTTGAGCCAACGTAAGTACATTAAATTGGAATAACAGAATTGCTGAAATAAAGCAAGTTAATCATTTGGAAATCCTTTCCATGATTTTTTATGTTCATTCAAAGAGTTATTTTTTTGAGTGTGTATGGACTGAGTTTTTGACCAATGAGATCTCACTGTGGGCGGGGCCAGCCAGCACAACTGCACAAATAGAATCCAAGTGACTTGTTGTGTGTCAGATGTCATGATAGGTTAAACTCAAAAGATTTTTGGAGTTGTGCCATGCTGTAAATCTCACACATGAAATCTCAGAGTCACATTGTGTGTCCCTCGTCTGTCTTGCGGCAGAGATTCAGTCTCCGCTTGGAGGCTGCAGCTTTCAGAGACTCCTGTGATTGTTAATGAGAGGGTTCGGCACAAACGACAGGCTTAATTAGATGGGTATTCACTCACACTAACGCGGCTACAGTGTCTTGCTGAGACACTTGTGAACTGTAAGAGAATAGTGTATGCATGCGTTCCTCTCGTCCTCAGACAGCAGCACACCCACAGACTAGTCACCGGATTTCACAGAGTTAGCGAGATTCATGCGATCGAAAGACTTTCAAGAGTTGTGTTTGAGACTCAAATACTTGCCAAACTTAAAGGAATAGCATCTGAGGGAAACCATTAAAATGTCAAACAACTCAAATGCTATTACTGAAGTGATAATTCATGATCAATATGCAAATAAGAACGTCAGTCAATTTGACCCAAAACTCTTTTTTTGTCACACAATAAATTAAAACCAACTGTGCAAGTTTCATGCTTATAAGATCTAGACAAAACCTTCTGACTTGAAGTTTCCTCAATGGCAGAAGCTCTTTATTTTCAAGAGTTTGTAGTGAAGTTTAGTTTAGTTTTTTACATTTTTTGACCTGGATATGTCAGAATCAAGGACAGCATTTTAGCAACAGAAAAATGATTCTTGATTGTGACCTAGTTCTGCTAGCAAACGGATCTGGTGTTTGTGATGAAAAAGGTATTTTTAAAGCGTTGGATCTGTAGCTCGGGATGATGATGATGCATCTGGTTCATGGCCAAATATGAGTAACCGCGCGCGCCTCCCCTGAGAGGATATACACTTCCCCTGAGTGTGAGGAAAATACACTAGTGAGTGTGTGTCTGTTGAGGATGTTGAATTTAGCATGGATTGGAAAGGTTGTGAGGGTTATGAAATAGTGCGTGTTTAAGAATATTCTAGGTTGAGTACAAATTTTGACTCGTCCCTCATTTTCTTTAAAAAGCAAAAAGGAGGTTGAAATGAAGTAAATGAAACCAATTTTTGGAGATTTAAAGGTAAGACCCTATCCATTTTTATGCACCGGTAATTTTTGAGATTTTGGGCACTTTAATTGCACTTTGTGTATTTGCATCTGTAGGTTTCAATTGCAATACATATCTTTAAAGGAAGTTTTCTCAAATTAGGTTTTTCTCAGAAAACCGACTTCAAAAGCACTTAAATACACCAACATTTTGTTTTATTCCTATCTATATTCTAAAGGTTTTTACAGAGTGTTTTCTTCATATAGCATTCGCCTGATTTTATACAGCATTTTATTTCTAAAAACATGGTGACATTTTTGTGTGTGTTTCTGTTGCTTGCCAGTATTTTCTGATTTGTGAGTGATGAGTGATAAAAATAGATATCAAAAATACCTTGTGTATAAACCTTTAATGCCAACAAAATGAAACAAGAATTTTGAACATGGCTTTATCCAATGTTCAGATTTCTGGAAATAGATGCAAATTAGTGCATAATTCATTTGCACACATACTATTTGAGAAAACTTTTGAATTGTCTTAATGTAACCATCCAACTGGGGGAGTATGGTGAAATCTATTAGTTCATTTCTTTAATGTCTTCACCTGCAGTGTCTTTCCTTAAAAGCAGAAATGTAAGTGTTTTAAAGAAATTATAGGACCCACATTTTCTCTTATATTGTACATTTTTTTATGTGTAAATCATTTTTACAGCCATTTTAGGGTGTTGGGCTTTATGGTGTTGTAATGAAGTTGTGGGGAGGTTTGGATTAGTAGGCAAAATATATATTTTTTTTACAGTAAAATCATGTTAACATGCTTATTATTTATTTTATTTTAATATTTATTAGGACTGTCAAATGATTAATCACGATTAATCGCATCCGAAATAAAAGTTTCTGTTTACATAATAAATGTGTTTGTACTGTGTAAAATTATTTTGTATATATAAGTACACACACGTGCATTTATATATTTAAGAAAAATGTGTTATTTATATATAAAATATTTATATTTATATATAGTATAAATTATATATAAATCTATATATAGTATATACATGCAAATATGTCTTAAATATATACAAGCATGTGTATGTGTACACACACATTTATTATGTAAACACAAACTTTTATTTTGGATGCGATTAATCGTGATTAATCATTTGACAGCCCTAATATTTATGTAATGGCTGGATTCACTTCCATTGTAAGTGTCTCAGAGTTTTGCCTTTTTTTTTTTTTTTTTTTAAAGAGGACCAATCTATTTTCATCTTTCTTTAGTGTGTAATGTTGCTGTTAAAGGTCTGCAAAGTTGCAATGCACAACGTCACTTCAGTGGGAGTTATTCTCCATATCAGTGTCACTGTTTCTGAACTCCCTGAAACGCCTCCGTTGTAGACTTGAGTTTATGAACACATTACAGCAGTGTTGGGAAAGTTCACTTTCTACATGAACTAGTTCAAAGTTCAGTTCACACATTTTAAAATGAACTAGTTCAGTTCATAGTTCACAATTCCAAAAATGAACTAGTTCATAGTTCTTTTTTTCCATAAATTTGTTGCGAGCTATTTTTTTAAATTATTGCCACAGCCCACAACCACAGACAGCAATTATTTTATCGGCGGGCAAAGTTTGCACAGAAATGTAAGATTTTTCCCATCCTCACCGACCTTGTCATAAAACTCGTTTAAATTATCATACTGTAACGAGTGGATATAAGGTGTGGCCCCTTTAAGAGCTGCGCGCGCGCCCTGTTAAACTGTCTACACTCTTATCTGTATGGTATTGTACCGTGCGCCTCGATGTATGCGGGTAATGGTGCTCATTTTATCTGATATGTTTATGTTTTGTTTGTTAACGCTGTGGACGGAGTGTGGGACAGACAGTTGCCCCAAGTTTGATTGGGGAAATAAAGCGCGAGCTGTTGTGATATGGCAATTGCCTCCGTAAGTTTGTCTGGCCTCGTGGCTTCGGATGTGAGCTATCCCGGTTTCCTTTCCCTCCTGACACAACGCGTTACAATACGACACATCCAGTCGCTACAACTTTGTCGACTACATGCTGCTTTTTGTTTTGATGACGCGCGCGGCGGTGCGAGGCTGGTGTTGCCAGATTGGGTGTTTTTTTCACTACATATTAAGGCCTGTTTACAGTGTGTTTTAGCCGGGTTTTGCCTGGAAGGCTTTATAGAAATATGGCACCCTGAACGAAGTTAAACTGAAAGAGCGTGCGTTCACAGACACCAGAATGAACGAGTTCACTGTAACGTTCATTAGGCAATAATACAGTACGTTCAGTTCACGTTCGCCTAAAATATGAACGAGTTCATGAACTATCGTTCAATGAACGCGTTCAGGCACAACACTGCATTACAGTATTCCTCATTTAAATAATTCACACCCAAGGCATACACAAAATAAAGGGCTGTTAGTAGTGTGTTGTCACCACTGCCATTGTTAGTGTTTAGAAGCTGATGTTTGCCGTTATGGTAAAGGGTTTGACAATATGGCAAGTTTGACTTCAATATGCCCGCCATATAGACATCTGAGCAAATGCAAACATTGATTTTCTGACTCCTTATATACAATAACCTTTCCAAAAATGTATAGTTTAGCAAATCCCCCAAAAATTCCCACAAAGGTTAAAATCTAAATATAATGAACCTGACTACTTCCCAAACACGCTCAAAGCGGTAGACCAATCACAACACACTGTTCCAGGCGACCAATCAGAGCACATAGCGCTTTTCAGAAGGAGGGGCTTCATAGAGGAACTGAACAGGGGTGTGTTTCCCGAACGACAGCGCAACTACCATAGTACGATGCATCGTTGAAGAAATCAACTAGCCAGTCACAAATTGGTCGTTCAACCACGTTAATTAAAGGTGAACTAAGTAGGTGAACTTTTTTACCTTAACCGAACAGCTTTGGAGTCATTGTAATGTTTATATTACTGATTTCGTGTTGAATGGTGGTCGCACTTGCAACTTTGAGCTTATTCGAGAAATAACCCGGCGCCGTATACATGTCGTGTTCGAGCCGCACATACAATACTGACTGCCGACAGTTCAACAGGACGCGCGCAGCTCTTAAAGGGGCCACGCCTTATTTCCACTCGTTACAGCTTCAATCCTACTGAACAGGTACCGCTATACAGGAGGAGGGGATCAGGCCGTGAGTGCAGAGACATCTCTGCGTGAGTGCTATTTACGACAGTACAAGTACTCCACAGCGACTCTAGGGGTCACTGTTTGACAAAAACAGAAATCCTGCATAGTCCCGCTTTAATGATGTCACATGCAGAGGTGGTGGATTAATAACTGTCTTGAATCTGTTTGAGATCGAATTAATGCTGGATGGTTTGCTATATATTACGGACATGGCATCTAAGGACTATTTTTAATTTTTCTAAGTTATTTTGCTTTATTTCCAGATTCAATTGGCTCGTTCTTACATAATCGACCACGTTCGCACTCTTCAAAAACGACGCTTTAAATATCTTGACAAACTAAAAGACGTAAATGACATTTGTATGTATAACCACAGGTCGAGTGCTGTCGCTCCAAACACACAACTCAGCGATGCTGTTTGCAAATGTTCATTAGAAGGATGGTTTCGGGAAACACCGACTAGTCGAACTATGATGATAACAACGGAACTTGCGTACATAGTTCGGTAACGATGCTTTCGGGAAACGCACCCCTAAACGTTACTGACAGACCGGGAGGAGAGGAGCTGCAACAATGGAGAATATGGGGAAAATAATGTGTTTTTTGAACATTCAAACATGAAAACCTATTCTAGTAGAGACAAAAAACAAAATCGCAACTTTGTAAAAAGGGCATAATATTATTTATTCATTATTTATTACGTATTGCATTCACTTGAAGAAAAAAAAATTACTCTGTTTTTCTGAATTAACGAGTTAATTATCTCAGAATTACGAGATAATTTTTCATGAAAAAAAAGTTTTTGCTCTGTTTTTCTGAATTAATGTCTTTATGATCTTGTAATTCTGAGATAATTAACTCGTTAATTCAGAAAAACAGAGTAGTTTTTTTTTTCCTCAAGTGAATGCAGTACGCTTCCATATAATATGGCCTCTTTAAAAAAAAAGTAAAAAACAGACAGGACAAGTAGAAAATTAGAAATCCTTTTTTTTTTTTTTGTGCAGTTATCACAACAAGTGCTTCTGAATGAGCTTAACTTGTATTGAACCTGGAAAATATTCCTTGAAGATGCGGTTTGTTTCACTCACCAGGCCGTTGTCGTATTGTGTGTGGTTTGTGCTGGACTCTGTGTGTCTCCCGTCAGGCTGTGTCTGGCCTGACTGCAGCCGTGTTGATGTGTCTCTTGAGGTTGTGATGGAGCTGCGGGTTGAGCGGTCTGTCCGTCCCCGTGCCACTGAGTGCGGGCCTGTTTCAGCCAGCGGCCCCCCAGCCCACACTTCTCCAGGTACACCCGGCACACCTCATAGTTCATGGCCGAGTAATAGAGGAAATCAAGTGCTAGCAGCACCATGACGAAGAATCCATAGATCCACACGCCGATTAATGCGGAGTAATTACTGCGACAGAGAAAAAAGTAGATGCACTTAATGTTTTATGTGGCCATAAACAAGCATTTTTACGATATTATAGCTACAGTATCAAAGCCTTGAGGAATGGATGGAAACTCTTTAGCAGCACTAGTGGTCTTATAAAAGTTAAAGCACTTTAATAAATTCAAACTTCATTAGCGTTATATGAGGCATTGAGTGTTAATAAAGCGTTTTACAGTTTCTCGGAAGTAAATGCCATGCACAGACTGACAGAAAACGGCAGTAAAGGCAAACGCAGAACTTCCACTTTACGATGAAGCACAGGCCTTGCGCTGTCAGACAAGGCCACACCTGACAGGGACAATATTGAGGTCTTGATAATGTATGGTGTTATTAGAGCCAAGAGCAAAGGGGAACAGATGTGTGTGTGATATCTCAGTGTGTGTGTGATATCAGAACTCTTTGATGCTGGTACCCAGAGTCCAACGCCAGAATGTGCTGGAAAACGAGAATTACTAACTTTAACATTTTAAACGAATTGCAATACAATAATAAATATGATAGGTTGAACCCTCACTTTAATATTTGATGTAAAACAAATCAAAGAGATCCAAACAGTTTATTATCAGATGTTTAGGAAAATAACTTTTTTTCTTCTTCATTGTTGCAACTCCAGAAATAACTGGTGACATACTACTGCCAAAATAAATTTATGAGGAAGAAAATCAATGTGGGTCACAATGTTTTTATTCAAATGATTGGCTTGTCTATTATTTGATGCAACATGTCCTGCACTATTTTCCTACAAATATAAAAAAACAACAAATAAGTAACAGTATTTAAATAATATTTATGTAAAATGTTAAAATGATTCATATTATTATATTAAACATACATTTTTAATTAAGCTATCATGATTTAAATGAGTTGTGATTATTATGAATGATAAATATTTTATATTGTATTTATAATAATATTAATAATATTTTCTAAATGACAAATATTTGAATATTTTACCTTTTCTGTGACAATATTTATATTAATTATTTTATTAATTATTAATTAATTAAATATTAATATAATCAAGCTATTATGATTTGAGTTGTGATTATTTTAAATGATAGATTTTTATATTTTATTAATAATAATAATAATAATAATAAGTATACATTTTTTCTATATGTTAAATTTCATTAAAATGTTTTAATTTTTCTCTGACAGTATTTATATAAAAATATGAAAATGATTAATATTATATAAAAAATTAATTTAAGCTATTATGATTCAAGTTTTTTTAGATTTTAATAATAATAGTCTTTTCTACATGAACATTTTTATTAAAATGTTTTACTTTTTTCTGTGACAAACAGTGCAGGGCTGCGTTTCCCGATAACGTTGTCTCTTAGCGCGATACGAAGACTCTTAAGATATAACTTAACTGAAGGTATACCATTTCTAGGCGTGTTCCCCGAACTATACCTTAGAAAGCTGCTTAAGATATACCTTCTTACGTGCGACGTTACCGGGTGCTGTCCGTGGCGATGGTGCTGAATCTGTTGATATCGATGACTCGAGAATCAATTATTCTCTCGTGCAGGGCTGCTTATGTGAGAAAGCGCTGTTCTTTATAAAAGAAGCACTTCAGAAATAGTTGAAATTGCATTTACTAGGACTCATGGGATATTATAAAAAATAATCTAAACTATAACAGCCTATAATAGCCTTGCCTATATATTTTAAAATTGTATCATATATTGCTGCCATCATAACCATTTAAATTTTTGATGTGCTTTCTTCTCTTTCCCATTTTTGTTCGCTGAGGTGAGCTGCGATGAAATACTGTTCTTGTAAATACTTTCAAGCATTTCAGTAATAAAAGAGTACGTCATGTAGCTACGGTGCTCGGCAGTGATCAAAAAGGATTTAAACAGTGAATTTTGAATCTCTTCTTGTAAACTCAGAGATGTGGATTCAGACAGCAATTAAATTACCACATGACCTGTTTGTCAAAAAAATCAGTAGGTACTAATTTGGACAGAGTTTTTTACGCGGGTTGGGTGAGAAAAAACACTGATATTATGGATTCGGACGGCACTAAAATAACCGACTTACCCCTGTAAATGTTTAAAATACCGTACGAGCCCATGATAAACAATATTAGCGTCCGAATAGGACTTAACTGACAGTAGCCTATGCTTTCACTGGCCTTTAAAAGCGCTCTTTAATTAAAATAAATTTATAAAATTGTATTATATATAATAATATAATTAAAATTGTAACAACAATCAGTGTAATGACAATTTTATTCTTTGCATGAAAACACTTGAATTAGCCTAATTGAACACTGTCTGGGTGTATTAAAACTTCTGAATTATATTCATATAGACCTTTAACAGTGATAAGGTATAGCTAAGAGTGCTCCAGACCAACCTTCCGAACGTATGACTTACAGAAGGTATACTTAACTAAGAACGTTTCGGGAAACACGTATTAACGATAAGGTACAGCTTAAGGTGTAACTTAAGAACGACGTAGCGTTAAGAAGGTTTCGGGAAACGCAGCCCTGGCCATTGTGTCACTATTGGTGTGAAATTATTGGTCTAATATTTCTTATAATATGCAAAGTAAAGTTGCGGCAGTTCTAAAAGAAGCTTTAAATTTTCATACCACCTTTAAACTATATTTTGATATCACATTTATTCATATATGTGTGCGATTATGGCCCAGAATTAAAATACTTTGTCTTGCCATCATATGTCTGTTTGTTTGAGTGTGTGTGTGTGTGTGTGTGTGTCAACACACACTTATCTCGGGCTATTGACAGTGGTGTGCTGTTATTTCATTCTAGCCTGGACTCATAAAGGCCAGATGCACAATAACTCAAATCTGCAGCAGACATGCCTTTATATGCCAAAGCCTTATATGTCCAAGGCTGCTGGTTTGTGCTCTCTCGGCTGCTTCTGAGACTCAGTGAGGGTGATTTAACCTCAGGCCATCAGTAAATATCACTGGCTGAATCCTGCTGGTCACAGATGAGAATGAAATGGCTTCCCACCAGGACATCCGTCCTCTCAGTGCCTCGCAGCCTGGCCGAGAGCGCAGCAGCACATCTCCACATCATTAGCTGTCACGAGAACGTCTCAGAGGGATGATGTGAGGCTGCTACGCTGATCTGGGACCAGTTCATATTTCCAGTTAATATTTGATGAGAAGGGAAGCGTTTCATAGCGTTAGAAAGTAAACAGAGCAGGTGTGACCTCTGGCCATAAAACTCATTTGGCTTTTATTATAGGCCTACTCTTTCAAGAAATCTTTCACCTCTGAAACTACTTTGTAATCAAGGATGTGATGTAGTGGCAGGGGAAAATATTACCCAATATTACTGCAGAGTGTCAATCATGACATACTAATGTCAACTACTGTAACTATAATGATGCGCAAATGGTTTCCTACGTAGCGGTGCTAATTTAATCTCTTTCAAATCACTTCATAATTTCAACTCAAATGAATATATCATGAGACTTATTTATTAAGCATGTACATTTTATTGACTGATTTATTAATTTATGCGGTATTTCTGAAATAACCGTTGCCATGGAGCCACCAAAACATCTTTTGACCTTAAAACATATTTTACATACACATTTTTATTTTAACATATATTTTATAATTAAAATATTAAAGTATATGATTTATATTATTCATTTATTATATCATTGGGGGGTTACAAACAGGCTGTCAGTGTCAACATAAAGTCCAGGATCACTGTATTGAATCATACGTTATTACTTAGTGCATATTTTCCCATGTCTAATAATCTGGTTGAACAACAGCATGTGTGTGTAGTTGAAGAAGACTCACTTGTGAGCGTATCCGTCCGGTGAGGTGGTCAGGTTGACCTGCATGACTGTCTGGAACTCGGTCTCGTTGCAGCAGTATTTGAAGGCTGTGTTGTTATGGTGACAGCAGAACATGTACGTCTTGTTGTCCGAGAGACGAGGACAGTGGAAGCCGAAGTGGTAGCGCCCCTTGTGGTCGGAGTAAGGCTCACACACTCGAAAGTGAGCAGAGAGAGCTGCACGAAAAGACAATGATAAAAAGGGCAGTTAGCATGTGGTGTTAGATTGTAAATTAACTAGCAGTTAGGACTAAGAAAGACTAGATATTTACTTTTTTAATAATTGTACATAGTCTTATTGTAAACAATTCATCAGTGCACATGATTCCAAAGATTTAGGGCCCTATCATACACCCGGTGCAATGCAAGTGTGTTTAGCTAGTTTCAGCCCTACGCAGTTATCATTTTCACATCCTGCGCCACATTGCTTAAATAGCAAAAGCGTTTGTGCCTATTTGTGCGCCCATGGGCTGCTGGTCTGAAAACCAGTTCAGGTCCATTGTTGGTGCAATGCTATTTTGAGGCAAATGAAATTGACTGGTATAAAGTCAATGGCGCAGTATTATTATTTTTTTGTTAGTAATATGAGCCTATAGGCGGGTCCACAACCCGTACACTCTGCTTATCACACACACAGGGACTATATGGACTTATTGCAGCACACAAACTAGCCAAATATATAAAAAAAGGATTACAATGTAAAAGATTATTATTTGCGTATATTACAGATATGGTGAATCCAACTTGTCTGCTAGCGCTTTAACCTCGCGCACGAGCAGATCCGTTTCCTCGCTATAGAACCGTTCAGTTTCTCCGCTGGCAAATTCCGCCATGTAAATAGCGAGTCCGCCATGGCTCGAGCGCAACTGGCTTTTAAAGGGAATGGGAGACGAGACTCTGATTGGTTAATTGCACGTTACGCTCAAAACACACCCATTACTCATTAAGAGAATAGAGACAAACCTTTTAGACCGTGCGCCGGGTGTGCCGACCATATTTCCCATCGTTAAACTAGCAAAAGTGGATTTAGACTCGCCATAAGTGTGCTTAAGACCATGAGATCTTTAAAACAGGGCCTATAATATATATAACATAGCCCATTGTTCAAGTTTATTGGTATAGCGCTTTACACAATACATTTTATTTCAAATCAGCCTCTTTTCCCAAGCCATGACCGCATCCATATTCTCTTTCGCTTCCTCCTCTTGTTTTCAGCACAGATATAAACCACAGTTGCCAAAGTGAGATTCATCTTGCTCTATATGTTTACCAATACATGCGGATGACGTTTTTTCTTCTACACTAACTTCAATAGGTGTCCTCATCGTACAGTCTATATATTGTACAAGTCGTACTCAAGTTTATAATATCCATGTCGTACAGTGAGATTTGGATTGCCGAAAGCAGGCATTAACTAGCATTTCACTTTTAAACCACTGATCTTCAGCCAAGTCTTTTAATTAATAAGATAGTGAATTACTGAATTTAATTTATAATTCACCCCTGATTTAATGATGCTCACCACATTTAGCGGACCTCTCAGAAATGGAAATGGAATTGGACGGTTTCTGAAGCATAAAAACGTGCTTGGAATAATTTCTCACTGATTCGGACACGCGCACAAAGGAAGTGCAACAAGGGCTGGTGGGTTTTTTCATATGACAGTCGTAGTTCTGCTTCATTATTCATATTCAGAACAGAGAGTGTCAGCGAGGTCTGAGCGACTAACACATGTTGACACGATTCACCCTGAACCGCTCAGACACAACAGCTCAGACATCATGCTATAGAAAGAGCACTTTTCTTCCCGGTCAGCACCACACGCACTTGTTTTGAATTTAAATCGACTCAGACTAATTAGCTCGGATTCATGATACATCTGCACTTGTGTAGATAAAATAAAAATGTTCTTCAGTTTCAGCTCAAGTTTCTATTCTTTCAGGCTTTGCCAGATTTAATTAGACAAATGTGAGAAGAAAAATAACTGAAGCTTCAAAACTAATTTAAACGGAGCTGCAAATTATGAGGGTTTTGACGTGGTTTAATTAAGTCTTGAAGGAAGACAACACAAAAGCCTGAGAGTCTTAAACGCTTTTTGTATCGCATAATGAACGTTTCCAAACAATGTTTTTGTAATCAAAGTTTAGTTGCAAGTTAGTAAGAACTCATATTTTCCCATGATGCCAAATCAATGCTCACAAACAGAGGTGTCAGTAGCAACAAAATGCCCTCAAAAACAAAAGTGCTGTCATTATTATTATTTTTTTTTAACTTTATTTTAAATTTCACTTCATGTTACAAGTAGGCCTATATCAAAAAAATCTTTAGTTCCAAAAAGCTTGTCCTTTTAGTGAATGTCTATAAGCGCTGAGGGCATTTGTATCCTCGTGCACGTCTAAAAGCCCATTAAAATGAATTGAATATTGATTTAGCAATAAACAGCAAATTTACAGTCTTTCTCTTTAGGGAAAATAGACCAAAAAATTGCTAAAAAAGTTTTTTTTAAAAAGTGTTTTTCTGCACACTATGTATGTGTGTGTGTGTATACAGATTATGTATATGTGTAATACATACTGTGTGTAGTATAAAAGCTGTATTTTCAGCATCATTACTCCAGTCTTCAGTGTCACATGATCCTTGCAGAAATCATGAAAATATGCTGATTTGCTGCTCAAGAAACATTTATTATTATGTTGAAAACAATATCTTTTATAACATTGTAAATGTCTTTACTGTCACTTTTGATTAATTTAATGCATCCTTGTTGAATAAAAGTATACATTTCATTCCAAAAAATGAATAAATAAATACATAACGGTAAATAAATCAACTTTTAAACGGTAGTGTAAAGCTTTCTATTTCAGATAAACGCTGTTCTTTTGAACTTTCTATTCATCAAATAATTGATGACTCCACTGAAGACTGGAGTAATGATGCTGAAAATTCAGTTTTGATCACAGGAATAAATTACATTTTAAAATATATGCAAACAGAAAACAATTATTTTAAATTGTAATAATATTTCACAATTTTTTTATGTTTTTACTGCCTGAGCAGAGGAGACTTCTTTCAAAAATATAAAAAAATCTTACCGACCCCCAACTTTTGAACGGCAGTCTATATACACTCACCGGCCACTTTATTAGGTACCCCATGCTAGTAACGGGTTGGACCCCCTTTTGCCTTCAGAACTGCCTCAATTCTTCGTGGCATAGATTCAACAAGGTGCTGGAAGCATTCCTCAGGGAGTTTGGTCCATATTGACATGATGGCATCACACAGTTGCCGCAGATTTGTCGGCTGCACATCCATGATGCGAATCTCCCGTTCCACCACATCCCAAAGATGCTCTATTGGATTGAGATCTGGTGACTGTGGAGGCCATTTGAGTACAGCGAACTCATTGTCATGTTCAAGAAACCAGTCTGAGATGATTCCAGCTTTATGACATGGCGCATTATCCTGCTGAAAGTAGCCATCAGAAGTTGGGTACATTGTGGTCATAAAGGGATGGACATGGTCAGCAACAATACTCAGGTAGGCTGTGGCGTTGCAACGATGCTCAATTGGTACCAAGGGGCCCAAAGAGTGCCAAGAAAATATTCCCCACACCATGACACCACCACCACCAGCCTGAACCGTTGATACAAGGCAGGATGGATCCATGCTTTCATGTTGTAGACGCCAAATTCTGACCCTACCATCCGAATGTCGCAGCAGAAATCGAGACTCATCAGACCAGGCAACGTTTTTCCAATCTTCTATTGTCCAATTTCGATGAGCTTGTGCAAATTGTAGCCTCAGTTTCCTGTTCTTAGCTGAAAGGAGTGGCACCCGGTGTGGTCTTCTGCTGCTGTAGCCCATCTGCCTCAAAGTTCGACGTACTGTGCGTTCAGAGATGCTCTTCTGCCCACCTTGGTTGTAACGGGTGGTTATTTGAGTCACTGTTGCCCTTCTATCAGCTCGAACCAGTCTGGCCATTCTCCTCTGACCTCTGGCATCATCAAGGCATTTCCGCCCACAGAACTGCCGCTCACTGGATGTTTTTTCTTTTTCGGACCATTCTCTGTAAACCCTAGAGATGGTTGTGCGTGAAAATCCCAGTAGATTAGCAGTTTCTGAAATACTCAGACCAGCCCTTCTGGCACCAACAATCATGCCACGTTCAAAGTCACTCAAATCACCTTTCTTCCCCATACTGATGCTCGGTTTGAACTGCAGGAGATTGTCTTGACCATGTCTACATGCCTAAATGCACTGAGTTGCCGTCATGTGATTGGCTGCTTAGAAATTAAGTGTTAAGGAGCAGTTGGACAGGTGTACCTAATAAAGTGGCCGGTGAGTGTATATATATATATAATACCACGGCATGCGTCTAAAGACTCGTGACACCATTGTCATTTGTTTCATGATGATTCTCTCCAAGACTTTAAACTCTCTGCAGGGAGAATGACTCACGCTCGTCTTTAATAATTAAAGAGGTTTCTTGATTTGATCCAGCTTTATGACCTCCAATCTCACACAATATCACCACCGATCAATGTAAAAGCTAGAAGCTTCAGTCTCAAAGCGGAGGGAAAACTCACCATGTAAAGCTCAGTGAGACACAGATGGACAATGGACGAGACAGATTGAACCGCTCAGAGATTCTGGGTAAAGAATGACCGCGTGAGAGCGGTAAATCTGATAGAGGTTGTTTCTTAATCTACGGGCGCCTTTGTGTCCCACAGGGTGATTTTTATCACTTAAAAATAGGTTTGGACTTTGCTGTGGTCACTTTAAATCTGCCTTAAAATCTTTTTTATCATTTATTTTTCCTTAAAGTTTAACTACTGTACGTTTTTAAAACAACAGTAAGACTCATCATCAACACAAACACGCATGCATTTACTGTGATTTAACAGAGAAATATTAAATTTTTTCACAAATTAACTGTCAATTGGCACATATAATGAAGTTTAAAAACTGCCTCTGAATTTCAAATTCAATTATAAATGAATAAATAAATTAAAAATAAAGCATAAAAATTTGTGTTTTTTAGTGGCTTTGACTTTTTTTGATCTTGAACCTTATCATTTAATGTTTCACCTCTTTCTCCATAATACAAATATTAATTTCTACATTTTAAAAACTTTACAAATCCACACAAACCAAAATAACTGTGATTTAATTGAAAAATATTCAGTTTTCACCTAATAAAGTTAGAAAGTAAAAATTGCTCCTCATAAATTCAATTTAAAATAAATGACAAATCAAATCAAAATGGTTGAAGAAACACGTCCGTTAGGTTCAGTTTGAGATATTTCTCAGTGTTTCTGATGGCTCTGTTTGCTCCTATCAGCAGATGACGTTAACGTAGACTCACTGTATTCCGGACACTTGACCTTTTCCGCAAATTCTATAAATAAATACTTTCAGGTCATGAAAGAAATCAATGTGAGTTTCTAACGTACACCAATGACTGTTCAGAAAATGGCGGGGGGCCGGACAAAAAGAAGAGGGGAGAAGCATGCCTCCGCAGAAAACGGCTCTTAAAACATGATCACCCACCAGAAAATGACAAAAAAACATTCGTATGGTCTTATAAAATAATCATGAGTTACACTTTGCAAATATTTTTACTTTTTTAAGGGATATACACGTTCAATGAGGCACTTTGTCCGACATCACTGCACCCTCATTAAAACACCTCAAGTTAAATTAACGTTAATGTTAAATGCTGTTTTAATTTATATGCTTATAAATAATAAATATACAACATATGAAGATTAATATCATTATTTCACCATCTTATAGTTGTTAAAATGTATGTGTTTTGACTCATTTGACTCCTTTTTAACCTGTCCGAAACACAGTGAGTCCTCACGGTGTTTCGGACACCGGCAGTTTTTTCAAGATTTCTCCCAAATGATTAGTCCAAAATGTGTCAATCAAACTTTGAAACGTGTGGAAGGCATGTCCCCAGAGACAGATGAGCCAATCAGGGTTATCTTTCCGCGGATTGATATCTTATGGGACTTTTACTGTGGAAAGTGTGTCTACGTTATATAACAGCCGTTACATTAAACCATCTGCACACTTGGTCTTACCTGTAGTAGACAGAACGAGGAAGATGATGGTCAGGATGTTGAAGGAGTGATGATTGGTGACACTCATCTTCTTGTCCTCCCTCAGGGGAGGATGGAGACATGAAGCCCGACAGCTTCAGCTGCTTCCAGACGTCATCTTTATCTCCAGCTTCTGTTGATGACTGGGACAGTTGGCCAGCACACCTGTAGAGGAAGAGGGCATGTTATGATCACGCCAAGACATCTGTACAGTACGATCTGGCTCAGTTTATTTCCAACTCTGCTCCTACACGACTAGGCTTAATTGAACTCAACCTAAACTAAAAAGCTGCCAGAATTCAAAGTCATGGACATGAACACCGCTAGATGTCATTTAGGATA
This sequence comes from Semotilus atromaculatus, assembly GCA_031834385.1. Taxonomy (NCBI): domain Eukaryota; kingdom Metazoa; phylum Chordata; class Actinopteri; order Cypriniformes; family Leuciscidae; genus Semotilus; species Semotilus atromaculatus. The sequence continues at coordinate 4,201,273 of JAULUF010000081.1, forward strand.
TTTTCACAGCTAACAAGGAACTCTTTGGCTTTAACGAAATGTTCTCTCAAAGTTGTGAACAAACATTCTGTTACAGGCAAGCGCAGTAAATGAGAGACAGAGACAAGAGTTGCTTAAAAAATGATCCTCTTTGAATGATCACCCTGAATTCGGAAAATGCAGCAGAACTGTTTATTATAACTCATTATAATACATTAAAGTAATTTAAAGAAAACTTATATATATATATATATATATATATATATACATGTTAACAGAAATAGACATGCGTGCACTGTAAAACTAAAAGAATATGTGGTAATCAGAATTTTTAAGTTAAGAAACTTCTAAACTTCTAAAAAGTCTAAGCACAACTTGCAATGCAAACTAAAGCATGTATTATGCATCTTATGTGCATTATTTAATCTTTATTTTTAGCAGTGGCTCTAAAATCTTCCTGTCTTTGTTGATAAGAGAGAGGAAAAATAGGTGTAAATTGGAAATTCTCAGGAGGACTTGCTTTGTTGCATTATGGGTGATGTAGTGCTTGTAATTTGCGGGCACAGGATGTCAGTTCACTAGCGGCCATCTTGAAAACTTGAAGACTTCAATAGTCATGTTGAGTGATTTCCCTCATTCATCTTTCCACAGGTGTTCTCTGGTAGGATGAAGTCCTCTTTTCACAATATCATCTTCCATCTGTTATTGTTGTCATATCCATAGCAACATGCAATAAACTATGAATGCTCCTTGTTCATCTTAAACGCACTCTCCTGTAAAACTCTGTTAGCAACAAAGAGGTTTATCATGGCTTGTGTTCTGCATTGAACAAGAGTGATGATTGTTAAGACCAGTGCACACTGTACAGTTTTTGGCATCTGAGAATAATTGTGTGATTTTCTTTTGTTTTAGAGCACAATCATCAGTGACATTTGAAGTCGTTGGCGTATAGTCTTTGATAGTCATCACAGTCCAATTGCACAGTGTGTGACGGGCTTTAGTGGGCTTTGGGTTTGTACTAAATTACCAGTTCTTTTGTGGCTGATTTTGAAAGCGTTTTAAATGGAATCAGTGTGGTTAATCTGCATGCTGGGATTGTTCATTTCGAGTCTGTGATGGATGTAATGTTTATTTTTGCAACTGTTTGGCAATTTCATCTCATTCGGGCCGATTGTGCTGCTCTGTAGGAGAAGAAACTCAAGACGAATCCCAGACTTCTCTCAGTGTTTCGCTCTTCCTTGTTTTCTGC